>CANTUQ010000116.1:9182500-9497500 GCA_947683425.1 Excoecaria cochinchinensis
GCGTCCCTCAATAGATGTTCCCATCCCACACCCAAAGGCCCATGAGGGACTGGACAACCCAAAATAAATCCTGCAGCAACTCTGTTTACCAAAAGCAGTTTGCAATTTCAAATAAACCTCCAAAATCACATAGAAAACATCAATTTTAATCAAAATTATCTTCTGAACAGTTAAATCTCAGGATGTTATCTTTCTAATGGATCAAATTTCAAGTAAATTGGAGCTAAAACCAGGGAGATATGCCCAAATTTGTCTACACTGCTCCAAGACCCGCCTACAAAATTTAGCTACTGGAATGAGCAATTTTTAGACCCTTAGAGTCAAAAATAAATTATATCTATTTCTAGAAGTTGCGGTTCTAACCCAATTACAATCATTCAATTTAGAGCTATAAATCTCAAATTATTCTCAAAAGAGTCATCAATGGTCATTCTGCCCCTTTGGACAGAACTGCACTATGTAAAACAATTAACCTAAATTCAACTAATTTGACACAATAAATCCTCCAAATTCAATCTAAATCAACATAACATATACACAAACATCTCAGAATATTCAATTCATCAATAAATGTTCAATAGCATAAAAATTAACACAACAATCCCAAACCTATTTTTCCTTTGCTCCTATAGGTTCACTTGGCACATTGCTCAACAATCATTTCTTTCCCCTTAGAAATAGCAGCCTTCTCTTCTACAACCAATTCCAAATTTCTAGAATTAAAATTAGAAATCAAATCCCAAATGAACCTCAAGAGCAAAAGATGAAGAGAACCAAATTAAACTTTTATCTTTTACTAGCCAAGCTTAACAATTTAACAATAGACCTTGAAATTACTTAAGCAAGGATGGATGGCTGCCTTGGTAAGTTGGAAATGAAGTAAAGATGAAGTGAAAAAAATGCAGAATTGGACTTAGAATGCCCGGCAAAGGTGAGGTGACGAAGACACAAACTCCACCTCTCAATATATATATATATATATATATATATATATATATATATATATATATATATATATATATATATATATATGTATATATATATGCATGGTAATGCATACATGGCCACACCAACATTGGACATTGTAGACACCGGGTCCCGAGATAGTCCAGATTAGAGTTATTCAGTGATGAAATTAACTGCCTATTCACTAGGGGTGAGCATGGTCGGTTAACCAGTCCATTAGCCTCAGTCCATTAACCAGTCCATTAATATCGGATTTTTGAAATTACAGTCCATTAACCAGTCCATTACCATCGGTTAACCAGTCCATCGGTTTCGGATTTTCGGATCGGTTACCCAATATTTTTCGGTTAACCACTATAATTATAAATATATTCATAAATAAAATTAAAATGTTCAAGATACTTAAAAATTAAATTTTTTTCATTATAATATAACATTATTGTTGTTAAAATAAAAATATTTGGTGGATATAAGCAAATTTGTTTTTAAAAATTAGTATTTAATAAGTAAATATATTAACCGGTCCATAATCACTTTTAATTAGATAAATTGTTATACTTACTAATAGCCAATTAAAAAAACTTAAAAACTTAAAAATAATTAGTATAATGAAAAAAAAGTACATGATCACTTTTAATTAGGATAAATTGTTATAAATTATTAAAAAATTAATAAATTAACTAAAAATTCGGTTTCGGTTCGGTTAACCAGTCACATGTGTCTAAAACCATTAACCAGTCCATTAATATCGGTTTTTTCAAAACACTAACCATTAATCAGTCCATTACAATCGGTTAACCAGTCCATCGGTTCGGTTTCGGATTTTTTTTTCGGTTAACCAAGTCCATCGGTTTTTTTGCTCACCCCTGCTATTCACAGATAAAAAAGTTGAAAGTGATGATTTTTTTGTCAAAATTGCTTTTCAAAAATATATTAAAAAAAAGGTTAAAAGTGATATTATTTTTGTCAAAATTGCTTTTAAAAAAATTTAAAAAAATCGGGGATTTGCGGACGCCAATATGAGAGGGCAGGTGCGCATGCAGCTAGGCCTCCCTTTGCCCGCTCAAGCCGCCTCTCGCTGATTTTGGCCCCCATACACTTTTTTTTGCGTGTTTTTTTGGCTCCAAATTGATTTTTTATCCATTTTTTGGGATTTTAAGGTTTTTTTCCAAATTTTTAACTTAAATAAGGAATATTTTGATTTAATTAAGGATTCTTTCTCTAAATTAACAAGATTTTCCTTTTTTAATGATATAAATAGGAAAACTTAAGAGAAAAAAATGTAGGGATTTTTAGTTGCAATTTTTTTCTTTCCTTCTTAAGGAAAAATTCTTATTTTTTTAATTCTTTTTCTTCTTCAATAAAATTTCTTTTAAAAAATTTGTGAGTAAATTTTTCTTAATGAAAAATTGATTTTGAGACAAAGAAAATATTTCTTTGCTCTTGAGATCCAATTTTTTATTTATTATTTTTTCTTAAACAAACTTTTTGCAACTATTTTTCTAGAGAGAAAGTTTAGATTTTTCTTATATTTTTTATTTAATTCTCATGGATCTAGACAAGGAAATCGTTCATTTTTTTTCTTCCATTTAATCTGAATTTTAAGGGTAAATATTTTGGGCTTGATATTATATTTTTATTTTGTTTATTGTATTATTTTTTATTTTTTTCTTTATAATTAATTAATTACCAGGCAGATTTTTAGATCTATTGTGTATTTATTTGTTTGATGTGATTTTGTTATTTTGTTTTCCCTTTTACTTTACTTTTTTTTATTATTTTATTTTATTTATTTATCCATTTATTTATACATTTGTTTCATTTAACTTGATTTATTATTATTATTATTATTATTATTATTATTATTATTATTATTATTATTATTATTATTATTATTATTATTATTATTTTATCTCATTGCATATTTGCATGGTTTATACGTGGATCATTGTTGTATTAATAAGTTTCTTTTATTTCATATTTTTGCATGGCTTTTCATACATTGGCCACTGTTGGCATACTTTTCCTTCATTTATGCATGCTTTATTTTCTATTTCATTTACTTTTATTTTCTTTATTTATTTTCTTCATTTACATTAATGCATCCTGTAAGGACCTGAATTGTACCCTAGAAGAATTGCAGTATTAATTGTATAGTGAATGGTACAAAAATAATTGTGCTTATATAATTGTGAGTTAGTAGGGATGAAATTGAAAAGAGAACATAAGTTAATAAAGGAAAAAATTTTGTTAGAGGGACTAAAAGGGAATTGGCCAAAGGATTTAATTGAGAAATTCATCAAATGTTGACAAGTGGCAAGTTGAGAATGTGACACCTAGCCATAGCATGATTTAAATAGAGGAGTTATGAGAGTTGGTGGCCTTTATTGGGTTAGTTGGCCAGTTTTTCTTTACCTTCTTTCTTTCTTTCTTTTCCCGTTTGCCTACATAGAGCTGTGAACTTGGATTGGTTTGAAGAGAGTTGTTAGAGTCTTGTGAAGGTAGGTGTGGTTGGATTTTTGGGTATCAAGTATTCTTCTTTTCCTCCCATTTCTATTTTTGATTTAAAGTAGTTTGAGTTTGGATTAAGTGTTTATTTTGGATGATTTTGTGCAAGAAGCTGTTGACAAGAAGAAAGACAAGGGCAAGGAAAAGATTTGAGCTGAAGAAAAGAAGTGGTTCTAGCTGCGTTTTGAGGTCAGGATTATGTGTGGTTTTGTTAGATGCATATTGTTGAGCTATTATTATACTTGATTTCTTACTAGATACATGATTAATGGTTAGGAATTAGAGAGTTTTGATATAGTTCAATAGCTCTCTTAGTTGTTAAATTGAATATGACTTGTTATTGTTGAGTAATTTGAGGTGGTCATGAAATTTGATGATCATATGCATGTTATAAGCGATGTATGAGAATATTTGTTTGATGCCCCCTTTCAGCTGGTTTTAGCTTGTGTTTGATGTTAAGAGTCATGCATGTAATTATAGATTTATTTGTGTTTAGTTGGCTTGAGTAGAGTTGTGTAGATCGATTTTTTTTATTAGGGAGCTCAGCACTATCGTGAGCGCGACAGAGCTCAGTCATCCGAGCTTATGCCGAGGAGTCCTCTGTCGAGAGCGCGACAGAGAGTTCGGCAGCCGAATTTTATTCGGGTTGTTTCTTATCATGGGCCCCTCTGCGTATGCGAGAGCGACCGAGGCTTTCCGCCCTCTATCGCGAGCGTGACTTTGTGTGCGAGCACGACGGAGGCAATCCAGCTCTCTGTCGAGAGCACGATGGGCAGTCGCGAGCACAACACTTTGTGTATTTTGTTCCTGTCATGGGTGTGACCATGGTCGCGAGCACAACCCTTCTTGGTGCTTTAGATAATTATTATTATGATGCTAAATATGGCTTTCCATTTATACTTTGCATGGTTTGCTTAGTTAATACTTAAATTGAGTTGATATATAGTGATTTAATAGATACTTGAATTCAGATAGAGTATTTGGTTTAGGGTATAGAGTTTATATGTGTAAGCCTGAAGGATTCATAGTAGTGGATAGATAAGCATGCTTATAAAGGGTTAGAGTGCAGCTGCCAGTGTGGCACCGTTTGTGCCTAGAGGTTGAATACCTTGGGTATTCAAGTAACTTTAAGTTAGGTCTATAGATGTTTGATACTGCTAATCAGTATCCAGAGCACCCGTATCCACCATTGATGTGAATTCAAGCTATTAAATGTTCAGTATTATATATGAGATGTAGTGGAGGCTAATATACGTTTATGCCTTAATGTGAAATGTAAATAAAATGTTACAAGTACACGCACATGAATATATGTTAGAAGTAGTGAAATGTTATCACTTATCGTACATGATGTTTGCATAAGTATGATTATTATTTATGAGAGTTGTTAGAGCAAGAGGTTTTATGTATGAAAGAATTTATGTTATTATATGTTGTTATGTGATGAGCATGACTATTGATATGCAGTGTTATGTTATATTTGTGACTTCGCTAGAAGTCTTTTGTTCTGTTTATCCCCACTAAGCGTTATCGCTTAGTAAGGGTGTTTTTCCCGTGTAAGTGTGCGGGACTGGAGATAGAAGTTGAGCATTTGTTGGCCACTAGGAGCTTGTATGGAATTCTTTTTGTATATGATAGAGTTTCTTTTATAATAAGTAATAATTTGTTAGGTAAAGAGAAATATATTATACGAGGTGTAAATGTTAACTGTAATTATGACCATGTGATATGGATAAGGATATTTTGTAATAGATGATCAATGATGTTTTATTATATGTATAGTTTTAAATTCTTTAATACAAGTATGTTTTTGCTTAATGATATTCTTCTTCGTTTGAATGTATGACCATATCGTATGTATTTGCGTAAGTGAGTGTGTAGCGATCTGATATCCTCTCTGGGGAAATTGGGGCATTACACATCCTATTTAATTCATTTTACTTGCTATTTGTATTAATTATTATTTCACCATGTTTATTTTATTGCATTGTTAAATAATTATTTATTTTATTAATTAATTTATTGTATTTGATTTAATTTTAATATGGATCATTACTAACATGTTATTTTATTTTTGTGTTTTATTTGGCCTAAAACACCTTCATTTTTCAACATCGCTAAAAATAGGGATTGTGGAGACTAAAGAGATTTTGGAGGCCATCGATTTGATTTATTATTTTTGCATTTTTATTTATTTTTCTTCAGTTTGTTTTAATTATTATTTTGATTTGACTTGTAATAAAATTATTTATTTTATGTGCAATTAATTAAAAACCCACAAAAATATTTTTATTAATTAATTGGGTATTTTGTAATAAAATAGAACCAATATCCTAATTTTTAACCAATAAAATCTCACTTTAAAAGAACAGTTAATCTTCTTAAAATGGGATCACCTATCTCGGTTTTCTCAATAATAGCAAAAATAACTTTTCAATTTTTTTCTAAGTGTACATGAAAGAACCAATATTCATATTCTTAAATAAATACCCTGATTTATGTATGCTTATTTATTTAATTGAT
This sequence comes from Excoecaria cochinchinensis, assembly GCA_947683425.1. Lineage (NCBI taxonomy): Eukaryota > Viridiplantae > Streptophyta > Magnoliopsida > Malpighiales > Euphorbiaceae > Excoecaria > Excoecaria cochinchinensis. The sequence goes on from CANTUQ010000116.1 coordinate 9,188,498, forward strand.
TTTGTCATTTATTTACTTATTTTACATTTTGGGGGATTGTATTTTTGTCCCAGATTTTTATATTGTAATTTATTTTTGTAATGTATTTTTATTTTATTTATTTATCGCTTTTTACCATTTTTCTCGATACTTGATATGCGTTTTAATTAAATTACATGACATATGAGAAGAAAGATTGAAAAATTAATTATTAAAAACTCATTTATAATTAACTAATGCATTAATAAGAGTGAAGTTCCGAATTTTTTTTGATTTAGACCCCGATATTAGAAGAACTTTCTCAATTTTTTGTAAATTGGGTGGCGACTCAAAAATACCTCAAAAGTGCCTAAAGGTTTCATGAGATTAGATGAATTTCGACAATGTTCTATTGGATATAGATTCCACAATATCTCATGTTGTTCAAAATCTAAATGCGAACCCCTCTTGGATCCTAAAAGTGGTCCCTCCGAGAAACACGTGGGTTCGGCGCGCGTCATAGATACCTATCTTCCACTTACTTTAATTAACCTTTAATTAACTTAATTAATCCTTATTTCACTAAATAATCCTTCATTTACTTTAATCATACAAAATTCCATTTTAGTCACTTAACTAATTTAATTTATTCAATTTACTCCTTCCTAACTTCTCAATTTATGCAATTAACTCCTACTCGAATTTCCATTTGTACCCGATTAGTTCTCAACACATAAACTTAATCAATTACACATGTTAATCCACTCTCATACCGAAATGGTATATAATATGACTAGGGTATGAGTCGAGGCTTTATACATATCCAATCATATTAAGAAAAATTAACAATTTATCCTTAAATGACCACTTAAAAAAAAAACTCAACTAATCACTAACTCTTCACCTAAGTTGAAATTTTTTTTATTAGAACATTATAGCTAAACCAATTTCTTCATTTTATATCTTAGTTTCATACTTTATTTTCTTTATTAGTCATTCGAACATGCAGTTAGTTTTTAAGTTTCTAAGTTAAGTTACATAATATACTCTCAAATTTTATTATTCCAATTCAGCTCAAAAATATACTACAACTTTCTATTCAACGGGACATCTCTTAATTTGGGTCCAGTATATTCAAATATATATAATAAATGCATATTAACAATACTATACTCGTTAATACACCTTTCCTATTTATTTTCTTCCTATTGTCATGAAAATCAAATCAAAATTTTTAAACTCTTATAGATCCAAGGTTTATGTACAGATTTCAAGTCTCAACTTAAAATCCATTTTTAACCAATAAAGAGTCAGATCAGATGGTATTCACTAAATTTATTCTCCTGTTCGTTAAATTTCCACAGAAATTAAAATCATTGGATTCTGAGATTCAGATAGGAAGTTATCACTAAATTCCTAAGAGATATTTCTACCAATTTATACAATTTCAGATCTGGACAAAATTGATGTCCTATATTAGAGGCCAATTTCAAGCAAGTTAGACACATAATTAGGCAGCTTAGCTCTCTTCATGAAATTTACAACCTTAAACAAGGACTACACTTGATTATTCCTACCTATATATACTTAAATTTATACAACTTCCATCATTTAAATACCAATAGTTAATTAAATTCAATTTAAGTCAAGCCCATTCATCAAGAACACTGCTAATTTACCAATCAATTTAGCAAACCACAATAACACATAAATTGTATTCAACAATTATATATACCTAACAAACTTAATTTATATAAAATTCATAGAGAAAAGTAATTTTGGTAGTCACATACTAGTTGAAGTCAAAATTCCATAATTTTTGCTCCATTCTGCCGTTTTCTTCGCCGGTCACTGGTTGCCGGAACCTCGTCGAAGTATCTTCGGGGAGACACCGCCATCACCGAAGGGAAGCTCAAAACATCGAAACTTCATTTTTGGTGATCACTTGCCTATCTGCCGCGCCGTTTGGCCAAAATCTCGCTCGAAAGGTCTTAGTTCCTTATTCCTAATCTCCCTTTTTTCGGCGATTGGGGAAGGTTGATCGGTATTAGAGGAATCGCCGGGTCACTGGGAGTTGAGCGGTGGTGTTCGTTCTTTCAACCGTCGCCGGAGTTGGCTGGTACGGAGGAAAGAAGCTTCTGTTCTCTCTCTCCTTAAAGCGGGGCAGAACGGCATGAACGGAGGAGAAAATCGACAAGCACTGCATAGACCGTCGCCTCTATTGTGTGTCACCGCTCTCCAGCCCCTCTGCCGTGCACCGCTGCTCTCTCTTTCTCTTCTTTCTTCTGCTTGGATTTTATTCTCAAGTCTGATCTTCGCTGCTCCCCCGTTTTCGTCACTCCCTTGTTTCATTCTCTCCTTTTTTTTTCATTCCCTCCCCATAATTCTAGACTTAAGGGATTTTATGTATCATTATTTATATAATACAAAAACTTTTTAGAGACTAAATTAACAACGATAAAAAATCTTCGTTATATGAAATATGTATTTCAATAAAAATAAATAGTGACGAATAATTTTGTCGCTAAAATATCACCTCAATTTCTGAAAATTATTTTCATATTTAAAAAAATTTGAAAATTTTTTAGCAACAGAAAAATCAGTCACTATTCTGTCACTAATTCAAGTGTGTTTAGCGACAATAAGAGTTCATTGCTAAATCCATCGCAAATAAAAGCGCTAAAATTGCCTCTAAATTTAGCGACTGATATTGCCGTCTCTATTTTAGTGAAAGATTATTCCGTCGCTAAATTAATTACAAAAAATATGCCATAAATTGCCGCCAAAATTTAGTGGTTATTTCTTTTTTCATCGCTAAATTAGTCACAAAAAAGAAAAATGGATTTTCACGACTATTTCTGAAAACGGTTGCTAATCAATTGCTAATTAGCGATGAAAATATGTCTGTCACTAATTTTGGTTTTTTTTTGTAGTGTCAGTTACTGGAGAAATACATATATTAGTAACCCTTTAAGATTGATTGGTTACTGGGGAATTATCTGGAATGGTTTAATATGTTTTCGCTTAAGTTGTTTATCAAAGGTGCATATTTAAAAAAAAAATGAATGAAAGATGTGGAATAGAATGATAAGTACTCCTTCTTTAAACTAATTACGAAGCTAATCTTTAGTCTTAGTCTCTCTAACTAGCATTGTTTTCTTTAAATTTTAAATGTTTTTGAATTTATGTTCACTTGGTTACATAATCTGATTAGTAGAAATTAATAATGCTTATTGAGGCTTGGACATTATGGTTAGATTATTGGGACTCATATTTATTTTGGTTATGATTTTTCATGAGTTTGGATGGTCTGTTATATTCGAAATTATTGAGAAATATTTTCTTTTCGCTTGAGGACAAGCAAAAACTCAAGTGTGTGGGAGTTGATAGAATGTGATTTTATAGTATGTTTAGGATGTTTATCTTTAACTTAAGTGTTATTTTGATTGATTTAAGGTAGGTTTTTCTTACGTTTTTGCATTTGTTTTGAATTATTAATTTTCTTTTGTTAATTATGTGTTTTTGTGTTAGATTTGCATGACTTAGAAGAATTTTCGTGATGGAATGTGCTTGAGGGGACAATAGTTTACCAAAGTTAGGACCAAAGTTACAATCAAAGCAAGGTCCAGCTTTGGTAAAGGGATAATAGCTGACCAAAGTTGGGACCATAGCAAGACTTAGCTTTCGTCTGTGATGCAGATTGGTTTTTGCTTTCCTATTTTGAGAAGGACTTCTTTTTAGGCAAGATTCTTGAGAAGCATCATAAAAGGGGGAAGGCTGAGCTTATTAAAGGGACTTTTAAACCTAATTTTGGGCAGCAAAAAACAAAAGAGAAACAACACAATGTGAAGATTACAGGAGAAGAAAATCAAAAGAAGCGAAGAGACAAACTGCTGGTGGCCAACTCCAAATCGTGTTCTTTCTTTTCCTTTTTTTTTTTAATTTTCTTTTGTTATTATGATGTTTAGGATGGATTTTAATTTTAGTTTGGATTTTTATATTGTCATGAACTAATTCCATAGTTATGGCTATATTGAATCTTAATTTTGAGATTATGTAGTTATTTTCTGGGTTTTATGCATATGATTGATTTTCTGATATGAGATTATGTTTTTATTGAGATTAATGCTTGTCAAATTGATCAAATCAACATGAATTTAATCGATTAATATACTTGATTAATTGAATTAATTGGTGGATCAAATAAAACATAACTTAAATTGAAAATATGAGTAATTAAACTTTGATTTAAAATCAAGGTTTTTCCATTGAATTTAATGCTTTATCATTTCGATTCTTTTACTTGATCTATTGAAAGAATTAAATTGAGATTAGGTTTAAAATACCATGATCATTGGATTTTGAGTAATTTAAGGAGAAATCACTATCTCATGTGAACAATCAATCTTTTGAATAAAAATCTGGGAAATTACATAATCAAGAGGTTAAGTGAAACCTAATCCTAACATTCATCATAATTGTTAATTCTTCTATAAATTAGTGTTTGGTTGTCTTTGTCATTCATTGGTATATTTTTTTTTAAGTTCCATATTAAAAATTGGTTGTCTTAATAACATAAGAATTCTAAAGTTTTAATACTTGTTAGGCTGTTTCCTGATAACGATATCTGGACTCATCATTCTTTAGTACTTAAGCGACAGAGTACGCTTGCTCTTAGGATTTAGTTTATTTTGCCTGTGTCACATACCATGGAGAACGTTATCACTTATATGACTATAGAGAAGGGTCAAATCCATAAGATGCCGAAGATTTATTTGATTACTTGCATTCTTCATTGGGGAATTTCATAGAACGTTGTTTTGGTGTTTTAAAAGCACATTTATCCATTCTCAGAGATATGCCTTCATATGACAAAAGCAATAAAAATATATACTTCTTGCATATTGCATTCTTTACAACTTTATTAGAATGTAAAAAAGTATAGACTTTTTGTTTATAGAATATGCAAATGAAAATATAATACTTGGAGATATCAACAAAATATTGAAGCTTGAACTTTTGAGCCACAAGAGATAGTTGATATCAATGCAATTCAACTTTGTCAAATAAACAGTACTTGAGATCGAATAACGTAGAGGTTGTGGTTAAATTAAATAATAATTGATGTTTATTTTGTTATTTTTTTCTTGAAGAATCTTTTTTCTTATTATGATGTATGGTAAATTTTCTTTATGGTAATAAAGTTCAGATTTTAAATTTCACGGAATATATATTATTAAAAATATTAAATATATGCATAATATATATTATTGAATATTATAAACAGAATATGATACAATTTTAAAGTATAAAAACAGTTTTAAAAAACAGGTAATAAAAACTAAAATAATTTTTGATTTTTAAAAAACTAAAAACCATAATCATAAAACCTTACGGAACGCACCTTTAGAAAATATAAATATGAGAAATACCTGGGATTGGCAATCGGGTCGGATTGGGCGAGTTTGGATTCAAATTTTTAGGATTTTTTTTGGGTCAAATTACATATTTTTCAAATGGATTCGGATCGGATCTTGAATCACAATAAGAATTGGAAAATTGGCTGAAACTAAAAACTGAACGGTAAACAATTCAGTATATTTAGCTCAATGTTTTATTTAATTAATTCAATTTTAAAATAAAAATTCAATTATATCAATTTAGTTCAATTTTTAATATCTAAAAATCATTAAAATTGAACTAACCGAATTATTTGTAAAATTACATCATTTTATACATTTTTTATATATTTATTTATATAAAAACCATTAACCATATTCTTTTATTTATTTATTTATTTATTTCTATTTGAGTGCTGCGTCTCCATCTCAATTGGCAGAAGGAAAAAAAATAAACTAAATTTTAGAATAACAATTAGAATATAAAATTTTCCTCAAAAAGAAAGAAGATGCCATTACGTAACACCTTTTATCTATACAATTGAAATTAAACCAATGGCCATGACGGGATGCTTTACTCTTTGATCTAAGAATCATCAAAATTCCTTATTTTTCTTTCTTATAATTTAAATTTCTTTTTAAGTAATTTACGACATTTTGACATCATATTATAATTCACTATATTGGTCGGTTTGACTTTTTAGGTGTCTCGAATCAACTTTAACCACCGGTCAAATATGTCACTATTCCCTGCAAAACCACCCATATTTTAATTTCAGTTTTTAACACTTTAAATAGAATTATTTTCGCCTCAAATTAAATCTTCCAGTTTGTCTCAAATGACACTATTCATAATCTAAGAAAAATGCTATTTGGCCATATTTGATTCACTGTATTGCAAATGAAATAGTATAATATAGTACATGTTAACACTGGGGGTGGACATAGCCTATTTTTGAAGTTCAGTCCATTAAAGTCGATTTTCAAAATCAAAGTTCAAGGCCAACGCATTAACAATCGGTTAGCCACTAAATACGGTCAGTTAACCATTGACCTTTGGTTAACCGTTAAAAAAAAATCAAATATAAACTTCATATAAAAAGTTTCAATCCATCCATCAAATTAAAATATAAATTCTTCAAGTTTTAAATATAAAATACAAGTCATTCAATTTAATAAACATACACTAAAATAAAATTATATCAATATTAATTTATCAGTTATCTACTTACTAATATTAGGATATAATATGGATACATGTAAAAGTTATCCTTATTTTCATATATATATATATATGTATTAAATTACATATAAACTGGTTAATCAAATACTTAAGTCCAAATTCAAGTTTATTAATTATAATTTTAGAAATTATAGTCCATGTTCAATTGAATTGGTTAACTGCTAAAGTCGGTTTAGACTTGATTTTTTTTTTTCAATCGGTTTAATGGTTTTTTAGTTTTTAAGTCCAGGCCTAGTTAATACAAATACAATGTTTGGGAGGTATTTTAAAAAATTAATGTGGGTATAATATAATACATCATGGGATCCATCATCCCAAATATACTGAAAATAATAATACACCATTAACTCTTAGGTTTGTGTAATATAGTAAACACCACAAACCCTTTGATTATGTAATGAATATTATCAATTATGTTGGTTTGCTTGATTGACATTTTACCGACTAATATATATTCATATTTCATGATATTTTTTTATTCTTTTAAACAAAAAAATTGATGCATTTTAAAAATTGTATTTTATAATCATAATTTTTATCTAAATTAATAATAATAATAATTTAATTTTATTTATTTTTAATTTCTTAAAAATTAATACAAGACAATAATTTCAATAATATAGGATATCCAATGATCTAGATATATTCTCATGAATATTCAAATTAATTCAATAATATCTCAAGTAATAATTTACCGTTTTACAATCAATAATGCATCATACCAATGATCCTCGAACATATATGCATAGTTATAAATATTTCAAAAGATTTTCAATAACAATATTTCAATGTATTTACTCTAGTATCAATTCATATCAAGGAACCTAATATTAGTCTGAGATGTTCCACAAGAGTGGATAATGGGTACAGGGGATATCGGAATTGATATCAAAACTGGGGATACAGTAAGATAGTCTCAAATAAAGGAGACATGTATTCTCAAGTTCATATTAACTGGGGACATCATCAGGTATCAATATAATTTGCATGGGACACTTTGTAAGTGTCGGCAGGGGCAGCTGCAGATCTAGGACCCCAACATCGTAATCTTGTCCAATAAACATAAGAAAACTAACTTAAGATTACAACTGATATTCCTTTAGTTGAAAGAAGTAATATAAATTACTGGTATTAAATTTAACATGAAACAAACTTCTTAACTCCACCAAATTATACAGTTACTACCATTATATTTACTACTTAACTGTAACTTGCACTATCTTTAGACTAACATTAACTTTACTGACAGTTCCCAACTCCTTGCTTTTAAGCCCTGTTTCGACTTATCTACGGATAAAATTGTAGTTTTAGATATCTAGTTTCTCCAAAGAATGGATTCATCAAAATCTAAGCACAAGAGAAAGATTTATGGCCAATTTACTGTAAGTTACTTAATGAGAAGTAAGCTAACAAAATTGATAGAATAAGACCCTAACTTGTACATAACTTTTAAAAGATTGTGGAAATAGAATTTGTAGCATTACATGTTAGCTTTCAGTAGCAACCAAAATCACTCAAATCCGAATAATACAGAGGGAGTTATAACAATTTCATTATAGATTGTTCCAGTGGAGGAACAGATTTTCTGTTCCATTGTGTGTCTACTTTCTCCTAGAATTGGAATCATCTAAAAATCAAACAGCTGTTCCAGAATCATTTCTTTCACTTCACAAACTGATATGAAAATTCTCTTATCAATATGTGCTTCGAGTCTATACAAATAGAATAGGAATTTTGCTTTCTAAAACCAGTGTTACCATGAACTCCATCTATCTCCACATTTCAAAAATGCCAGCTTAATTGATATGCCAAACTTTATACTTGTGCAAAAAGAATTTCATTCCATGTGTCTGGAATCCCAGGTAAGCACCAGTGCAAGCAATCATTTAGACCCTTTGTCGCCTTTACACTATATCGTGAAATATGACCTTCATCTCTAAGTTCAGAAAGTGCAGTAACATCTAAAAGCTTTACCCTTGTGCCTTTAAGAGCGGCCTCTACAACTTCATCACTCGATTTATCTAGTGAAACTTCACTTCCCTTAGTAAGTGGAGTGGTATTATCACAATTACCACCTGTATTCCAATCCCCATTACGAAAATGCCTGGGTGAGATAGTCCTAAAGAACACTACAAGTCGAGGATGATAGGAAAGTTGGGAATCAAGCCACTTGACAATGCTATATATTGTAAAATTCTTAGCATTCCCCATTTCTAAGAGTTTTTTATCCTCAACAGGCTTTCCATTTGCATACATCACCCAATGATTTGCTCTAAACTTCCCTCTATTCCAATGATGTCCTGTGTTGAGAATTAACACATCAAATCGATACAAGAATCGTCTCATGAAAGATGGTGAACGGTCCAAATGCAATGCGACATTAGCAGTTGGGGATGAGCTATTCAAGGGCTCTATGTCTGCAAGGCTTGCTGACCAATAATATAAAATGGTAGTATTGGTCTTCAAAAATCGAAAAGCCCATCCATCAGGACGCTTAGCTCCATGGGCCTTAACAAGACCATATTCTACCCCTACGTCCTTAACATCTAGCCTCCATTCTCCACCGGTTGCCATGCACATCAAAGATTGAAACTGTTGCCTCCCTAAAGAATCTCCTATAAATGCAATTGTTTTATTCTGCATCCTGTGTTATAGTAATACTTAAAGGGAATTGAATATAAGTCCAAAAGAATGATAATTGCAAATATTAAGTGGAGTCTCTTAACAATAGAAATATAGTAACCTCTTCTTTTCTTCTTTTCAACAGCAAAAACAACAACAGAAATAATAATAATAATAATAATAATAATAATAATAATAATAATAATAATAATTGCAACTGCTGCTGCTGCTGCTGTTATTTTGTAGGTAAGGAGTGTAGGGTTAGTAGATTTTACTACTACTTAAGTTTATATTTAAATATTAAATGATTAAAAAATGAACCTTTTTAAGAATTGAGATTGCTTAAATTCTGTTATTTTGCAGTTATCAGGTTGCCAGCGGTATCCCTCATAGGAAAAATCAGTTCGTTGTGTTAGTCTACATGCCCACATTTCTGATAACCATTGTTTACATCTAAAACCAGAATACAAAGGTCTTTTATTGTCTGCCATCCATTTGCCTTTTGCATAATTGCAGTCTGAAAAAATGACACGTAGCCATCTTTAAGAAGAAATATAAACTTAATTCAAAATGTACTTACATTTAAAATTATTCATTCAACCAATTCCAAAACTACGGAATGCATTGAAAATACACGAAATCAAGTTCATGCAAAAACAAGAATTGAAAATATAGAATCTACATTATTAATTCACGCACCAAGTAACCAAAATATATTTTCTCAGTATTTTTTGACTTTATTGTCACGAATCGAAAAATAATAATCACAATATTATTTGAGTAAAAGTTGAATGATCATAAATGAAATTAATCCAATAATAGAATCCATAATTCACCTAACTGCACGCCATATCAGTCAAGGTATCGGATTATCATTTTTCTACTATCGTATGTTGCTCAATTGGACACTATTTTACAAATAAATTATTTCTTTATAATACATGTTAGAATATTTTTCTACATTCTTTCATTTAAAATTTGATGTTGTTGATGGTTGCACAAAGATGATGATATGCATATCAACTCCACTATGAATCTTTATATATATTGTGCCTAAATCATAACTAATGGCAATAGTTTGGATTGGCTTTCTACAACTTGCATTAAATGCAAAAGGTTGCTTTAAGGTGAATTTGGGACATAATTTTAATTTTCAGTATATTTTACGTAAAATCTTTTCCAATTTCTAATAATGATGCATTGCATTATTTTGATGGAATAAAAACAATACTAGATGCATATTTATTGATGCAAAGCGCTTAATGCTAATAGAAAATTTTTGATTGCTAATTATATTATTTAAATTTTAAATATTGTTATCAAATATTAAGAATGCAAATTATAATAGTAATATGTGTTGGTATTCTATTATTTAGTTTATCTTTTAGTTGAAGTTCCATAAAGTAGTAAATAACAATTTGACCATGAGGATTATCTATGGTATTTAAGGGTCTAGGGGAAAAATCAACTAATAGTTTAATTTAATTTAGAAAAACTAGTACATGTTATATGAATTTTAATTACATTTGGGAGATAGAAGAAAGTGGACCAAAGAGCATCAATAAAAATCATTTCGTGTTTCTTGTTCAAGTTCTATATATTGATCATGTATTAGATAGGTGTATGTGGTTATGTTGAGTTAGCTTTTCTTTTTTATTTTCATTTCTTGCATTCCTAAGTTGCTGGAGTCAGTTTTCTTTTCATTTATGTTGGTTAACATGCTTCTATTTAGGGTTTAAGATAAATTTGAAAGGAACAAAAAGGCAAGTATTGTTTTCATTACAAGGAATTTATAATGGCTAAAAGTGCATTTTACACCTATCGTTTGCTAAAATGGACAAATTTGCTCTTAATATTTGTAAAATAAGATATTTTTGCTCCTGCAGTCAATCGCTGCTACCTCTGACCGTTATTACGTTAGTTGACCACTACTGGGACATGCGTCATGCATCCATTTGACACGTTAATCAAACGTTTGGGTGCCAAAAGTACATTTTTGCCCCCGACATTTTTTCAAACGTACAAATTTACTGCTAACGTTTGTAAAATGGGAGATTTTTTACCCTTATTGTCAATTATTGGTAACTTTGACCATTAATACGTTAGTTGACCGCTGACGAAAGAGGCAAAAATCTCCTATTTTATAAACGTTAGGAGCAAATTTGTAAGTTTGGAAAAACGTCGAGGGCAAAAATGCACATTTGGCACCCAAACGTTTAAGTCACTTGTCAAATGAATGCATGACGCTTGTCCTACTAACAGTTAACTAACGTAATAACAGTCAGAAGTAGCAGCGATTGATGGCAGGGGCAAAAATCTCTAATTTTACAAACGTTATGGGCAAATTTGCCCGTTTTGGCAAACGATATAGGCAAAAATTCACTTTTACCCATTATAAATTCCTTGTAATGAAAACAATGCTTGCCTTCTTCATTTTTTCAAACTTATCTTAAACCCTAAATAGAAGCATGTTAACCAACATAAATGAAAAGAAAACTAACTCCAACAACTTAGGAAAGTAAGAAATGAAAATAAAAAGAAAAGCTAACTCAACATAACCACCTACACCTATCTAATACATGATCAATATATAGAACTTGAACAAGAAACATGAATGATTTTTATTGATGCTCTTTATAGTCCACTTTCTTATATCTCCCAAATGTAATTAAAATACATATAATATATACTAGTTTTTCTAAATTAAATTCAACTATTAGTTGATTTTTCCCCTATACCCTTAAATACCATAGTAATCCTCATGATCAAAATGTTTTTTTTTTTTAGAAGACCTCATAGTCAAATTGTTATTTACTATTTTATGGAACTTCAACTAAAAGGTACGTAAACTAAATCATAGAATACCAACACTATGATAATTTGCATTCTTTGACAGTAGCAGCAAAAATCTCCCATTTTATAAATGTTAGGGGCAAATTTGTTTCAAAATAAACGTTGGAGGTAAATTTGTATATTTTGAAAAATGATAGGAGAAAAAATGCACCTTTAGCATCAGAGAACAAACCAATAAATTTTAAATACCAGATACTACGTGAAATAGAAACTATAATAATTAGCTATTGATATGATGAATCTGAAATGGAATTTACCTTTTACTATGGAGGATGGCATTGTATCTTCTTTACCATCTTTCTTTTCATGATATGCAACTGATGGTATAAAATTCATAGGCAAATCACCAAAACTTTTCTTTAGTCTCTTCATCTCTTCTGAAATTGCAAAATGAAAAATGGAATATATTATACCTAATGCAATAATAATGCTTCTTAAATTACTCAAAAGAGAAAGCATCCTATTGGTCAATAATAATATAATATAATATAGCCAAATATTATGCATGGAAAAGAGGGGTTGCAAAGGTAAAAATATGCGCTATTTGCAATGGAGATTTGCAATGGAGATTTGGCACTTTGCACAGTATCAAGCAACTTGAAGGAACTTAAGAACTTGTTAAGCCTAAAGAAAAGAATTTTAGACTTATTCTCTACCAATTGCTCTAAGAATGAAGTGATACTATCTTAGTTTTATTATTTTCTGACTCTGCCTTTTGTTAATGCTGGATTCATTAAAAAACTTTAAGTGAACCCCTGAAGGAAATACCTCACCTGAATTCTGTTCATTGGCCCGTACACCAATGTTTTTCTCTGACTCACTATATTTTATATCTACCTTTGAATCGATCTGACCATTTCTTATTCTCTCATCCGTTGTTCCATTATCATCATTACTATATTTCCTTCTTACTTCGATTTCATCTATATATTTCTTCTCGGTCTCGTATATGTCCTCCTGCTTCTCTTTCTTCATCTCCTCCTTATTTTGTTGAGAGGGCACATCAATATTTTGGCCAGGAGTTACCAACAATGATGACACCACCCACACCCCGACCAAGCTCAGAGTAACAAAAATCACAATTCTCACAATTGAGCAATAATTTGTTGATTGCATTCTGGCATCTAACCTAGTATATTTTGTTGATGCCATTTTGAAATCAAACCTGGAGATCAAACACAAATCTTAAACAACTCTTGCAAATACCCACAAACCATTACATTTGCAAAATTCGTAACCCATCTTCACAACACCGGAGGCATCAGCCATGCATGTCATACCAAATGCTTCTTTCACAGCATACGACTAGCCTAACCTAAAATAATAAATAACCATAAAATAAACAAGAAAAATATGTAGATACTTTTATGCATGATTTGGAAACAAATCTTTTACACGAACTAAATCCAATCCCCTGAAGGCATGACTGGAAATTATGGCTTGAATATTAAATCTATATAGAAAAAAGCACATTACATATATTTAGAAGAATAAGATCTTGAATTAGAACAATAGAAAGAAAAAGAGTTCTGCGCAATTCATTCATTTATCTTCAATAGTTATTGAGAATAGAGGGAGGGAGAAGGTGGTAGGATTGAGGTTGTTGTTATTGTTACTATTACTATTAATAACTAATGGCATAAAATGATAACAAAAATAGTAAAAGAACGCCTCCGCAATTAGTACTTGAATTCCTTTTGGTAACTGCCATTAAAGGTCAATAAATCATTCATACATAACCAAATTTATCAAGTGATCTGGTTCATTTTATTTGAGGATTTTGATCCTTAAAGCAAGGAATATAAGTTCCCTTTTTATTAATAAAGTTTTATAAAGGAAGAATAAAATCTCATTTTTATTAACAAAAAATATCATTTCATTATACAAAACATTTTAGTGTTTTTTTATTCATGTAAAAATAATTGGATAAACCCACATGAAAACACTTGAATTTGTTAAAAAAAAATTATTTTGACACCTGAATTCAAAAGACATGCCATGAACAAAGAAAGACATGAAACATGACATTGAATATATACAAATAAAACTCCCAACATCATGTACCATTAGAAGCATAATATGTTTGGACAGTGTTTTGTTTAATCATAATTAATCAATATTTAGTTAACTATTTATTAAACAATTTACTATTATTATTATTATTATTAAGTTTATTTCATTAATAGTTAAAATATCATTTTAATTTGTTAATTAATTTCAAATATTATTATATAAATTTAATGCATTAAAATACAAATAGTTATGAAATTAGTTTATATGATAAATGTAGAGTAGAAAGATTATAAATAATATTATAGATAATAATTAATAAATGTCTAAATATCGGTTCAATTCAATTTCAAAACAATTGAGCTCGGTATAGTTCAATATAATTTTCGATTCGGTTATAAATAAAAGGTCCAAATCTATTCTAAATTAAAATTAATGGTATAATTTAATTCGGTTTTATTAAAAAATTCAATAGTACAATTCAATTATGGATTTTTTTATGGTATTTTAATTCAGAAAGATTCAAATCCGTGTATCTATAATAAATAAATAGATATTTTTATTTTTTAAAAATAAGTATAGTGGAATTTTAATTTTAATTTTTAATTTGTAATTTTTTTTGGTTAAAAAATGGAAATATAAAACTTATTTTATGTAATGTAAGTTACATTATGTAACTTATTTTTTGCAATGCAAATTTGAAGGGTTAATTACATCTATTGTAATTGAATTTTGGAGCTTATAATCAAATGGTTATAATAAAATAATTTATAAAATAAAAATTATTAAATTTTTATTTTATTTCAATTGAAATAAAAATGAACGAAAATTTAATTTTTTATCACCGAAAAATCACGCAAGCATGCCATATTATCAGTGACTTTTTATAATATGTCCAGTCAGGATGCCATGTGACCTATTTAAATGAAAAAATTGACATATCAGCAAATATTTATGTTATGCTAATATGTACAAAAAGATAAAAAAGAAATTTTGATGACATGTACTTGCTGATGATCAATTTTTTCATGTAAGCGGGTCATATCACATGCTGACTAGACTCATTTTAAAAAATTACTGATAACGTTACATATTTGTATAATCGTCTGGTAACGAAAAATTAATTTTTTAATTATTTTTATATTAATTAAAATAAAATAAAAATTTGATAATTTTTGTATTATAAATTATTTTATTAAAACTGTTTACTTGTAAATTCCAAAATTTCCTGATGAGATACGTAATTAACCCCAAAATTGAATGTATTATGATGGACCCCATTCACGAGCTAAAACCCTACTACTCATCTCAAGAGAAAACCTTAATTCAGGCCTCTCTTTCATCTGTGGCCGGATGCCAGCAGCAACAATGGCGATAGAAGAAATTTCAAAGCCCTCGAAAGGCAGCGCCGGCAAGAAAAAAGACATGGAGATCTTGAAATCAGAGGTAGCCTCTTTTGCTTCCTCTCTCGGTCTCTCTTCTTCTTCTTCTTCTCTACCTTCATCCTCCTCTGGTTTCAACGATGCCGATTTTCGAAAATCTGGTACTATGAGAAAAACAAAGCCCTCAATGCAGAAAAGCCACTTCGATAAAACCCTTATTGATAATGAGGAAACAACTAACAGTGAAAAACCCAACATAATCCATTTCGATAAGAGCTTGCAGAAGGCCCGGAATTTCAAGAACTGGGATAAAAACTCTAACAAAAATGACAAGAAATCACAGTTTGACCAAAAAGCCAAGCAAAAGCCTCCTCCTTTATCACTTGATGATAATGAGAAAAGCAGTAGAAGAGCATTCGATAAGTACAAGAACCTCCCCAATCTACCTTTAGTAAAGGCAAGTGCTTTGGGTGTGTGGCATGTGGATGCTATGGAACTTGAGAAGAAGGTGTTTGGTGAAGGGAAGAGCAAGTTGGAGGTGAAGATGGGTGTGGAGGAATGGAAGCGTGTCGTGGAGAAGAAGAAAGAGTTAGGGGAGAGGTTGATGTGTCAGTATGCTCAAGATTATGAGCTTAGCAGAGGGCAAAGTGGAGATATTAAGATGCTGGTAGCTACTCAGAGGTCTGGCACAGCTGCTGATAAGGTGTCTGCTTTTTCTGTGCTTGTTGGGGACAATCCCATTGCCAATTTGAGATCGCTTGATGCACTCTTAGGTATGTGAATTATATGATTTTTGGTGCTTTTTAGCTATGCATGGTTAATTAGCTAATTTAGTTTGAAATTGTTGTATGGGATATTATGGCGAAATTGTCATATAGAGAATGTAGCCTAAGGTTTGAGGTTGAAGCGTTACTATCAATTTTTTTTACAATTGAGTGTTGGTTTACTTAGTATTGATGAATTTGAGCTAGTAAGTTGATAAATTATTGATCCTGGTGCTGCCTTCATTTTGACATGGACACTGCACGAAAGTCAAATCAAGCATTTTTTGATTTAAACTTTCGAGGTAGCTCATGGATTATGTTGACGATTATAGAGTAAAAGGACTAGGAGGAATTGATCAGTGAAGGATCCAAAGAGTCTGTGTTTTGATCCTGGAGGCCTGTACAGGAAAAGATTTTTTTTTTTCTTCAGCTCTTGCCCAAAATTTGGTGTTTGATAGCTCAGGGATTTATAACCTTCTATCATGCAAAAAGGCTGCTTGAACACATAATTAAGGTAGCATGTGAATCTGTATACTCATGGATTATATTGACAATTATAGAGAAAAAGGACTAGGAGGAATTGATCAGTGAAGGATCCAAAGAGTCTGTGTTTTGATCCTGGAGGCCTATATAGGAAAAGAATTTTTTTTTTCTCCTCAGCTCTTGCCCAAAATTTGTTGTTTGATAGCTCAGGGCTTTATAACCTTCTATCATCCAAAGATTGAGATGTAAACAGGCTGCTTCAACACATAATTAAGGTAGCATGTGAATATGTATACTTAGGTTAAATTTTGCATGTTGCATCCCCTAATTTGCTTATTTAATTTTGGTTGAGGACAGGGTTTCAGGCTATGTTTAGTGGCTATCTGATAGCTAGTTAGAGAAATTTATGTTGGCTAGTTTTAGAAAATAAGAACTTCGGATGCCTTTTAACATGAGGCTATTTTCTTAAATTAGATGCTATTTTGTCTGCAATTCTTAGGGCCTCTATATAACTACCGTAATGGCATGGACGGATGCTTGGGAAGGATGGGTGGGATAGCCTAGTTACCCTTTTGGGAATTTCTTTTTTCCAAATGGATAGGAAGTAGATTGGAGGATTTCCAAATCCTTCTATCCCTTATATATATATATATACATATATATATGTATGTGTATACATATATGTACATATATATATATGTACATATATATATGTACATATATATATATATATATGCGCGCGCGCGTGCGTGTATGTATGTTTATATGTATATATATTCCTATTAATCTCTTCAATATTACCTTTTTATATTGAACTCACTATTGGTTGTTTATCTCATAGCCAGATATTGAATTTTTTTTTTATTTTAGTTGGAATAGCATTTATGACTGATTCTCAATTATTACTGGGTTATTGTTAAGAACATTTGCTATTGTATTGAACTACTTCTAGCATATTGACTAAAGCATGTGTATGCTTTGTTTTTATCTATGTCCTTTTCTAAATGAATATTTGTTGCAGGAATGATAACATCAAAAGTGGGGAAGCGCCATGCTTTGACAGGATTTGAAGCACTCAAGGAACTTTTCATTTCAAGGTTGTCATTTGTTCTACCTAATCTGTTCATCAATTTCTTTTGCTTATCTGTGCCCCTTGAGTTTTTAGATTTTCAACAAGTATTACTGGATGCAGTTCTCATAGAATATATTCTTGTTCATCCATGCCCCTTAAGTTTTTGGATTCATTCTCTTTTTTGCTCCTCTGCACTGGTATCGCCTCTGAATTCTCATGATTAATGGCTGCTCTTTGAGTATTAGAAGTATTTACCCTCTATTTATATAGCATGATATATGCATCTGTCGTAAACTCAATCTATAAAATGTTCCTCCATATTTTGATATTTCTTGGGCTCCAGTTTTTTTTTATCATCAATCCTAAAGTACACTCAGTGGTAGTTATTTTACTTAATATGCTGTACATGCTTCAGTAATGTGCTAATTGGTCTTCTATGCTCCATAACCAGTTTGCTGCCTGATCGCAAACTGAAAACCCTTTTGCAACGGCCTGTAAATACTCTACCTGAGACAAAAGATGGCTACTCTCTTCTGCTATTCTTGTATTGGGAGGATTGCTTGAAGCAGAGGTAGTTTCCTGAACTTTCTCCATTTTGTAATTGCTAAAAGCATCTTTTTATGTTTTTATACCATGAATTTGACCAGATGTTTGTATCACCTTGCTCATTACATTTAGCCATGCACATTCTATTACATTTAGTTTAGAGTACATGACATATGTACATTCAGTACTTTCTATCTTCATAACCTTCCCTGCATGATAGCTATTCTCTCAAAGTTATATCCTGTATTTAAATAGCATCACATGAAAATGGGCACAAATGCATATTTTTCAACAAAATTTGCATATGTGATCATTTGATGTCTGATTTTAGTGTAACAAACTCACAACTTTACAAATCATATTGAAACAAATGCCAGTATTGCTTTTTATGCTGTATGGTCAAAGTGAGTGATATTTACTACTACCCATTGAATATTTTAGAGCAAGCAGGGCGCTTGTTGGGCTGCAAGGCCGGTAAATTCCCATTTTACCACATTGGCATCCTAGGTTGAAAATGTGGCAACATTATTGTATCAAAGTGTTGAATATTGATACTAGTTACTGATAGCTGTTAATGTAATTTTAGGAGCAGATTTGTAGGAGAAGATTTGTAGAATATTGATACTAGTTGCTGATAGGTGTTAATATAATTTTAGGAGCAGATTTATAGGCAGATTTGTAGGAAAAGATTTTTGCTATTTTAGCAAAGTTAGGTAGCATAATTTTTTGACTATTTGTAGCTTAAAATCTGTATAAATATATGTATTCCTAAACGTAGAAATGAGATTTTAGATTAAGAAATTTTTCATGGTATCAGAGCCATATTGCCATTAAGGTTAAGTTATCTCCATTACAGTAAGTTTTTCCTTCAGAGTTCCAGTATACTGGATTTTTTGACAAAATTCAAGAGGTTGAGTTATCTCCCTCTCTAAACGACGCTACCTCTGGCCACCGTTTGTCACCGGATCTTGTCTACCCAGGTCACCGGCCTCCTGCGATTCCGACCAGCACCTCACCGGTCAGTTCTGAAGTCGCCATTAGGTTTTCTTTGGGGTTACGTGATCTCTGCCTCTCTTGCTCTTCATCCATCCATCCTTTGCTGTCACCAGAATGCTGCTCTAAGACTCTTCCAACTCTGTTCAACCAATCTTCGGCCATTTTCGAAGTATTGGTACTTTGGATTTTTCGTGATCAGGTTCTGTAACTGTATTGTTTTATGCTCATTGTATTTTTTTTTTAAATCTCCCATTATGTCTGAATTTGAAATTAAACAAGTAGAGAAATTTCATACGGCTAATGATGGTCAAATTAGTCCAATTAAATTAGATGAAAGTAATACCTATTTAGTTTGGTCTAGATCATGCCTATTATCTATTAAGGCCAGAAGATTGTAAGGGTATATTACTGGAGATAAAAAACCACCTGCTGTTACTGACCCCACTTTTAGTCAATGGGACTCTGATAACTCATTAGTTATGTCTTGGCTTCTAAATTCTATGCACCCTAAAATTTGTAGACAATATTTATTGCTTGACACTGCAGAGAAGATATGGAAGGCTGCAAAAAATACCTATTCTCGTATGGGAAATGATGCTCGAATTTTTGAGCTTAGGAACAAGATTTATGACACGAAATAAAGTGAGTTTACTGTTTCGGATTATTTTTCTGAATTGAGCAGTTTATGGCAAGAATTGGATTATTATCAGAATTTTCAAGCTAAGTGTGCTGATGATGCTATGTTAATCCAAAATATGATTGAAAAAGAACGAGTGTATGATTTTTTGGCTGGTTTGAATTCTGAATTTGACCAATTAAGAGTTCAAGTCATTGGTAGATCTCCTTTTCCATCTCTTGAAGAGGCACACTCTTATAACCAGCAAGAAGAGACCAGAAGAGATGCCATGCTATATACTGCACCAGCTGAAAAGTCGGGTTTAATTGTCCATTTTACTCAAGAGCAGTCGAAGGGTGTCTCTTCTAATCAAGATCGTGTGCACTGTGAATACTGTAGGAAACCAAGGCATACAAAAGAAACTTGCTTGAAGTTGCACGGGAGACCTACTAGAGGTCGTGGGGGAAAACGAGCCAATCCAACTAGGGCTGAAGCAAATATGTTAGAAGCAGCTGAATCATCTAAGGAGAAAGCTCCAGTCGAAAGTCTCTCTTCTGAAGAAGTTCAACATTTCATATGTCTTATGTCACAACTCAATCTTTCATCCAGTGCTATCTAGAACTCTGTCCAAACAGGTAACGCATTTGCTTATCTTAACTCTTGGATTATTGATTCTGGTGCGAATAGACATATGACAGGCACTTCTAAAGGTTTTCTTAACTACTCTCCATGTCTAAAAAGGGATAGTGTCGGGGTAGCTGATGGGTCATTTACTCCTATTTCTGGGACATGTTCTATTGTCTGTACTCCAAATATTAAGTTATCTTCTGTTCTTCATGTTCCTCAATTTCCTGTCAATCTTTTATCTGTCAGTGCTATCACTAAATCTCTAAGCTGTAAAGTTGAGTTCTTTCCTAATTATTGTATCTTTCAGAACCTTCAAACAGGGAAGAGGATTGGTAGCGGCAGAGAGCATGATGGCTTATACATGATGGACGACTGTCAAGGCTTAGTTTTGTTTGGAGGACATAAGGATGTCAATCAGAAAATAATACAATGGCATAGGAGATTAGGACATCCATCTTTTTTTTTTTTTTGTTTTAGAAAAATTTTATCCTAGTTTATTTTCTAAAATTCGGTTTGAGTCCTTATCTTGTGATGCTTGTGAGTATGCTAAACATACAAAAAACTTTTATCCATTAAGTGATAATAAAACCACTATTCCGTTTATGCTTGTTCATTCTGATGTTTGGGGACCTACACAAACACGCTCTTTATCTGGAAATCGATGGTTTGTTACCTTTATTGATTGTTGCACCAGAATGACTTGGGTGTATTTGATTAAAACAAAAAGTGAAGTTTTCTCCTGTTTTCAATTTTTTCATAAAATGGTTCACACTCAGTTTGATGCTAAAATAAAGATTTTAAGAACTGATAATGGGACAGAATACATGGATAGTAGATTTGAAAATTATTTGGAGTTTCAAGGAATCATTCATCAAACTAGTTGTCCTTATACTAGTGCTCAAAATGGAGTAGCTGAAAGAAAAAATAGGCATTTGTTGGAAGTTGCTAGATCTTTTTTGTTTACTATGAATGTTTCAAAGCCATATTGGGGGGATGCAATACTAGTAGCTGTCTATCTTATTAATAGAATGCCTCTCAAATCTTTCAACTTTAGGACTCCTTTAGAAGTTTTAACCGGAAAAACTCACTATACTGTTCCACCAAAAATTTTTGGGTGTGTTTGCTTTGTCTATACTAGGAATTTTGGGAAATTAGATCCGAAAGCACTGAAATGTGTGTTCATTGGGTATTCGCTAACTCAAAGGGATATAAGTGTTATCACCCTGGTCTAGGAAATTCTATGTCAGTATGGATGTTACCTTTAGCGAGTTTGAATCTTATTTTGACATTACTCAATCACCTCTTCAGGGGGAGAATAGTGAAGAAGTGATGATAAATGAACCTGTGGTTACTCATGATCTTGTTGAGGAAGATAATATTGTTGATGTTCAAGAGGATAATATTGTTGATGTTCAGGGGGAGTAGAATGTTGTTGGTCGTTTAGATAGATCTGATTTGTTGAGATACTCGAAGAAGATTAGGCCTGAAGAAGCTATTACGCATTCTGCATTGCTAGAATCCTCGGGTGAGTTATTTTCTGCTCTTGATTTAATTTGCCCATTGCTAAAAAAAAAAAGGAGTCAGGTCTTGTACAAAACATTTCATTTCTAACTTTGTCTCTTATGGTCGTCTGTCTCCCTCCTATAGAGCTTTTGCCTTGTCTCTTTCCTCTATGTCTATTGCACAGGATTGGAAAGAAGTTATCACGGATCCAAAGTGGCGAGAAGCTATGGTAGAAGAAATGAAGGCTCTCTCAAAAAATGAAACCTGGGAACTTGACTCTCCAGACAAGAAGCTAGTTGGTTGTAAGTGGGTGTTCACAATAAAACATAAAATTGACGGTTCGGTTGAAAGATTTAAAGCCAGACTAGTGGCAAAGGGATCCACTCAGACTTACGGAGTTGATTATCAGGAGACATTTGCACCTGTTGTTAAAATGAATATAATCAGAATCTTGTTATCTTGTGCAGCTAATTTGGATTGGGATCTGCAACAATTTGATGTGAAGAATGTATTCCTACATGGAAACCTGGAAGAAGAAGTCTATATGGAGATACCTCCTAGTTTTAATAATGAGAGAAATAAAGGAAAGGTGTGCAGACTGAAGAAAGCCTTATATGGGTTAAAGCAATCTCTGAGAGCTTGGTATGACAGATTCAGCAAAGCTATGATCTCTTTTGGTTATCAACAGAGCAATGCTGATCATACCCTCTTTATGAGACACTCCAAGGGTAAGATCACTCTTCTTATTATTTATATTGATATAGTGATAACAGGGGATGACAAAGAAGAAATGGTTCGCTTGAAAAAACTTCTGGCTCAGGAGTTTGAGATCAAGGATCTTGGAAAGTTACAATATTTTTTGAGAATTGAAGTTGCTAGATCAACAAAAGGAATCTTCATTTCTCAGAAAAAATATATCTTAGATCTCTTAAAAGAAACTGGTATGACAGGTTGCAAATCAGCAGAATCGCCTACTGAGAGCAACCACAAGCTACAAGCAGAAGTTGGAAGGCCAGTTAATAAGGAGAGATATCAAAGGTTGGTTGGGAGACTTATTTATCTCTCACACACTAGGCCGGACATAGCCTACTTGGTGAGCTTGGTGAGTCAATTTGTGCATGATCCATAAGACTTTCACATGCAAGTTGTCTTCCGTATTTTGCGGTATTTGAAGTCTGCCCCAGGAAAAAGGTCTTATTTTCTCCAAATATGGTCACCTTCAAATAGAAGCCTTTACAGATACAGATTGGACTGGATCTTTAGATGATAGAAGATCCACTTCAGGATATTGTACTCTTGTAGGAGGAAACTTAGTTACTTGGAGAAGTAAGAATCAAAGTGTAGTTGCAAGATCGAGTGCTGAAGCAGAATATAGGGCTATGGATCAAGGTGTTTGTGAACTTCTCTGGCTGAGAAAGCTACTAGAAAAATTGAGATTATATAAGAGAAGAAAATTATCCTTATATTGTGACAACAAAGCCGCTATCAGTATAGCTCATAATTCTGTTCAGCATGACTGAACAAAATACATTGAAATTGATCGGCATTTCATAAAAGAAAAACTGACAAATGGTACTTTGAGTTTGTTTCACGTGTCATCCGAAAAACAAGTAGCTGATATATTCACAAAAGGACTCAACAATTGGACTTTTCATACCTTGGTCTGCAAGTTGGGCATGTGTGATATTTTTGCACCAACTCGAAGGAGAGTGTTGAATATTGATACTAGTTGCTGATAGCTGTTAACGTAATTTTAGGAGCAGATTTGTAGGAGAAGATTTGTTGAATATTGATACTAATTGCTGATAGTTGTTAACATAATTTTAGGAGCAGATTTGTAGGCAGATTTGTAGGAGAAGATTTTTCCTATATTTTAGCAAAGTTAGGTAGCAGAATTTTTTGACTATTTGTAGCTTAAAATCTGTATAAATATCTGTATTCCTAAATGTGAAAATAAGATTTCAGATTATGAAATTTTTCACAAAGAAAAATCTGTTGGTAGTAGATTGAATCCGTCAAGACTTCATTTTATTGTCGAAGACCTTGATCTATGTGTAACATCTGGGTGTAGAAGAAATTTCAGATAAACTTTCTTACTTATTTTGTTTACTTGGCCTCTCGAAACAATATCTTTGCTTATATCTTATTGTTTTTACTTCCAAACATTCAGATTTTTCTTCATCTTCATCTTCTTCTTCTTCTTTTTTATTATATATATATATATATATATATATTTGTGGGATATGGTTTATGTCAGCTTAGTGGTTCCAATTTAAATTTTGAGAATGGGGTAAGAAAATGTATACCCTTTATGAAATTTTGGGCTGCTATGGTTGAAATGCTTATATGGCAACTCTTGTTTCTGAATACCCATCTTAGTAGTGCCTTTAATTTGCTCAGGTCCTTTCCCCTTGTTTTATTTCACAGAATACATTCTACTGACTTATGTTGCATTGTATCTTCAAATTTGTGGCCTTACCAATGTTTATATATTTTAGGTATGAACGTTTTGTTTTTGCACTTGAGGAAGCATCTAGAGATATGCTACCTGTACTAAAAGATAAGGCATTGAAGGTTAGTTCTTTGCATTGTGTGCTCTGGTAATAGGGAATACAACACAAATTTATGCATCTGCATCCACATAGATTTCCAGTCTTTCATCTGAGCCTTACCATCCAAGTTGTTTAATTCAACTTGGACAGAGATGCCTGCACCATCTTGGTCTTAACACTCCCTCAATTTATCCTCAATGAATAGTTTTCCACCTTCTTATGAATTCTCCTCACTCTCTGTGGCCCTTTACTCATCTTTCTTCGACATAACATCCTCATGATTGCTTTGCATTTTGTCGATTTATTTTTTCTTCACCACCTAATATTGGTTGCGACCAATTACATATATGTTATGCAAGAATGAAAATGATTTTTACGAGCTTACTTATTTGAGGATTGTGATTTTAGACGATGTATGCTTTGTTGAAAAGCAAATCGGAGCAGGAGCGCAGATTGCTATCTGCCCTTGTTAACAAAGTAAGTCACTCTGGCCTTTCGAAAAATCAGATGGCTACTTATGTTTTGAAGCAATTTTGAGTTGTTATGTTCCTTTAGAGTACTATTTTGCTTATTTGCAGCTAGGTGATCCTCAAAATAGGGGTGCATCAAATGCTGACTTTCACTTGTCAAACCTTTTGTCTGATCACCCAAATATGAAGGTACAATTTCTCATCTAGCTGCCTAAAGTCTTTTGGATTTTTTTTTATTGATTATATCAGACATCTTTTGACAGGCTGTGGTGATTGATGAAGTGGACACTTTTCTTTTTCGACCTCATTTGGGACTAAGAGCAAAGTACCATGCTGTATGTCTTGATCATACATTTTATTGTTGCCAACCAAAGGCGTACAATTATAGGATTCTTTTTATTGTCATATTCAGTTTTAGAGATTATAAAGTTGTTTTGGCTTTATTTTATTTTAGCATCTTTCTTATTTAATTACATCGGCAATGCTTTCTAGTTTATTGTAAATGCAAGTGCATCTGTAGCAGTAGGATAAATGTATTCTTCTAGTCATCCTGTTTGTTCCGATTTATTTGTTCATTCACTCTTCTTTGATGACTAGAGGAAAGAATGAGGATACTTGTAAAATAGGCAGCAAGTTTAGCCATAATCATAAAATACTTACATGTCTGTGGTCTTTCCGTTAATTTTTGCTCCTATTTTCTCTTCTGGACTAATACCTGGAACAAGCATATGGTGTAATGTATGTTAATATGTAATGATATTGGAATCATTCAAATGATTCAATGCATAATTTCTTCCTTATCCTGATCATCGAGCTTTATGAAAAATTGCAATGTGTTGGTTCTGAGTTTCTCATGCCATGCATAGACTACTAAATTCCTACAACATAAATGTTTTTTATTCAAATCACAGTGTATTGCCTAAGGTCCTTATTAAGCCTCCCTTGTAAATGGTGCAGGTTAATTTTTTGAGCCAAATTCGTCTAAGTCATAAGGGAGATGGACTGAAGGTGGCAAAACGTTTAATAGATGTATACTTTGCACTCTTCAAGGTAACACTGACCTTGGACTATTTTATGTGCTTCAGTGTCTTCTCTTAGGATGCGAAGGTTTCCTATCTGAATGCACTGAACTTCTTTAGATAATTGAAGAGTCATTCTCCTATTTATTGAAGTTTTAGTTCTTACTAGATATTTGATTGCATTGGTAAATTTTAGCCCAATGCTTCTGAGTTGATAATATTGTCGGAAAACCAAAAAGAATTTCTAATCATATTTGCAGGTGCTAATTACTGAGGCAGAAAGCACTCAAAAGGAGGGAAAAAGTGTCACTGCAGAAAATAGATCTTCTAATTCTTCTAAGGAGCACAAAATGGGAAATTCTTCAGAATCTCATGTTGAATTAGATTCACGACTTCTATCAGCTCTTTTAACTGTAAGCATAAAATGCTCTCTCTTTAAATTGGAAGTTATTCTAGTTAAGAGATAAATTCATGCATTTACAGATTTTTTTACAAATCTGGTTCACATGCTTTTAAAACATCCCTGCTTCAGAAATGACACTTGCATTACTCTGGCCATTTTCAGGGAGTTAATAGAGCATTTCCTTATGTTTCAAGCACTGAAGCTGATGATATTATTGAGGTCCAAACACCAATGCTCTTCCGGTTGGTAAGATCATTTTCTTTGCTATTTGATGTGCAAAAGCAATTGTGCTATAATGGAATGCTATTTTGTCAACTTTTACACTTGACTTTGCAGGTTCATTCAAATAATTTCAATGTAGGAGTTCAGGCATTGATGCTGCTTGATAAAATTTCATCCAAGAATCAGATTGTCAGTGACCGACTCTATCGTGCTTTGTATGCAAAGCTCCTAATTCCAGCTGCCATGAATTCTTCCAAGGCAAGTGTTTTTGGATTTATGCTTTCAACCTTGACATGCTGTAATTTTCCATGCTTCGCTATGATATATGTTGTCTTTTCTGAAAGGACCTGGTCGAATAATATGGTTAAGAAGGAAAAAAAGAAAAACAAGAGAGAGATATTCCAATTGCACATGCAATCCTTGCTCAACAACTAACAATTCTGGAATAGTAATTCTCCTAACTACCTACCTTTTCCAGCCATAACAGAATTAACAGATTAATAACCTAATTGACATTTTTACCCTTCTTTTTATACTTAACAATACCCCCTCCTTGAGTAACTTCTTGTCCCCAAGAAGTAAAAAATGCTGGAAATTGCTGCTGGATGTAGTTGGCATCTTCCCAAGTGGAGTCGATGGAGGGTAACCTTTGCCACTTGATGAGAAGTTGGCTGATGTGGGTGTCACCAGCAAGGATGGTTCTTGTATTCAGGACTTTTTCAGGTTGTATGGAGAATTCTCCATCAATGAGGGAGGGCAGGGAGGGTAGTGGAATACTGTGGTCTCCAAGTTTCCCCTTGAGAAGAGAAACATGGAAGACAGGGTGGATCCTGCAGGTGGAGGGTAATTCCAGTTTATAAGCAACTGGGCCAATTCGGGATAAGACCTTGAAGGGCCTGTAGTACTTTGCTGTCAATTTAAGGGACTTCCTAACAGCTAAAGTGAGTTGTCTGTAGGGCTGAAGCTTGAGGTAAACCCAGTCCCCTACTTGGAATTCTCGTTCAATTCTGCCTTTGTCTGCATACTGTTTGATTTTGTTCTTGGAGGTGGCCAATTGCTCTTTGATGAAGGAGTTCATGGTCTCTCTGGACTGTAGGTACTCTTCTACTGCAGCTACAGATGCTGGAAGGGAAGGGACAACAGGTAGGGAAGGAGGGTGACCATAAGCAGCCTGAAAGGGGCTTATTTTAAGTGCTGAGTGGTAACTGGTATTGTACCAGTATTCAGCTAGACTGAGCCATTTGAACCATCTGCTTGGTTTGTGAAAACTCATACATCTGAGATAGCTCTCTAAGCATATGTTCAGCCTCTCGGTCTGTCCATCAGATTGGGGGTGATAAGCTGTTGTGAAGTGTAGCTTGATGCCCAATAGCTTCATTAATTCCTGCCAAAATCCTCTAGTGAACAACCTGTCCCTGTCGGTTACAATGGTGGCTGGCATTCCATGCAGCTTAAAGACTTGATCCAAGAAAACTTGGGCAACAATGGCTGCTGTAAAAGGGTGAGCAAGTGGAATGAAATGCCCCATCTTATAGAACCTGTCCACTACTACCAGAATGGTGTCTTAACCTCCTGATTTAGGCAACTTTTTAATAAAATCCATAGAGATATCGACCCAAGCTTGGCTAGGAATAGGCAGAGGTTGAAGTAACCCTGGTGGTGCTACAGATTCTGCCTTGCACCTTTGACAAGTATCGCACTTAGTGACTCACTCAATAACATTTCTCTGCATAGCAGGCCAACAAAAGGTCTGTTGGAGTCTGGTTAAAGTACCTCTAATGCCTGAGTGGCCTCCAAATGGAGAGTCATGGCAGATGTTTAGCAGCTGCTGCCTTAGAGTGGTGTTGGAGCCAATGTAAAGCCTGCCCT
Source organism: Excoecaria cochinchinensis (assembly GCA_947683425.1). Classification (NCBI taxonomy): domain Eukaryota; kingdom Viridiplantae; phylum Streptophyta; class Magnoliopsida; order Malpighiales; family Euphorbiaceae; genus Excoecaria; species Excoecaria cochinchinensis. The sequence goes on from CANTUQ010000116.1 coordinate 9,217,107, forward strand.
TATATCTTACTAACCCTCCATGCAAGGTGTGGTGAGGCAGGCTGGACGGAGAAATAGCTAATTGCTGGATGATGGATTGGACTTTGTCATCAGCAGTATAGGACAGGAGTACTTCGTCAATCGAGGTAGGTGTGATGACTGTAATTGCGGAAAGATTTGAGGGTTGTGAGCCTTCAAATTTTCTAGAAAGGGCATCGGCAACCTTGTTGTCACTGCCCTTCTTATAGAGAATTGTGTAGTCCAGTCCCAATAGTTTAGTGATACCCTTCATTTGGATGTAGGTTTGCAGCCTTTGCTCCAAGAGATGCTTGATGCTCTCATGGTCAGTTTTAATGGTGAAGCGTCCTTGTTCCAAATAATGCCTCCATTTGGTGACTGCATGTGTGACAGCTAGAAGTTCTCTCTCATAGGTTGACAGTTGTTGAGACCTAGGACCAAGTGATTTAGAGAGATAGGCAATCGGGTGGTTCTGCTGGAGGAGGACAGCACCTATGCCTGCGTTACTGGCATCACACTCTAGGGTGAAGGGTTGCTAGAAATTGGGTAGGGCTAAAATGGGGGCTTGGGGCATTAATTGTTCAAGATGATCAAATGCTGCCTGTGCTGTTGGACTCCAGCAGAAACCGTCCTTCTTCAGCAAATCAGTAAGTGGCTTACTAACAATACCATACCCTTGAATAAATCTCATATAATAGCCTGTGAGTCCCAAAAATCCCCTGAGGCTTTTTAAGTTTGAGGGAATAGGTCAAGTAACCATGGCCTCAATCTTGCTAGGGTCAGTAGCAACTCCTGCCCCAGAAATCACGTGGCCCAAATATGAGACTTGAGGCTGCCCGATTTCACATTTGGATTCTTTTGCATACAGCTTATGGGTTCTGAGGAGGTCAAGGACAATTTGGAGGTGGGTTAGATGCTGTTTTGCATTAGGACTGTAGATTAGGATGTCATAAAAAAAGACTAGGACAAATTTCCTCAAATAGGGTTTAAAGATGGAGTTCATAAGGGCTTGGAACATGGCTGGTCCATTAGTAAGGCCAAAGGGCATGACAAGGAACTCGTAATGGCCTGAGTGAGTTTTGAAGGCTGTTTTAGATATGTCAGGAGTATGCATTCTGATTTGGTAGTATCCTGCCATTAAGTCCAATTTTGTGAACATAGTTGCCCCATGTAATTCATCCATCAAATCCTCAACCAGTGTTGTAGGGAATTTGCCCTTCACAGTGACCTTGTTGAGCTCCCTATAATCTATACAAAATCTTCATGTACCATCTTTTTTCTTCACCAAAAGAACAGGAGAAGCGAAGGGGCTGGAACTAGGCTGGATTAGAGAATTATCCAGCATCTCCTCAACTAATCTTTCTATCTCATTTTTTTGGTGGTGGGAATATCGATAGGGTCTGATATTGATAGGTTGAGTGTTAGGTTTGAGGGGAATGGAGTGATCATGGGTTCTTTGGGGTGGTAAGGTGGATGGAGTGCTGAAGACATTTTGGTAGTGGGTGAGGTGCCGTATGGGTGGAGGAATTGGAGAATCAGGGGGCTTAGGTGTGGGTTGAACAGGTTGTGTGGCTGTAATATAAAATAGCTTGGAGGTAAACCCTTGCCACCCATTTAGCATAAGCTTCCCTACAGATTTGGCCGACAACATTTTCAACGAAGCCTGCTGATTCAGACCTTTCAGAATTAGGGCTTCTTCGTCCTTGATGATGGTGAGTGTAGGTTTATCAAAGTCAAAGGTGACGGGATTGTACCCTTTCATCCAGTCTACCCTTAGTATGATATCATAATCTCCCAATTCAAAAATACGGAAGCTAAACTGGAATTGGCAGCCCTGCATGTGCCAAGTGCAGTAATTGCATTTGTCTTGAACTTGAATTTTTCTGCCATCAGCAACAGACACTGTGACAGGAGATACTTTGGTTATTGGTAGCTTCAATTCCTTGGCTAACTTGGAGTTCAAAAACTATGGGTACTCCCACTGTCAATAAGCATCATAATGGGTCTTCCTTGCAACTGTCCCTTAATCTTGAGGGTGTTGTGACTCAGCCCTCCTTCCACTGCATGTATGGAGATCTGGACCTGTTCCAGGGTTGCGTCTTCTTCATCTGGGGGTGGCTCATCCACTTCCTGCCACTCTTCATCTTCTGGTTCTGCATCCACAGTGGTGTGCAAGGCCATCAGCTTCTTATCAGTGCACTTAGCCCTGGAAAATATTTATCTCCACATCTGTAACAGCTGCCAGGAATTCTCTTGGTGTTAGGGTTGTGGTTAGGGCTTGGAGTGATTATGTTTGGGGTGGGATTAGTGGTCTTGGGGCTGTAGTTGTTGAGGGGTCTGTTTGGGTTGAAGGTTCTGGTGAATGTTCTAGGTTTGGTGGCCTCAATGTACTTCTCTTGGAGCTTAGCTTGCACTATGGCCATATATAAATCTCTTGGGCTAAACATTCTCAATACACATTTGATTTCCTCCTTCAATTCCCGAATGAAGCTACTGACATAATAAGGTTCAGTGTGCTGGGGAAAAATCTTTTCTAGTTTCAACTTAAGCTCCTCAAACCTATCCTGGTAAGCCTCCACTGTTGAAGTTTGTTTCATTTTCTGGAACTCTTCAACTACATCTAGTTCCCCACCCTCTCTGAACCTAGAGTGTAAGGCTTCAGCAAACTCTTCCCAAATTATTTCTTCCTTGTTCCTGCCCCAATTCAAGAACCAGGCCTCAGCCTTCCCAACAAGGAATAGGCTGACCAGGTCCACCTGTCTGTTCCCTGGTACTTCATAAATCTGGAAGTACTTTCTGCATTTGTTAATCCAGGATCTAGCATCCCCTCCTTCAAATGTGGGCAGTTCACACTTGGGTAAGAGTTTATTGCGATAGGTTCTTCCATTTCCCCCTACCTCCAATCCGTCCCTCTCTCCTGGTCTAGGCAGTTACCCTCTCCCCATGTTAGGTATCTCTTGTGCTTCTTTACCCCAAGCACTACTACTAGCAGGTGAGGCATGATGGGAGGTAAACACAGGGGTGGTCTGGGTTTGAGTTGCTGCATTACCTTGGATAAGTTGGGCTAAGTAGGCAACAGATCTCTGGTTCTCCAGTCTGAGCTCCTCGTATTGGCCCTGGCTTCGCTTTTGGTCAACCCTCAAATGGATCTGCTCCTGTTGCATCTCTTGGAGTTGGTTCCGCAGGGTCCCAAACTTAGCTTCCAACTGTTGCAAATAGTAGCTTCCTTGCTCCTCCAATCTGGAATCCAGGCTATGCAGGTGTTCTTCAACCTCCTCCATGGCAGCTGCTGGTTCTTCAGTGGTACCTCCTTTTGTTTTTTTGGCAGTGGGTTTTTACTCATCTTTAAGGAATCGTTGCTGCTCTGATACCAGTTGTTAGGATTAAATCCTAACAGTAGTTTAAATGAAGAATTCTGAGTCTTAAAACCCAGAAAATGATAGGTAGAAGATAGAAGGAAGAAGAGAGAATGGAATAAGATAAGAGAGAGATTTGGGAGAGACAACAAGGAGAGATAAAAGAGAATCTGTATTCAATCATTGAGTGGTCCCAAAAGTGGACATTACAGCTATTTAAGGAGCAAAAGAAAGGACAGCTGTGCTAGATGACAATTGCACATGCAATCCTTGCTCAACAACTAACAATTCTGGAATAGTAATTCCCCTAACTACCTACCTTTTCCAGCCATAACATAATTAACAGATTAATAACCTAATTGACATTTTTACCCTTCCTTTTATACTTAACAGATTACTTTCTCATTTGGTTCTTTTTGCTAAGATGGGATACCTTTAGAGAGCAGTGGTTGCTTTGTTGCTCAGAGAAATTTACTATTTGGCACTACTTCATCTTTGCTTTGGAACCCACCCCAAATTTCTTTTCCCCCACTATCAATTTTAATAGCTGTAGAGTTTCATAATGTCCTAACACATTATGCTTTTGATGTAAATAGAAGGCATTTTATATTGCTGCCGTCTTTACGAAATCTATCATTTGAATACAATTCTCTTTTACATGGTTCTGTTCAGGCAGAGATGTTTATTGGGCTTCTTTTGCGAGCAATGAAAAGTGATGTAAATTTGAAGCGTGTTTCTGCCTTCGCAAAGCGTCTATTGCAGGTTTGGAATTCATGTATTTATTGTAGGACATATTTTTAGTATATGATGTGAAATGAAAGCCTGGTGCTAAATGATTCCTGCATGAAATTCTTATTTTATACTCCATCCGTCCTAGAAAGATAGGCTTGTTTCACTCAGATTAAGAATATTTACTTAATATAGTTTTAACTATACATTTTTCATCACATACCCCTGCAATGATTTGGGGCAGATTAAAAAATTAAGAAATGATAATTCATATTTGTTGATAACAAGTCAAATTAAATAGGAACAAAGTAGATTGGCAAGTTAACTATGTTATAAAAACAAAAGCGGACTATATTTTGGGACAGCTGAATAGGACAGCGATTCTATCATTTTGGAGTATGTGTAATTCCTTCTTCCCATTATCGGGGCAATATGTAGTCATTTACATTTCACATTTTATTTTATCTGGTATACTCTTTCTTTTAGTGGATGTAGATATTCTGAATGACAAATTCAGGAATGAATATTTGTTTAAAGAAGAGGATTTTCCTTTCATTTTGAGCAATATGCAGTTTGGATGATATTGCAAAATGAATATGTCCTCTCTTTGAATATAAGCACATGTATTTTTAAATGGGCCATGCTAGCAGAGGTTAACTATTTAGATACATGAACAGGTTTCCCTTCAGCAGCCACCTCAGTTTACCTGTGGATCCCTATTTCTCCTCTCTGAAGTTCTTAAAGCAAGGCCTCCTTTATGGTAATACTGTTTTCTTTTGGGACATGCTTTCCACTACATTCCCCCCTTGATGGGTTACTAGATATCTAATCACATTTATATTAAAAACTCACTCTCATCATGCAGGAACATGGTTATGCAGAATGAGTCTGTGGATGAAGACCTTGAACATTTTGAAGATATAGTAGAAGAAGCTGATGTTGAACCTCAGAAAACAGCAAAAGTAGAAAATGATACTAAATTTGTTCAACATAACAAGGGTGATCCTGAAAAGGATTCTTCAGAAAGCGAAGATGATTCTCCTGTTCCTAGCTTGCAGGACAATGATTCAGATGAATCAGAAGCAGAAGAGTTGCTCATAGAAGAGTTTGCTGGAGGTGGTTCAAAAGAACTTCAAGCATCCCAGCCTCAAATATCACCTACAGGGCCTTCCCTGCCTGGAGGGTATGATCCGCGACATAGAGAGCCTTCTTACTGGTATGATGGTTTCCAAACAACAGCTTGCTTATACGCGCTTCTCTCTCTCTCTCTCTCTGTTTTTTTTTTGAAAGAAGATGCTGTTTTGTTGACTGGAATGGAGAAAAGGAGAACAAAACAGATAATTGTATGTTTTAATGCGTCTTTTATTTTCCTCTTTGAAAGCTAGCAACTTGAGAATAGCAATTTATTTTCCTCTCTGGTAGGATGTTGAATCTCCTCTTTGTGGATGTACAGTAATGCAGATCGTGCAAGCTGGTGGGAGCTGCAGGTACTTGCTTCTCATGTGCACCCATCTGTTGCTACAATGGCTAGGACACTTCTTTCCGGGACCAATATTGTTTATAATGGTAACCCCATAAATGATCTATCGCTTACTGCTTTTCTAGACAAGTTCATGGAGAAGAAACCAAAGCAGACAACTTGGCATGGTGGTTCCCAAATTGAACCAGCGAAGAAGGTCAGTTTTTTAGCAGTAGCCTTTGTTGCCTTGATCTTGCTTGCATTTTTTGCTGTGACAACGGCAGAATTCTGCCTCTTTTTATGATCACTATCAAATTATCAGCCCTGTTATTATTGCTGACTGCAATCATCTTTCCTCAGCTTGACATGAACAATCATTTAATCGGATCAGAGATTCTTTCATTGGCTGAAGTGGATGTGCCTCCTGAAGATCTTGTTTTTCACAAATTCTATGTGAATAAAATGAACAGCTCAAAGCCAAAGAAGAAGAAAAAGAAGAAGGCAGCTGAAGAAGAGGCAGCGGAAGAACTTTTCAATGTGGATGACGGTGATGAAGAAATTGGAGTCGATGAGAGTGATAATGAAGAGATTGAGAATATGTTGGATTCTGCTACTCTTTCTTTTGAAGCTGATGGTGAATACGATTATAATGATTTGGACCGAGTTGCCAATGAAGATGATGATGACTTAATTGGTAATGCGAGCGATGTGGAGATGGATTTGCCATTGGATACTGCTATTGATGAAGATTTTGAAGGCATGGATGTTGACAAAAGTGATGATGACGAGGATGATAGTGAAACTGTTGGTTTTGGGGATGTAGATGATTATAGTGATGATAAGGTCAGTTTTGATAACAAGAAAAGAAAACGAAAGTCTGATGTTAAAGTTGGAACCTCGCCGTTTGCAAGTCTTGAAGATTATGAACACCTGTTAAATGAAAAAGGTCCCCAAAATAAGAAGTCTACAAAGAAAAATTCAAAATCACGAAAGAGAAAATCATAAGTGAGTCTATTGTTCACAACCTCATGAAGCATCAAGTTGTAACACTATGAACTAAAATATTGCAAGCAGTGTCTAGCTTACAAATTAAGTTCAATAAGCTATTTAGCTGCTGGGTCTGATTTTGGTTGAGCAACCGGCACGACAATGGCGCCACAACAGAACTTGTTTATGATCTTCACATGCAAATGCTTTTGCTTCTATGTGAGAAGTGTTTCCCTTGGTATGCCTGAATATGTTAATTTGAAAGCAGCAACAGCATTTGCTTTCAGAAGTATTTATTACATTTTTTTTTCTCCTGAAAATTTGAAGCTAGATAAATTATAGGAAACCTTCGAGACTGTCCAAATTTGTAGTTATATCAAGTAATCTTCTGGTGTATTGGTATAGTTGAGTGATATTTAAAATTATCTCAATTTCAAGACATTATATCAAAATTTAGGGTTATAAATTCATGCACTATTCATGTACTGAGCATTGCGCATCGTCTGGTCTACTTGTTTGGAATCATTGCCTGCTGTCTGCAGTCCTCATGTGCGAGTATATATAAATCAAATGAAAAAAAGGTATTAAAATGCTTTTGTTTATCATGTATTAAAATGCCATTGAAGTTAATTTTAAAATTAAAATATTTTTAAGTTCTAACGTAAATGGAAAGGTATTAAAATGTTTTACGGTAACTAGAAGGATGCTAAAATGCCTTAAGGAATTGATCGTCCTCAATTCTAGTTAATGGTGCCAAAATGGTATTGGTTAGCAAAATATGCCATGTTATTGTCTTTTAGCACTTAAAAAAAAACAATAAAGGACATTCTAGTATCTCTAAAGAAAATGTAGGCATTTTAATACTCAAAAGGAAAAACTTAGGGCATTATAGTACCTAAGAAAAATGTTAAGGGCATTTTGTATTATAAAAAAAATCAACTTCAATACCGTTAACTCAAAATTGACAAAAATTTAATTCAAAAGTATTTTAATACCTTTTTTTTATTAACGTCGGTGGCATTTTGTAAGAAATATGGCATGATGTTATGGCTCATATTTTCTATAAGCCATATCAAGTTTGGTTTAGGATTTGTTGAATGTGTGGTCATATAATTTATATATTTGATGAAATGCTATTATAAAAATTTACTAAAGGTAAATCAATGTTCTATAACAAATAAATATAAAGGAGAAAATTGATATACACTTGTCACATATATATATAATTATCCAAAGATGCCATGTGCATTTAGTGAAGTTTATTTAATTTTCTGTTAAAGTTTAAATAGCATTATAATAATAGTGATAATACGTATTGTTGTATTTACCTAAAGGAAACCTGCAATATATTTAATGAATGTGCTTCCTGTTTGAAATTTATTAATTAGTGAGCATTTATATGTTTGCAGTTATTAGTATTCACTCTCAAGCTTCTTTTGTTAACTTGTTCATTAGTGTGAATTTCTTTAAATGGAGCGAATAAGTAACTTTCTATTTAGGTGTTTTGGATCTTGAATTAACGCTATTAGAGGATAAGCCTAACAACCTTAATGATATTGGTACAGAGGCTGAAAAGGTACACTATAAGGCTTGGGCAAGGTTTAACAGGTTATGTTTGAATTTTATGCGAATGAAAATTGCCACTAACATTAACTTTACTCTTTCTAACACTGAAAATCAGAATGCTAAAGATTTTCTTAATCTTGTAGAAGATAAATTTTGTTTTGCTAAATATGGTACTTGCAGGGACACTTATGGCTAAACTCATCACTATGAATTTTGATGGGTCAAAGATTATGCAACAACATGTCCTTGATATGACTAATATCGCAACAAGACTTAAGACACTAGGTATGAGTGTTGAAGACTCCTTCTTAGTGTAGTTTATTATGAACTCATTTCCTACTGAATATAGATTGTTCCACATCAATTATAACACATTAAAGGATAAATGGAATATTGATGATCTATCCAGTAAGCTTATTCAGGAGGAAACAAGATGAAAAAAACAAAGAGTTCATTCTATTAACCTAGTGGGTCAAGGAGCTGAAAAGAAACTCAAACCAAAGGCCAAGAATTTTAAAAAGAAAGAACCTGCTAAGGTTCCACAGGTTGCTAATGTCGAAAGGAAGGGACAAAAGTTAGACAAATGCCACTTCAGCAAAAAGAAAGGACATTATGAGAAAAATTGCCAAAAACGTAAGGTTTAGTTTGAAAAGAAAGGTGTACATTATGTTTCTATATGCTTTAAATCAGACTTTTTGATGTTCCTTCTAATACTTGGTGGTTTGATTTTGGCGCTACTACTTATATTTCTAATATTATGCAGGGATTTCTTACAATCCAAACAATAAGCCCAACTAGCAAGTTTATGTTTATGGGAAACCGACTGAAGGCCCTAATCGAAGGTGTGGTGACTTATAGTTGACATTAGATACTGGGCATCACTTGGATCTAATGAACACTCTCTATGTACCTTTAATTTCTCGAAATTTAGTTTTAGTTTTTAGACTTGATGCTAGTGGATATATTTTTAAGGTTGGACATGGTTGTTTCAATTCGTATAAAAATAATTCATTTATTGGTTATGAAATGCTTATGGATGGTTTATATAAATTGAAACTTGAAGATGTGTTTTTTAAATCCCTATTTATTTTTAATCATAATGTCAGAATGAAATGTAGTTTGGCAAATGAACATTATACTTACTTATGGCATAAACGTTTGGGTCATATATCCAAAGACAGGTTAGAAAAATTAGTAAAAAATGAGATTCTATCGAATCTACATTTTATTGATCTTGGCTTATGTATGAAATGCATTAAGAATAAGCAAACCAAACATAGCAAGAAATGAGCCACAAGAAGCAGACAACTTCTTGAAATAATATACACCAATATTTGTGGACCATTCGACACTTTATCCTTTAATGGAGAAAAATACTTCTTCACCTTTATAGATGATTTTTCACGGTATGGATATATCTATTTGTTGCATGAAAATTTCAAGCTGTAAATGCCCTTGAGGCATTTGTAAAGGAAGTTGAGAGGCAATTAGATAAAAAAGTAAAAATTATAAGATCTGATAGAGGTGGTAAGTATTATAGAAAGTATGATGAATCTGAATAGTGTCCATGTTAGTTTGCTAAGTTCCTTAAAAGACATGGCATATCTACACAGTATACTATGCTAGGCACACCGCAACAAAAAGGTCCGGTAGAAAGGCAAAATAGAACATTAATGGATATGGTTATTAGTATGATGAGTAATGCCTTATTACCCAAAAGTTTATGGATGTATGCACTTAGAATTTCTACGTATCTATTAAACAGGGTTCCTAGTAAGGCAATTCCTAAAACTCCTTTTAAGTTATGGACTGAAAGAAAACCTTATCTAAGACACTTGGGTCGTCCAGCAGAAGCATGAATTTATAATTCATATGAAAGAAAACTGGATTCTCGAACAGTTAGTAGTTACTTTATTGGTTACCCAAAGAAATCTAAAGGCTACAAGTTTTACTATCCAAACCATAGTTCTAGAGTTGTTGAAATAGCCACTTTCAAATTTTGAAAAAATGGTTAGGTTAGTGGGAGTGCTGAAAATCAAGTTGTGCATATTAATGAAATATAGATTGATGCTCATTACCCATAAATGTTTTTAGACCCACAATCACAACAAATGTTGTTCTTGTTTTAGAAGATAAAAATAATCAAGGATAACTTTTGGATAATGAGAAGCACCCCATGAAGAACCTGACTTACGAGCAGCTCATGCAAATGAACAAATTGGTATAGCTTTAGATAAACCTTAGAAGGTCGGTTATTAATGATGATTATGTGACTTATTTGCAAGAGTCAGATTTTAATTGTGGCATTGATAATGATCTTGTTTCATTTTCACAAGTCATAGGTAATGATAAGTCTAAAAGATGGATTGATACTATGAAAAAAGAGTTAAAATCAATGGCTCAAAATAATGTATGGGATCTTGTAGACTTTCTAGAAAGTTCTAAACGAGTTGACTGTAAATGGGGCTTAGACTAAGCATGACTCAAATGGCAATGTTAAAAGATATAAAGCTAGACTTGTATCCAAAGGTTACATTCAGAAAGATGATATTGATTATGAGGAGGCTTTTTCACCTGTCTGAAAGAAAGATTCATTGAGAATAATTTTAGCATTTGTGGTTCAATTTGAGTTTGAGCTATATCAGATGGATGTGAAAAAACCCTTTTTGAATAGGGATCTCGAGGAGGAAGTTTATATGGATCAACTTGAAGGTTTTTCCATTGAAGGTAAAGAAAGTATGGTGTGTAAAATAAATAAGTCAATATATGGACTTAAACAATCTTCCAAGCAATGGTATATTAAGTTCAATAATACCATTACTTCTTTAAGTTTTGAGTAAATCATTGTTGATCGGTGTATTTACCGAAAGATCAGTGGGAGTAAGTTCATATTTCTAGTTCTGTATGTTGATGACATTTTGCTTGTTACTAATGACTTCAGTTTGTTGTATAAGACTAAAGAATGTTTTTTATGAGAATTTTGAAATGAAAGATATGGGAGAGGCATTCTATGTGATCTGGGATCTTGTAGACTTTCTAGAAAGTTCTAAACAAGTTGACTGTAAATGGGGCTTTAAGACTAAGCGTGACTCAAATGGCAATGTTAAAAGATATAAAGCTAGACTTGTATCCAAAGGTTACATTCAAAAAGATGATATTGATTATGAGGAGGCTTTTTCACCTGTCTGAAAGAAAGATTCATTGAGAATATTTTTAGCATTTGTGGTTCAATTTGAGTTTGAGCTATATCAGATGGATGTGAAAAAACCCTTTTTGAATAGTGATATTGAGGAGGAAGTTTATATGAATCAACTTGAAGGTTTTTCCATTGAAGGTAAAAAAAGTATGGTGTGTAAAATAAATATGTCAATATATGAACTTAAACAATCTTCCAAGCAATGGTATATTAAGTTCAATAATACCATTACTTCTTTAAGTTTTGAGTAAATCATTGTTGATCAGTGTATTTACCGAAATATCAGTGGGAGTAAGTTTATATTTCTAGTTCTGTATGTTGATGACATTTTGCTTGTTGCTAATGACTTTGGTTTGTTGTATAAGACTAAAGAATGTTTTTTATGAGAATTTTGAAATGAAAGATATGGGAGAGGCATTCTATGTGATTGGAATTTTAATTTTCCGTAAGAGATCATAAGGTTTATTAGGATTGTCTCAGAAAGTCTATATTGAGAAAATTTTTAAGAAATTTAACATGTGCAAGTGCTCAGCAGGTATAGTCCTTATTCAAAAGGGAAATAAATTTAGTTTTATACAAAATCTAAAGAATGATATGGAACGTAAGGAAATGGAAACAATTCCATATACTCTATTGTGATTAGTTTGATGTACCTACAAATCTGTACTAAACCCGCCATTAGTTTTGCCATCGGAGATAGATATCAAAATAATTTTGGTATCAATCATTAGAAAGTTGCAAAAAAAGTGTTGAGATACTTTCAAGTAACAAAGGATTACATACTCACTTATAAGAGGTCTGATCATTTAGAAGTGATGGATATTCATATTCAGATTTTGTTGGGTGTGTTGATAGTAGAAAGTCAACGTTTAACTATTTGTTCTTATTAGTTGAAGGAGCAATCTCATGAAAAAGTGCTAAACAGTTTATTATTGTCTCATCCACTTTGAAAGCAGAATTTGTGGCTCATTATGAGGCTACAATTTATGCATTATGACTGCAAAACTTTATTTTAGGGCTTGGGATTGTCGATATAGTAAGCAAGCCGCTGAAAATTTATTATGATAATTCTGCAATAGTTTTCTTCTCTAAAAACGACAAATACTCTAAAGGCGCAAAACACATAGAATTAAAGTATTTTGTTGCTAAAGAGGAGATTTAGAAACAAAAAGTGTATATAAAACATATTAAGATGGATATCATGGTTGCAGATCCTCTAACTAAGGGTTTACAATCAAAGACATTCAAAAAATGTGTTTAGGATGGATTTTGGTTGTATTGATGATTGATAATGATGTTTGATAATGATGTTTTAACTTGAGCTCAATAATGATATGTTTTTTAATTTTATATTTCTTATTCATTATGTATACATGATTATTTGAATGAGAAATTTGTGTATATTTTTATAACAAATATATGGACCGTGCGTTATTTATATACAACTTATGAATCTGACATAATAAGTTCTTAATATAGTGGTATATAGAAAAAAGTAAACGACTATATTGTGTATGACCGCCATAACCGACATTATGTGGTTTGTTGTGTTGAGGTATTTATTATGTTAACGGTTCATATGATTTAATTTTTTTGCTAGACTTATGTTATACTATTAAATGTAACGATGAAACATCTGGTCAAGTGGGAGAATGTAAGAAATATGGCCTGATGTTATAGGCCTTATTTTCTATAAGCCCATATTAAGTTTGGTTTAGGATTTTTTTAATTTAATAATATGTTAAATCTTGGCCATTAATTTAATACTTGATGGACTTAAAAGATTTAATCTTCACTGGTATATAAATTAATCTTCCCTCCACCCTAATTTAGTACGTAGACAAAATAAAATACAGAAAGTATGTATCAAGCTATTTACTATAGAAAAAAGGTTAAGGCAGAAATATTAATTTATAAACTTCGTAATTATTGAAAGCTTTTTCTACGTTATGTTAAATTCCACTTGGGGTAAATGATTTATTCACTTTATCTTACGTAATTATTGTTATATTCAAAATCTTAATGGATAAATGATTTATGTATTGATGTTTGAATATTAAGTATTAAAATTTATACATTTTTGTCGAAAATTAATGGTCATTTAGTAAGCTGAAGACAATGTCAATGTCATTTTATTACCTTTTTCTTTAAATCAAAGAATTCATTTCCCTGGCATATAAAATACCTATAAATCACAAGTTATGATGAAGTATTACTCTATAAATATTAAATAAAAGTACAAAATACTAATTCTCTAATTTCAATTCAAGAATAAAAATATGATATACTGATGAAATGAGGACAAATAACATTAGTGAAGTGTTGTTTAGGGAGTTACACAACCAGTTCACTGCCATATAACTATCTGATTGGTAAAATTTTGAGACTTAAGTGGCTAAAACCGGATCCTCTTCTTTTCATGTAAAAAAATAATGCCTAACTTAAATGGTGTTAGTAGTTGACATCACTCGGTCTCCTCCATCCATGACTCCAGTTTTTGTAACCAGTTCACATATTGAACTTGCTCCTTATCAATCAGATGCACTCGGAGGGAATTAGTAAAACCTTCAGTGATTCCCTTGGCAACAAGGTATTCTTTGAGGGCCTTTTGTAACTCAGCGTCCAGTGTGCTGCAGATTGGTGAAGATAAAAGTACGAGATAATAAGTTGGATAACAGCAGTAAATATCACATTTGGCATACAAATAGTCTTATGCTTGAATTCTTTCTTGAGTGAAACTGATGCGGGTGGACGAATATAGATCAGTAACTGGATACGAAACAAATATGGACTGAAAAACATTTCATAGGCTGAATATAGATCAGTAACTGGATAAGAAACAAATAAGGACTGAAAAACATTTCATAGGAAATCCATCGAATACAAGATCATCAGCCAATAAAAACACACCACTGACTTAAAAAGGATTAGCTCCTGGGGCACCATGTTACACTTCCACTTCTCACCTAAACCGCAAATGAAGATATGAGTTTTTCAGTAAGCAACCTGAAAAGCATGTGCCGTTTGTTCCGCAGAATCGGGAACTCTTAACAATTTTACATTCTGTCTTTTTTAGATTCCACAAAAGCAAGCAAAACAAATACATTTCAGATCATGTTGCACTTTTATTGACCATCTTAGTAACCATCCTGAAGAAGATTACTAGGTGAACATTAAACACTCGAGAAACACAAACTTTCAAAGCAGAATTATCAATTAAACTTGAATAGATTGTATCAGTTCTTCATACTCCTTTCTAAATCAAGAAAATTTTAATTGGATGATAACTATCCAATGTCACCTTCCATAGGCATTAACTCAAGTAGCAAAGATAAGGAACTGCATTGGATAATCATTCAGTTAATATTCTATCAGCTTGGGAGATTTGAATATCCTCATTCCCTGGAAAAAACTCAATCAAACAGTGACAAATCACATCCTATGCTCTTTCATTGTGAGAAAGAAAGATGAAATAACTGCAGGCAAATCAGGGACAGCTCTCCCAGGGTTCAGATTTCGCGAACGTATATGAAAATATATCCTTGGAACAGTTCACATAACACCACAACTTATCCCAAGTTAAAAATAAGTACATTTGTACACAAGCAACGAGAAACCCAGCTCAAGCTGGAAACCCGTATATTCCTAGGAAGGAGAACACTTAGCATTGAGCCATGTCTAGACAAAGCATATCTTTTCACAATGGATGTCTGGTACAGCAGCATAAATTTTGCAATGTTCATGTCATTCACACTAAAACCAAATATTAGGTATGAGATAATTATTCAAAGCAAGGGAACGTTGCAAAATGGGAACAGTATACAGATACAAGCAACTAAGGCTTTAATTAACAGTATCAAAAGGGAGATAGAGAAGTTCACCTGAATAAGGGCCCTGTGTAGGCTGAGGGCTTATATAAGGTTGTTGACCGTAAAAATGAGGCACTGCGGATGTCAAATCGAGACCCACCAATACCATTGGGATAAACTTCACAATCAAACAGCAACATAGAGTTCAAGCAAGGCTTTTTCAGGCCAACTTTCATGGAGATATTATCCCGATAACGACTCAGCAAAGCTGAAACGACAACTTCTTCTCCCGACTTACAATTCCTTTGCAAAACAACATCTTTTGACTGCGATGAATCCCAGTCGATCACAAAACCACCCAAAGACCCATTTCGATTATTCTGTACAGTGCTCAAAATAAGAAAGATTTCCAATTTTCTGGGGAAGCAAGCTCGAAATTTTCACAAAATTTGAAATTAAATGACAATGCTTTAAGCCTTTAGCAGTATACCCAGAATCAGAATTTCTTGTGATTCCAAAATTCCAAATATGAACAAAAGAAGAGATATATATGAAAGCAGAGGCAGAGAGACAAGAGAATGAAAGAAGAAGAAAGAGACCTGTAAAGGAAGAAGAGGGATTTCATGCTTGATTTCGGACTGCAACAGCTTGAGCAAGTGATCTTCAAGTGCTTTGCTACTGTGACGCAGGATTTTGGTGGCTCTAACCATATTATTTTGTGCCAAATTTCAAGATGCAACTTAGCTGGACCCTATACAATACTCTTCACTCTTCCTATACTGTTTGTCAGGGGGCACAAAGATATATAGTGTGTTTTTTTTGTAAAACTATTTCTAGGAGGGGGTGTTTTGGTCAATACCACAGGAAAAACCTGCTGCATTGTGGCAAATGGGTATAGACCATGCAGGGAACAAGATGATATCATGTCACCCTGATACTGCAACTGATGGCTGCGGTATCTAATGTCAGATAACACAGCTGTCACTTGTGGTATCAGGGTGACAGGACACTCCCTGCCCCCTGTATGCATGCAGGCGAGTCAGTCACGCGTGACTGACTAATCCACAGAGTCACATTGAAAAAAAAATTAATTGAATATTGTTTGAATTCCGGATATATAAAGGAGTTAGTTTGTGCTTCTTTCTGTACTTGTTATGCAGCATCCATTATTTTCTTCCAAAATCAATGTGAAATACTTTTTGAAATTGTAGTTCTAGTTTTTTTTTTTTTTTTTTTTTTTTTTTTTTTTTAATTTGCTTATTATACACTACATTTGCAATAATTCTTCGGTTATTTGCACAAAATATCGGTATGTAAAATTTATTGATTTTTTTACAATTATTTATATGTTAATGCTTTTGATAAAGAATTTAACTGTGTTATTGTTGTGTAAATTGTAGACGTATTTTGTTGGTGAAGTTGGTGATGCAAACAAAAAAAAGGCAAGTTGGTGTATGCATTTTCATTTTATAATGTAAAATACGAGAACAAAAAATGTGGTGTGTGAAGTGATAATTTTGAAATTAATGATGTTTTTAATGTGTTTTTAGGTATTTAATTAGGTTCATTTAGTGTTTATTTGGTTAAATTATAGTTGAATTAGTTAATTTTATGTTTTAGGGTTTAATTGTTAATTTTGGTATTTTTTAGGATTAAAATAAAGGAAAAAGGGCTTAATTGAAAAGAATACTAAGTTTTGGATCAATTTGGTAATTTTCAGATTTTGAAAGCCAGAGAATAGAACAGAACACATTTGCACTGCTGCGGATGAATTAGGAGCGGCCGTGCTTGAAAATTATGCTTGAGACAAGTAAAAAGCAAAGAGCAGTAAAGCATGACACGTCCGCATAACTTAAAGACTAAAGCATGACACGGCCGCGTGATTACTATTTAACCTTATGCACGACAATGCACTGGAAGAAGAAAATTAACACATGGCCGCACATTCATAAAGGGAAAAGCAAAACAACAACGCATCTCCTTTATTTTTCTCATCAACTGGCCGCGTTTCAAGAGTTCCAAATTAATCAAACTTCCTAATTAAAGAGTCCTTTTCCTATTACGACTTAAAGAGTGACAGAAAACAGACTGATGGAGTTTTGCATATAAAAGTCAGTTTTTAAAACACCAGAAGGGAATCAAATCAGAAAAACAATATTCATTACTTCAAATTAGTTTAGTTTGTTTTTTTTTACGATTAGTTTTTTGTTTTAGCCGTGAAGAACAATTTCAAGGAGCGGGAAGCTTGTTTTGATTTTTCTATACAAGATTATTAAGGGAGCTTCTATAACTCTATGTTTTTATCTCTTCTTTTCGATTTAGTTTTTAATTTCAATATGAATAGTGAGTAGTTTCTTTACTTTTGTTAGAGGATCTTTGAATCCTTAACTTTTACTGTAATGACCTGATTGAGTTTTAAATTCAATATCAGTTGATTATTTCTTGGTTTTAAGCATATTCTTATCTTTAATTGTGTTAGGATTAATTATTGGTTTATTGATTTAATAACTAAAAATTGATTTAGGTACTATCATAGATTTGAATGTTCTTAAATTTATTTCTTATTGTCTATACATGATTATTTTCTGAATTTGAGGTAATTATGTGTTGATTTTATTAGTTAATACTAAGAGAGGAAGAATCGAGAATAGACTGAAATTGAATGTTCTTATATAGAGATTCAATGAATGTTTAGGAGTTTAACTGGAATTATATGCTAAGTGTTAAATTGTTCTTAATAAGGGGATTTAATACTTAAGAAAGATATTCCTGTTTCAAGATATTAGGGTTAATTTTATCTGGTTTTTCCATAATCACTGGTATTTCTTTAAAATTTAAGTCATTGCAGTAATAAGTTAAGGTGGATAGTCCTTTAGTGAAAGTTATTTTAAATATCAAATTTTCTCAAATACTGTTTATTTGTTTTTATTTACGTTTTTGTTGGATTGTTTAATTTTTATTCATTAATTATTTATTTGTCTGTTCTCCATTTAATTAAGTTTTCATCATTTTAAACTCTGGAATTTCTTTTCTTTCTTTACACCCAAAATTCATTTTAAAACTTAAAATTCTTCCATGCAAACACAAGTTTCCCTTGGGTTCGATATTTAGGGTCTTAATCTATATTTCCCTATATTACTAGCCGATCTAGTACACTTGCTAGACACCGGTCAAGTTTTTGGTACCGTTGGCGGGAAAACATTGGCGTTTGTTTACTGATTTTTGATTTTTATAGTGGATTTTGTGTGTTATTCTTTTTCTTTTATTCTTTATTTATTTTCTAATTTCATTTTTCTTGATTTTGCAGGTGTGATTAGTTTATGGTGAGAAACGATCCAATATTTACCTATAGACCCTGAAATTGAGAGGACGTTTCATAAGATTAGGAGGTTACAAGCAACCATGAATAACGAAAAAATAGACCCACCTCTTAACATTGATGGTCTACCTCGTGAAAATCCACCCATAATTGATCCACCACCTCCTAGGATAGAAGAGCAAAATGTGCCATATCAAGCTCAAGGGAATGGGTTTAGACCCAGAACCATTAGAGATTATGCTATTCCTAGGTGGAATGAAGAACATAGAACTATTAGGATACCTCATCACCAGCCATTTGAGATAAAACCTGCTACCATTACGATGGTACAAAGAAACTAGTTTTCAGGCTCAGATATAGAGGATCCCGCACAACACCTAGATATGTTCTTAGAAGTTAGTGACACTGTGCAAATCCCGAATGTATCAACTGATGCTATTAGGATCAAACTTTTTCCTTTTACCCTCATAGGAAAAGCTAGAGACTGGTTACAAATGCTTCCCAATTAGTCCATTCACTTTTGGCAACAAATGCAAGAAAAATTATTGAGCAAATTTTTCCCACCTACTAAGACAGCCCTCATTAGGAAACAAATCAATGACTTTCAGCAATTCTATGAGGAGCCATTCCATGAAGCTTGGGAAAGATTCAGGAGACTTTTGAAAAGCTGTCCGCATTATGAATTTCCTGTTTATCAACTAATGCATATTTTCTATGCAAGTGCTAACCAAGTGACGAGGTCTTTATTAGATGCAGTATCAAATGGTAGTTTTATGAACCAAGTTCCTGAAGAAGCATTCTCGCTTCTTAATGAGATGGCTACCAATGACGCTCAATGGGCAACTTCTAGAACCGCACAAAAGAAACAGGGAGTATATAGTGTAGATGAAATAACTATGCTTGAGGTTCAAATGGAATTAATGAGAAAAGAACGTTTAAGAGAAATTAATGAGCTTAAAGCTAAAAATGTATCTATGTTATCTAATGAGTGCGATTCTTATGCAGGAACACAAGGAGTACTTGGATTTAAGAATAGTGAAGGATCAATAGAGGAAGTAAATGCTTTGAACCCTTATAGTAATATCTACAATCCGGGATGGAGGAATCATCCAAATTTTGCATGGAGAGAAGGGAATCAAGCATCTACCTCTAACCTTCAACCTAGAGCTCCATTCAACCAAAACCAATCCTCCCAAAGTAACAACCATTCTCATTACCAAAATCAAGCCCAACCACACTACCCATCTACATATCCCACACAACCCTATCAACCACCTGGATTTCAAAAACCTCAACCCCCACCCCCACAAGAAAAAAAAATCAAATATAGAGGAAATGATTGCAAATTTCATGGCTTCCCAAAATTCGATTTTAGATAATCAAGATGCTAGGTGGAAATCCCAAGATATTTGGATAAAGAACTAAGAGGCATCCATTAGGAACTTAGAAAACCAAATGGGGCAACTTGCTAACTCATTGACCAATAGAGCTCAAGGAACCTTTCCATCTAATGTAGACCGCAATCCGAAGGAGGAAGCCAAGGCAATCACTTTAAGAAGCGAAAAAGAGCTAGAACAAGTCGAAATTGGTAAGAATTCTTCTCAAAGGGTGGAACTAACACCGGAGGTAAGTACTTCTAATTCTGAAAATATTGAGAAAGTATCTCCTACTGTTGAGAAATGTAAAGGTAAGGAAAAACTTGTTTCTACTGTTCTTGATGAATCTCAATTACCTTTTCCCACTCTAGCTAGGAAAGAAAAGCATATGAGCAATTAACTAGATTTTTAGACATGTTTAAAAAATTGCATGTAAATTTGCCATTTGCTGAAGCCTTATTACACATACCTAAGTATGCTAAATTCATGAAGGAACTTTGTACTAATAAAAAAAATCTAGAGGGTGTGGGAATAGTCCAACTGTCTGAAAATTGTAGTGTTATTTTATTGAATAAAATTCCAGCAAAATTAGAAGATCCTGGTAGTTTTACATTACCTTGTGAATTAGGAGGTAACTTTGTTGGACATGCTTTATGTGATTTGGGTTCTAGTATTAATTTGATGCCTTATTCAATTTTTCAGAAAATTGAACATAGGAGATATCAAGGAGACTCGAATGACACTACAGTTGGTGGATAGATCGGCGAAAAGGCCAAAGGGTATTATTGAGGATTTATTGGTAAAAGTAGGAAATTTTATATTTTCAGTGGATTTTATAGTTATGGATATGGAAGAGAATAGAAAGGTACCGTTGATAGTTGGCAGACCCTTTTTGAACACGGCGAGAGCTTTAATCGATGTTCATGGGCAAACAGTCACTTTGAGGTTTAATGAGTAGGAAATGGTCTTTAACATGAATAAGCTGATGAAATACCCCTCATATGACTTTGAAGAATCGATTTGTTTTATTGATAGTGTTCAAGAGTGTGTCGAGGCAAAGCAAGAGGAAATTATTTTAGATGATGACCTTTAAGAATGTCTGATTCATTCGAAGAAAAAGGAGGAATTGGAAGCCAAAGAAGAGCAGTTGATACAAGATTTAGAAAAAGAGCACAGTGAAGGAGATATGGAGGATGAACCGTCACCTCCTAAGGGAGAAAATTCTGAACTCAAAACTCTTCCATATCATTTAAAGTATGTATTTTTACAGGATAATGCAAAACCAGTGATAATTTCATCTTTATTGGCAGGTTTGGAAGAAGCGATGCTCATTGAAGTACTCCAAAATCATAAAGGAGCAATTGGTTGTGCAACATCCGATTTAAAAGGAATTATCCCTAGTTATTATACATACCGGATACCTATGGAAAATGACTTCAAGCCGGTGGTACAACCCCAAAGGCAACTAAATTCGGCAATACAAGAAGTGGTGAAAAAGGAGGTACTTAAACTCCTCGATGCAGGTATAATCTATCCCATTTCTGATAGTAGTTGGGTAAGTCCGGTTCAATGTGTGCCTAAAAAGGGGGATATGACTGTTGTAACCAATGAAAAAAATGAATTAATTCCTACACGCACAGTGACAAGATGGAGAGTATGCATAGATTATAGGAGATTAAATAATGCCACTAGAAAAGATCACTTTCCATTACCTTTTATTGACCAAATGTTAGAAAGACTGGCAGGAAATAGTTTTTATTGTTTCTTAGATGGATATTCGGGATACATGCAAATACCTATAGCCCCGGAAGATCAAAAAAAGACCACATTTACTTGTCCCTATGGAACATTTGCATATACAAGGATGCCTTTTGGTCTTTGTAATGCCCCTGCCACATTTCAGAGATGCACGATGGCCATATTTTATGATTTTCTTGAAAAATTCATGGAAGTTTTCATGGATGACTTTACACTATATGGTCGCGATTTTGAATCATGTTTGCATAATCTTAGTCTTAGCAAGATGTCAAGAGAAGAACCTTGTTCTCAATTGGGAAAAGTGTCACTTCATGGTCAGAGAAGGAATTGTTCTAGGGCATAAAATCTCCGAAAAAGGAATTGAGGTTGACGCGACCTCAGCAAGTGTATTGAATCGACAAGTAATATAATGGAGTATTTTTAAAACTCCGAGTTATCGTACTCAAGGGACTGAGTATGCAAGTTATGACACTTAGATGTATGCTAAAGAATTCCCAGTTGTTGAATTGATTTAATTATGACTACTAGAATAAATAAATTAATCAACTATAACGAGTTAACAAAGCAAAAACAAATTAAGATGACAGTAAAAACTAGCAAAGATAAAAAATGATAACAAGCAAAGATCTCAATATAGAAAAGTGTTGTTCAGGTTCACTCATCCACCCCATACCCAAATATGAACAAAATTAATCTAAGAATCTTATATGAAAGAAATCGGGATAACCCTTTTAACCCAAGCGTCCCATTCCGGAGCAAGCTATTCTAATTGCAAAACGTCCCATTCCGGAGAAAGTCATACAACTAGCCTAATCACGGGCCTAAAATCCTAGGTTCGGTTTGCTTTCCCATTCTGGAGCCAAATAACCCAAAACCTAATTATTTCACTCATCACTCCAATCTTGAACCATGAAAACATGCACATCTAGATTCCCTTCCGGAGCAGTCTAAATGATAAGTAAACACGATAGAAAATCTGAGAATAAAATATTCATGGCATTCAATTAACAAATTCAATAACCAAAAGAGACACATGAAATAAATCATTCATCAAAACTGGAAATTGAACTGAGAAAATAAATCCCATAAATTGACAATATGTAAAAGTGAAATAAACCATTCATTCATATATAAACTCAAAAATTATCCATTATTCATATCATAGGTAGGAGATTCAGAGATCCCCTAAACAACTAAAAGACTACTCACGATCCATTACAAAATCAAAAGAATAAAGGAAAGAATAAACCCTGAAATTCATTGAAACGCAAATCCCTGTTGAATCCCACGTTCTTCAGTCTTCTTCTTTGGATCTTCAATGGAGAATTAAACTAAAATTCTGGAAAACTAAAAATAACAATCTTTGGAAATTAAACTATGTATCTAATGAAAATTACTCTCAATTTCTAATTGAAAACTCAAAACAAGATTGAAAACTGAAGTTTAGAACAGAAGAATAACTCAGAAAATCTCAGCCACCAAAACTAAAATCAAAAACTCACTAAAAAATTCGAAACCCTAGCCAAACAGAAAAGTGCGTTTTATAGTCTCAGAGTGGTCACGGTGACAATGAAATTCATTGTCACCGTGAGGTGTCGAGATTGTTAAATTGCCTTTGCGCACAGGAGAGGGGTTACGGTGACAATGAATTTCATTGTCACCGTGAGGTCTTCAATTTTTGCATCTGTCCAGGAAAAACTTATGTCACGGTGACAATGAATTTCATTGTCACCGTGAGGTACGTGCTGCTCTGATTCTGCCTTAATGATTTTCATGTGATGGTGACAATGAAATAGATTGCCACCGTGACATGCTTCATACTTGCATTCTGTCCAAACGTTTGCTATGTCACGGTCACAATGAAATCCATTGTGACCGTGACCCCTCTAAGTCTGCTCCTGTCTTCAACTTCTCTTTATGTTACGGTCACAATGAGTTTCATTGTGACCGTGAGGTACCTAGAACCACACCTGCAAATACAAATCAAATTCCATAAAAAACTATCTATAATGCATCAAAATTCCAATTTGACTAAGATTAGTAAAATTAACCTAAAGGAAACAAAACATGACACAAAAACACAACTAAACACCCAAAAATCATATGAAAACACCATCAAAACTAAGTACTATATTGAAGTTATCAGAGGTCGATAGGGCAAAAGTTGATGTTATAGATAAATTACCTCCTCCGACTAGTGTAAAAAGTGTTAGAAGTTTTCTTGGTCATGCTGGGTTTTACCGTCGATTTATTAAGTTTTTTTTTTCTAAAATAGCTAAAACACTGTCTAATTTTTTGCTTAAAGATGTTGCATTTAACTTTAATGATGAGTGCTTCCAGGCTTTTAATTTATTGAAACAGAAGTTAGTCACTGCACCGGTCATAGCATCACCGGATTGGAGCTTACCATTCGAAATAATGTGTGATGCTAGTGACTATGTAGTAGGAGCAGTGTTAGGGCAGCAGAGGAAGAAAGTTTTCTATACCATCTACTATGCAAGTCATATACTCACTGGAGCTCAAGTCAATTATACAACCACGGAGAAAGAACTTTTAGCCATTGTATTTTCTTTTGAAAAATTCAGGTCTTATCTCCTTAGTTCCAAAGTTACTATGTGGTCGGATCATGCTGCATTAAGGCACCTTTTTGCTAAAAAGGATTCCAAACGGAGGCTCATCCGATGGGTTTTGCTGTTACAAGAATTTGATGTGGAGATTAAAGACAAGAAAGGAGCTGAGAATTTTGTAGCTGACCATCTATCTAGATTAGATCATGCTCACATTGAAAGGGGAGAAATTTCTGATTTATTTCCCGATGAACATATTTGTGCTTTTTATACTTATGAGAATTCGGTTCCTTGGTAATATAGCTAATTTCCTTGCAGGAGGTTATCTTCCTAAAAACTTCACTTGGCAACAAAAGAAAAAGCTTCAAGCGAATGCCAAGCATTATCTTTGGGATGATCCGTATCTCATTAAAATTTGCTCGGATCAAGTGCTTAGACAATGTGTTCCGAAAAATGAACAAGAAGATATAATGCGACAGTGCCATAGCGGAGAAGTTGGAGGCCATTATGGACCTAATCGTACGGTACAGAAAATTCTTCAATCAGGTTTCTTTTGGCCTACTCTATTTTAGGATGTCAAGTCTTTTATTGAAATTTGTGATAAATGTCAACGTGTCGGTAATATCTCTCAAAGGGATGAAATGCCTATGAATAATGTGCTAGAGGTAGAAATTTTTGATGTATAGGGCATAGATTTTATGGGACCATTTCCAAATTCATTTGGTTTTGAGTATATTTTAGTAGCTATGGACTATGTCAGTAAATGGATAGAAGCAATAGCTACTAGAACTTGTGATGCCAGAATTGTGCTTGAATTTATTAGAAAAACACCAAGGGCCATAATCAGTGATGGAGGCCAACATTTTGTCAACCATCAATTTCGAACTTTGCTTAGAAGATTCAGTGTCAAAACCAAAATAACTACCCCATATCACCTTCAGGAAAATGGGCAAGTCAAAGTGTCTAATAGGGAGCTGAAATCAATTCTAGAAAAGATAGTCAATTACTCTAGGAAAGATTGGTCTCAGAGGTTAGATGAGGCTCTTTGAGCCTATAGAACTGCATTTAAAACCCTATCAGCATGTCCCATTATCGAATACTCTTTGGAAAAGCATGTTATCTTTCGGTTGAATTAGAACATAAAGCATATTAGGCTACAAAATTTCTTAACTTTGATTTGAGAAGTGCAGGAGAAAAGAGAAAATTGCAGCTCAGTGAACTTGATGAAATTTGACAGTGGTCATATGACAGTGCAGCCTTATACAAAGAGAAGACAAAGCATTGGCATGACAAGCGATTGAAAATGAAGGACTTTATTCCAGGTATGTCAGTGTTATTATATAATAGTCATCTGAGATTGTTTCCAGGAAAGCTAAAATCGAAATGGCTCGGGCCATATTAAGTCTTGTCAAGCAATGAGTTCGGAGTTGTGACAATAAAAAATATAAGAGATGGATGTGAATATAAGGTGAACGGTCATCGGCTCAAACCGTATAAAGTTGGACAATAGGAGGTTGTTAAAGCAACCATTGTACTTCTAAATTATTAAGGCGGTTTGCAGAAGTCTAGCTGAGGACTTTTAAACTCAGAACTACATTCTCTTCTCTTTTTGTTTAATTTTTGATTTTAGTCAGTTTTGATTTGTGTGTGTTTTTAGTTAGTTTTAATTTTTGTCACTTAGATTCATGAATTATAGAACTGTACAGTGGACTTAAATTGGATTAGAGAGTCTGGACATATTTATGATAAAAGCTTTTAAAGCAGGGCATTAATTTGAGTTTTTATTGATTAATTGGGCTTAATTGCAAATTTTGACATTAATCGAGCATTAATAGACAAATTTTTGCTTCAATTAAATTAACGAGTTAATCTTCAGAGAAATTTTTTTTAGCAGCATTGTTGGTTAATTTATTAATTTGGTGCATTTTTAAGCGTGAAAAGACATGTTTTAAGTTCCATTTCACAGTATATTTCATGGGCTACCTCCGTGAAATGCTCTGTGAAATGCATTGTGACCAAATCTTTATGCAGCCCCCTTTACAAGCCCGGCGCGTATAGCAAGGCTTATGCCTTTTCCCGGCCACGTATGGCAAGGCTTATGCCTTCGCCCGGCCGCGTCCCTTCCCCTTATTGTCCCACGTGGCCGGGTGAAGAGCTACTGCCCTTTATTATAAATCGTTCTTCTTTTATTTCCTTAAGCCTGGCTGCTCTACTTTCCCCTCTCCCCACCCCGCGACTGTGTTTCTTCCTCACCCACCATCACACACCTACACCTCTTTCACTCCAAATTTTTGCATCATTCTACTGCCTTTTAATTTGAAGTAAGCATTCTTCTTAACGTTACTCTTTCCCTTGATTAATGCATGCCATTTTTGCTTTATTCTCTGTTATTAACGTACATTATTTGGGTCAACTTCAACATGCCATTTACATTTCATTTTAAATTCTATTGCCAAACTTATTGGTTTTGTACCTAATGTGTGTGCCTATGTTGCTTAATTTCAATTTTGGTGGCCAACGCACATCAGCTTGGTCTTGAAATTACCTTTCAAACATGTGCACACCACCTGCTCGGTGAAATGTCTCAATTAGTTTTCTCATTATTGTTGCTAACCGGTTCTCACTTTTTGGCTTCATTCTGCTTTGTGATTTTAATTAGCTATTTCTCAATTGTCATTCATGCTCGTTAACATGTCTTTCATATGCTTTCTTCATACCATTTGGTGGCTAATTCTCTTTCACAAAGGCTCGTTCCTTCATTCAATTTTGGCACTGTTTTGAGCATAATACTCTACTTTTGCTTTCTTGTTATTAAGAATACCTAGTTACCCCTTTCATTTTCAATTGTCTACATTCCCATTCCTCTCTTTCAATGTTACCCCAATTGCCATGACATGTATAATCTTTGCCTATTAGCATCTTGTAGTTGCTTGCCTATTATTTTGGTTAAAATTGTTGCTGCCATTTTGCACACTTATTTCATTTTTTTTTGTAGTGGCGCCGAAAAAGGCAAAGCACTAGGAAGCATCAAGCTCATCTCGCACTCGTATCCCTTCTTATGTTGACAAAGTGAAATCTGCTACATATGAGTATTTTAGTACCCGCCAATACGTCCAACAAGCATTTCTTAGTCACTTTTTCCTGCATGTTCCTGCTGGAGATCTCTGGGCTAATATATTACCTTTGATTCAAGGCATTGGATGGGAACCTTTTATGGGTCATAAGGTGAAGGTATTTCCAGATCTTGCTCGGGATTTCTTATACTCTTTTGAGTGTCACTTTGATGGAGATGGCGATAATACTGGCACTGTTAGATTTCGACTGGGTAAGACAGGTTATTCCATGACTTTTAAGGAATTTTCGAAGCATTTAGGATTCTTGCCTGATGCCTTGGTGGAGCTACCTAATGTTTCTCCGAAAGAAAACTGGGAAAAGGTCCTAGACCCATTAAAGCCAGAGCCATGAAAAGGAGGCAAGCTTAAAGTTCATGCACTTAGGGACCATGCTTTGCGAATTATTCATAGGTTTCTATACAAGAGTATCTATAATAATCTCCATAGCTTGAGTGCACTCAATGCTTCCCAAATTATGCTACTTAGGTGTATGGTTGATGGTGTTCCTATTAATGGTTCCTTGATTATAGCACAGCGGATTAAGGAATTACAGAAGAGGCCTTTAAATATTCCTGCTATCTCCATAGGTTGGATAGCAACCGTTTTAGCTGAAGCTATTGACCATGATCTTCCTTTTGGCGATCCGCTTGATGGAGATATAGCCTATATTGATAATGTCATGCTTAAACGCATGAAGATATGGATTACAAAGCCACGATGCCACTTGGCTACTCGAGAGGAATATTTGGGGGAAAATGGCATACGTATTGATGAGCATCAGGAAGCGCCGGATCACGCCAGAGGTGATGATGAGCCAGCAGAGGTCCCACCAGTTGAGACAACCATTCCATTTGATTTGGAAGCTCACCTTAACCAACTTAGCAATAGGATGGACTACCAGCAGATCCACTTGGATAGGATGCAGGGTAGGATAGACACTATGCAGGATACTATTATTTAGATTAAGTAGACCATGGAGAAGTTTGTGCATGATTTCTGGATGCGTTATCCTCCACCGCCACTTCCACCACCTTAGTTGACTCTTTGCATTTGCTGTGGACAGTAAAATTTTTTGGTAGGGGGTAGAGCTTATTCAGTTAAGCTCAATTTTGGTCCAGGAAGTAGACACATCTTACCCCCATTTTTGTTCATGAATTTATATTCTACTTATTTTGATGTTTTTATTTCTTTTAGTTTAATGTTTTGTAGTATTGTAATAACTTCTTACTCTTAGCTTAATGATAATAGTAGTTGCTTTAGAATTTTCTAGTCTTGCTTAAAAACAACATTAGTTCTTGATTATCATTTAGTTTGCACTAAAACTTAGTTTGCTCCAGTTTTTCCCCAAATATTGAACATATTGAACTTGAATTTAGAATGTGCAAGTTAGGATCTTTGCTTAGAATGAGAAAAAACATGTTGTTTAATGAATTTCTAGCTAGATTAGTATTCAACTTGACTTATATTTGTTAGTTTCTATTCTTTGATCACATAAGACCAGTTTTTGAACTTAGAAAAAACCAATGCATAAAATAGTTGAGCAAGAAATTTTAGAGCACTAGAACCTTCCTCATCACCCTTCAAAGCATACTAACAACTCAATTCAACTTAGAAAGTGATCTAGGCAATATTTTCTTGTTTAATCATGTTTTTGCCTATTTTTCTACCCTTTTTATACATTAACCCTTGCTAGCCAATTTGAGCTTAATGAGACATGCTAAAAGCGTGTCATTTTTATTTTTCTTGATATACCTATTCAAATTACCATTTAGCCTAAAAATCTTTTTGCCTACCTTTTATAGAGTTGCCACTCTAGGATTGGATAAATTAACAGGAAATGGAGTGATGGGTGTAATAAGACAGTTTTATTTTCAAGGATTATAGTTGAAGTCAAATAATAGTGAAAATTGTACTTTGTAGATATCCAGAGTATCGTTGTTTTGCCAGAAAAAAATGAAAAAAATGGTCTAAAAAAATGAAAAAAAGAAAAAGAAGTTGAAATTAAAAATAGCATGCATGGCAAAATCTTAAGTGTGGGGGTACTTACAAGGGAAAACAATTATGACTTCTCAAAAAGGGTATGAATTGTGAAATTGAGAGAATTTCAACAGTTTTCCCTCATAAGAGCTTTGAATTGCGAAAGGTTAAGCAAGTTTAATTAAGTTCTTTATTGATAAAGTTAATGGGAGACACTTTAGAATTATTAGTCTATTTTATCTTAGAGTGGCTATTTTTTTTATCGATCTTTTATCTATTCTTTGATAACCAATACCTTAACCCCGTTATAACCTTTGAAAGACCTAAGTAATTTTAAGTTTTGTTTTTGAGTTGTTCAGCGGAGATGACCTTCGGGTTCCGGTGCTAAAGGAGAGGCCTATAGTGTTTTTAGAGTTTCAAGTACGAAACCTTTTGTACACTTAGGTGTACATTCATTCTAAGCTTGGTTATGAGTCTGCATTGGTGTTTTGGTTTTTAAAATGCTTACAATGTTTTGGTCTTGCACACACACAAGGAAACTAACTTATTTTACCTTGTTTGAATTTATTCTAGTTGAAACTTTGTTAAGTGCTTTTGTTAAATTGCTAAGCATGATTCTTAATTGTATGTTTCTTTATTTGAGTTTGATCATTCTGAGGAGTTGGATTGTTCTAATTTTCTTGGGGGCGACCAAAGGCTAAGTGTGTGGTATTTGATAATTGTGAAATTAATGATGTTTTTAATGTGTTTTTAAGTATTTAATTCTGTTAATTTAGTGTTTATTTGGTTAAATTATAGTTGAATCATTTAATTTTATGTTTTAGGGCTTAATTGTTAATTTTGGTGTTTTTCAGGATTAAAATAAAGGAAAAAGGGCTTAATTGAAAGAATCCTAAGTTTTGGACAAATTTGGTAATTTTCAGATTTTGAAAGCCAGAGAACAGAACAGAACACATTTGCACTACTGCGGATGAATTAGGAGCGGTCGTGCTTGAAGATTATGCTTGAGACAAGTAAAAAGCAAAGAGCAGTAAAGCATGACACGGCTGCGTAACTCAAAGACTAAAGCATGACATGGCCGCGTGATTACTATTTAACCTTATGCACGGCAGTGCACTGGAAGAAGAAAATTAACACATAACCACGCATTCACAAAGGGAAAAGCAAAACGACAGTGCATCTCCTTTATTTTTCTCATCAACTGGCCGCATTTCAAGAGTTCCAAATTAATCAAACTTCCTAATTAAGGAGTCCTTTTCCTATTACGACTCAAAGAGTGACAGAAAACAGACTGATGGAATTTTGCATGTAAAAGTCAGTTTTTAAAACACCAGAAGGGGATCAAATCAGAAAAACAATATTCATTACTTCAAATTAGTTAGTTTTTGTTTTAGCTGTGAAGAACAATTTCAAGGAGCAGGAAGCTTGTTTTGATTTTTCTATACAAGATTATTAAGGGAGCTTCTATAACTCTATGTTTTTGTCTCTTCTCTTTGATTTAGTTTTTAATTTCAATATGAATAGTGAGTAGTTTCTTTACTTTTGC
Source organism: Excoecaria cochinchinensis (assembly GCA_947683425.1). NCBI lineage: Eukaryota > Viridiplantae > Streptophyta > Magnoliopsida > Malpighiales > Euphorbiaceae > Excoecaria > Excoecaria cochinchinensis. Next base: position 9,247,862 of record CANTUQ010000116.1, read on the forward strand.
TAGAGGATCCTTGAGTCCTTAACTTTTACTGTAATGACCTAATTAAGCTTTAAATTCAATATCAGTTGATTATTTCTTGGTTTTAAACATATTTTTTTTTTATCTTTGATCGTGTTAGGATTAATCATTGGTTTATTGATTCAATAACTAAAAATTGATTTAGGTACTGTCACAGATTTGCATGTTCTTGGATTGATTTCTTATTGTCTATACATGATTATTTTTTGAATTTGAGGTAATTATGTGTTGATTTTATTAGTTAATACTAAGAGAGGAAGAATTGAGAATAGACTGGAATTGAATGTTCTTATATAGAGATTCGATGAATGTTTAGGAGTTTAACTGGAATTATATGCTAAGTGCTAAATTGTTCTTAATAAGGGGATTTAATACTTAAGAAAGATATTCTTATTTCAAGATATCAGGGTTAATTTTATCTGGTTTTTCCATAATCATTGGTATGTTTTTAGAATTTAAGTCATTGTAGTAATAAGTTAAGGTGGATAGTCCTTTAGTGAAAGTTATTTTAAATATCAATTTTTCTCAAATACTATTTATTTGTTTTTATTTACATTTTTGTTGGATTGTTTAGTTTTTGTTCATTAATTATTTAGTTGTCTGTTCTCCATTTAATTAAGTTTTCATCATTTTAAACTCTGGAATTTCTTTTCTCTCTTTACACCCAAAATTCATTTTAAAACTTAAAATTCTTCCATGCAAACATAAGTTTTCCTTGGGTTCGATATTTAGTCTTAATCTATATTTCCCTATATTACTAACCGATCTAGTACACTTGCTAGACACCAGTCATGAAGAAAAATTTTGATTAACATAAATTATAAATTTTTGTTAATTTACATACTATTATAACGTGATATGTTTGGACCAGTGTCGGAAAGTTTAATGTATATTGGATATATAAAGTTATTTTTTTTTGTAAAATTTTGTTGATTTTTTTTTTCATGTCCATGGTTACGAAAATTGTAATTTTATAATATATATATTTTTTATTTTTTATAAAACTTAAAAAATAAACTTTTTTTTATAAATATTTTTATTAGAAAGTCATCAAAAGTATTATTTTGATAGTATATTTAATTTTGTTATTGTGTGTTTTGTTGGTTAAATTGTATTTAATAATTTGACGACGTGAGAGAAAATAAGTTAAGTTACTATATTTTTAATTAAAGATGCAATAAGAAATAATGCAAAGTACAAGAATAATAAAGTTATGTATTAAGAATTGTGATATTAATATAAATTAAAACTTTGCAGTAGAATTTTTTTTTCAAAATTTGTAAACTTATTTTGTATATTTGTAATATGTATATAAATTTTATTTGCACGAGTTTGTTAGTAAAAAAAAAGTAATATAAATATTGAAATTGCAAATTAGTGGGTATTCGAATTAAAATAGTACAATTATATTTAAATTAATGGAGATTTTTAATGTAGAAAAATGTTGTATATTTTTAATTATTCTTATTTTTTGTGAATTATATAATATTGGGAATGCATAATATCATTAAATTAAACTTTTGGTTAATGGCTTGAAAAATATTATGATACGCGATTAACAAATGTTATTGTATTTATACTCAGGATATCATAAAATGAACCAGTTTGGAAATGAACAGTATATTAATCCGGGTCCAATAGAGGATGATTTGTTGAACTTGAGAGGCAAACACCAAGCAGATACTGTTTGGAATAATAATGTATATATATTTCAACGCTCTAATTAAATTATATATGTTGGTTTATAAAAAGACACACACATAGAGACAAGTATATATAACTGATAATTTTTAATTTATAGGTAGAACATGACGTATTGTTTGCACGTAGAGCAAGTGTAGATAGCCATTACATAAACATTGATCCGAGTATAATACCGTACCTGAGAATAGCTGGATTTTATGGGGTATCGCAGATCGGTGCTATAAATATTGATTGTAACTTAATAACTGCACTTGTGGAGCGATGGAGACCGGAGATACCTACATTTCACCTTGTTGTTAGTGAAGCCACGGTTACTCTTTAGGATGTGGGGATCCTGACCGATCTACCCATTGAAGGACAAGTTGTGATGGGACATTTACAGTATGATTAGGCTGAGCTTATGGTTGGCTTTTGGGACAAGTTCCCCCACAAGACGTTCTAAGAGGCCACAGTGTTAAAATGACATGGTTAAAAATTTTTTTAGTTCTTTACCGATAGATGCTTCTGTGTACGTTATACAATGATTTACACGTACTTGGTTATTACGCTGCATTGGTGGATTGTTATGTCCGTCATAGTACAATAATTATATTTATTTAATGTGGCTACCGCTATTAGAGTTTTTAGATTAAGCGGGTCATTATAGTTGGGGATCAGCTTGTTTGGCATGATTGTGCAGAGAGCTATGTCGTGCTACCCGTTTGAGTTCAAATGGATTGGGGGGTTATCATCGGATAATACAAATATGGGAGTACGAAAGGCTGCCGCAATTTCGGTCGGCTTTTTGGCAAACTGTTGTATTAAATCAAACCATGCCATAGGCATATAGGTAAAATTTTTTATATTATGTACTATGTTGGGATATAATTATTTAATTATTCGTATATTATGCTAAGAACATATTAATTATATTGTCATAGGTAGTGATCTCCTATTAATTTAAGAAATAATCATAACAAAAATATTAATGATTACCGTATGAAGTTAGACATTCAGCGTCATGATCAGGTTTATATTTACTTTTTATCCATTTAAATTTTTACAATCTCAATCACTCTAGAAAAAAAAATTATAACAACATATTAACCTGTAGTTTAAAATTTTTTTCAGATTGAATGGGAACCCTACAATAGTGTAATGTACTTGTTGCCTGATTACTATACAAATGGTGTAAACAATTGGAGATCGGTTGTGCCATTAGTTTGTTTTCATATAATTGAGTGGCATTAACCAGATCGATGTCTGAGTCAATTTGGGATGGACCAACCCATTCCATACCCACCGCAAAATAATAATACAGTTCATTCTATTGACTTGAGAGGCCACAATGATGTCAATTGGAAAGATAAATTCTCAAGTTTCATTCATGAGTAGGGAAATCGGTGGAATCGGGTTGTAACAACTCAGTACTTGCAGGCTCCCGTACATCCGAGGTCACAATACTTGCAGTGGTATATTCAATGGACCTGACGCTGTGATAGGTTGTGATTTTTTAATATGTTTAGGTTGTTTTTATTTAAGTTAAATATTATTTTGTTGATTTAATGTAGGTTTTTCTTATGTTTTTGCATTTATTTTTAATTATTATTTTTCTGTGTTAATTATGTGTTTTTGTGTTAGATTTCGGTGACTTGGAATAATTTTTAAGTTAAAATGTGCTTAAGGGGACAAAAGCTAACCAAAACTGGGACCAAAATTACAACCAAAGCAAGGTCTAGCTTTGGTAGAGAGCAATTCTTGAGGACGTACTTAATGAGATGGGCAATGGCTTACCAAAGATGGGACAAAAGTTGGAACCAAAGTAAGGTTCAACTTTGGTAGAGAGAAAAAAACTGACCAAAGTTAGGACTAAAGCAAGGCGCAGCTTTGGTCGTAGGTTTGGTTCGTGATCTAATGGGTTTTTAACTTCTAATTTTGATAGACTTCTTTTAAAAACAAAAATCTTAAAACATTATAATAGAGGGACGACTGCACAATTAAAAGGGACAATTTTTAACCTAATTTGGAGGTGATTAAGAAACTGCCCCCACCGAATTCTGTTAAATCCATTAGAAGCTTTTTAGGACATACTGGGTTTTATAAGAGGTTTATAAAAGATTTCTCAAAGATAGCTAAGCCACTTACAGATTTGTTGATAAAATCTTAAAACATTATAATAGAGGGACGACTGCACAATTAAAAGGGACATTTTTTAACCTAATTTGGAGGTGATTAAGAAACTGCCCCCACCGAATTCTGTTAAATCCATTAGAAGCTTTTTAGGACATACTGGGTTTTATAAGAGGTTTATAAAAGATTTCTCAAAGATAGCTAAGCCACTTACAGATTTGTTGATAAAGGATGCATATTTTAATTTTTTTGATGCATGTGAGAAATTTTTTATTTTGTTAAAGGAAAGATTAATTAATGCTCCTATTATTGTTGCTCCTGATTGGACTTTATCTTTTGTATTAATGTGCGATGCAAGTGATACAGTTGTAGGGGCAGTCCTTGGGCAAAAGAAGGACAAGCATTTTAAGACTATCTACTATGCTAGCAGAACTCTAAATGACCCACAAAAGAACTATACCACAACCGAAAAAGAGTTGCTAGCAGTAGTTTTTGCTTTTGATAAATTTTTCCCTTATCTGATTTTGTCCAAAGTTATTATTTACACTGACCATTCTGCCCTTAGATATTTGTTTGCCAAATAGGATGCATAGCCAAGGTTGATTAGATGGGTGCTTCTTTTGCAAAAATTTGACCTTGAGATACATGATAAGAAGGGTTCTAAAAATTTAATTGTGGATCATTTATCACGTTTGGAGCTTGGATCGCAAGTCAAGGTTGAGGAAGGGGTGATAAGAGAAACCTTTCCTGATGAGTAGTTATTCATGATTTTTTAATTCCCATGGTATACAGACTATGTGAACTACTTAGTAGGTAATATCTTACCATTTGATTTATCATATCAGCAAAGGAAGAAATTCCTTTATGATGTTAAATATTATTTATGGGAAGATCCTTATCTATTTAAAATATGTGCTGATAGAATTATTAGGAGATGCATTCCACATTCAAAAACTCATGCCATTTTAGAGCACTGTCATTCTAAGGAAGTAGGTGGGCATTTTGGCCCCAATCGAACTGCCGCTAAGGTTTTTCAGTCGGATTTTTATTGGCCTACCATTTTTAAAGATGCAATCGAATTTGTTAAGTCCTGTGACCAATGCTAACGGAGTGGTAATACCTCCTGAAGGCATGATATGCCCTTAAATAATATACTTATTTGTGAAATCTTTGATGTTTGGGGTATAAACTTTATGGAACCTTTCCCTAAATCTTTTGTCAATCAATTTATTTTAGTCGCAGTGGAATACATGTCAAAGTGCGTGGAGGCAGTGGCACTGCCCACTAATGATACTCGGATAGTAGTGAAATTCCTTAAAAAGAACATATTCACTAGATTTGGTACACCTAGAGCTATTATTAGTGATGGTGGAACACACTTCTGCAATAAATAATTTGATACCCTGCTTTCTAAGTACGGAGTAACTCATAAAGTTTTCACCCCTTACCATCCCCAAACTAGTGGACAAGTTAAAATCTCTAATAGAGAATTAAAGGGAATCTTAGAGAAGATTGTAAGTGCATCAAGGAAAGATTGGTCATTAAAATTAGATGATGCATTATGGGAATATAGAACATCCTTTAAAACCCTAATTGGTATGTCTCCCTATCGGTTATTATATGGAAAAGTTTGTCATTTACCTGTCGAGTGAGAACATAAAGCATATTGGGCCTTGAAATTCCTTAACTTTAATATGCAAGATGCAGGTGAACAAAGGCTTCTACAGCTTAATGAGATGGATGTATTCCGTCTTGAAGCATATGAGAATGCAAAGTTGTATAAGGAGAGGATGAAGCTTTGGCATGATAGGCGCATTCTTTCTCATGAGTTTCAGGTTAGTGATAGAGTTTTAATCTATAACTCACGTCTAAAACTTTTCCAGGGAAATTGCGGTCTAGATGGTATGGTCCTTTTGATGTGGTTGCGGTACTTCCATTCGATACAATTGAAGTTTGCAAGGCAAATGGTGACACGTTCAAGGTCAACGGACAGAATGTAAAACGTTATGAGGGTGGCACTTGTGATGTTCACTTGATCACTCTCCAATTTCAAGAATCGAATTTAGTACATTCGCAATGTCTAACTAATGACTTAAAATTTAGTCGTTTAGGGAGGCAACCCGATCAATATTATTTATTTTTATTTTTATTTCTATTTTTATGTCTTTCATATTTCTTTTCAAAATTTCTAAGTGTTTTTTTTAATTTTATTTATTTTTATATTTAAAAAAAAATTTGGTCACAGTGCATTTCACAGGGTTTAACCTGTGAAATACACTATGAGTTGGAACTAAATTGGCATTTAAATTAATAAAAAAAATGGTGGCAATGCATTTCACGGGGTTAGCCCTTCAAATACGTTGTGAAATGCAATTAAATTGGGATCGAAAAATAGGGCGATGACGTTTTAGGATTTCACTACCCTAGGAACTTTGATTTCCCCATTCCTTAGTTTAGTTATTTTAATTTGGGTGCTCTGTTTCCTCTTTCTAAATTTCTCATATAAACTCTTTCCCTCATATCAATTTCTTTTTCATTTTCTCTTAATCCACAGTGAATCACAATGTCAGCAACCCAAGTCAAGTGAGATCTCTCCTTATCTCCATTAATTTGTTTTTTCTGTGCTCATCTTCTTAACTGTCACCCTCAATTTTTTTTTTATTTTTCTTTCTTCTTCGATTACTTATTTCACCTGATTTTTTTCTTTTCTTTTTGTTTCTAAAGTGTTGTGTTGCTTTTGTTGTCTTTGAGATTGTGTGTTTGAGGTTAGTTCTAATTTGGTAACACTATTCCACACACTACACTGCCCTTCACGTGTTTGAGAAAATGCCTAAATCAAGCAACACAAATAAACGTAAGCACTCTATTTCCTTTACCTCTTTTGATACCTTAAGGTTTACTTCGCAAGATAATGCAGATTGGTTTCATGCTCACCAAAATTCTAAGCTTATAGTTGAGAAAATAGTCTAACCTGACATAGATAACCAATTCAAACTAAGAGATGAATTTAAGGTATTAGGGTGGGAAAGGATTTTGGATTTCGGTGGTGCTTATTACCCTAGGCTTGTTAAAGAATTTTATGCCAATTTTGAAGTTAAAAATGAGTGTCAGAGTCAAGTCAAAACTTATTTTAAGGGTAAGTTGATTGAGTTTAATGCTAAGCTCTTAGCTGAAATTCTTGATCTACCAGATCATGGGCATATCTATGAACCTCAAGGTGAGAAAATTTTATCTGACCCACAATTTAATTTGCGAGAAGCTAGATAGTTGCTCGGTTTGCATTTTATAGTGAGCAGGAATTCATCAAAATTTTAAAATATTTTACTTGTTCGCGGGATAGACATTAGAAACAGATTGTTAATTTATCTCCTTAGCTCTAATGTCTTTCTCAGAGCAATTGCTAGTGATACTCGGGTTCATGATTTTTACTTTGTGTACAAAATGGTTGAAGGTTTGGGATCTTTGGGAACAATTAGGTTGTCTCATATTATTTTTAATTCCATGTGGGAAGTAGTGCGCACCCGCCGGCCAACTAAGAACTTTTGCTTTTCGGTGCCATTAACCCATATATTTTTCTATTTTGGAGTTGATTTGCAGGGAAAAGATGTGGCTCGTACCACCTCTTCTGATGTATTGGATGACTTTTCGATGACACGGATGGGATATGTTCAGATCAATGGGGTTTGGTACCCTTCTTCTAGGACATCACGTCCTCAAGGAGGCGAGATTCCCCACTATATTACTGCTTAAAAGGACAGTGTACCATTACCTCTTCCTTCAAGCTCACTCCCTAGCACCTCGCAACCTATTTTGGAGCAACTATTGGCCAACCAACAACTCATTTTGGCATCACAGCATCATTTGGAGCAGACTTTGGATGAGCAGCGATGCACTTTGAACAACCAACAAGTTCAACTAGATCAGATATGGGACTATTTTCGTGACGGTAATTTCCCTTGACGAGTATTGTCTCTCTTCCTCTCTGCGCAATTCAGGGCAATTTCCTTTCCTTTATCTTTTATTTTTTTTATTTTGTTCATTGGGGACACTGAAAATATTAAGTGTGGGGAGAATAGTGTGTTTTAGTGCTTTATCACTCCTCTCATAGTGTGTTTTAGTGCTTTATCACTCCTCTCATTTGTGTTTTTGGTTAATATTTTAAGCAATTTAACTGAAAATTTTTCTTAGTTATTTCAAGTATAAAGTCCCATGTTAAATTATGTTTAATTATAATTAAAAATTTATAGGGGTCTCTGAGTTTTGTTAAATTTTACAACCTCAATTTTGGTATTATTTCTTTTTACAATTGCATGTAACCCTTTGAGCATGTGATTTAGGAATTCCTTTATTTTTAAGAAAATTTTGCTTGATTTTGAGACTGTTGCACTAAAATTTTATTGAGGATGTACTTTCATTCAAACCCATGTTTAATGTATGATAATTGGTAATTAAGATACCCCTTTGAGATCATCAATTATCGGGGAAATACATTTTATGTACTCCTTTGAGATTGCTTGGTTACTGGGGAAATACATCTATTTGTACCTCTTTGAGACCATCAGTTACTGGAGAAATACATATAAGTACCCCTTTGAGATTTATTGGTTACTTGGAAATTATTTGAAATGCTTTAATCTGTTTTCACTTAAATTGTTTATCAAAGATGCCTATTAAAAAAAAATGAATGAAAGATGTGGAATAAAATGATAAGTATTCCTTGTTTAATTTGAGATAGAAGCTAATCTTCAATCTTAGTCTCTCTAACTAGCATTATTTTCTCTAAATTTTGGATGTTTTTGAATTTATGTTCATTATGTTACATGATCAAATTAGTAGGAATTGATAATGCTTAATGATATTTGCATCTTATGGTTAGAACATTGAGACTCTTATTTATTTTGGTTGTGATTTTTCGTGAGTTTGGATGGTCTGTTATTTTTGAAATTGTTAAGAAATATTTTATTTTTGTTTGAGGATAAGTAAAGGCTCAAGTGTGGGGGAATTGATAGGTTGTGATTTTATAATATGTTTCGATTGTTTTTGTTTAAGTTAAATATTATTTTGTTGATTTAATGTAGGTTTTTCTTATGTTTTTGCATTTAATTTTAATTATTATTTTCTTATGTTAATTATGTATTTTTGTATTAGATTTGGGTGACTTAGAACAATTTTTAAGTTGAAATGTGCTTAAGGGGACAGAAGCTGACCAAAGCTGGGACCAAAGTTTCAACCAAAGCAAGGTCCAGCTTAGGTAGAGAGCAATTCTTGAGAACGGAATTAACGAGATGGGCAGTGGCTTACTAAAGATGGGACAAAAGCTAGAACCAAAGAAAGGTTGAGCTTTGGTAGAGAGAAAATAACTGACCAAAGTTGGGACCAAAGCAAAGCCCAGCTTTGGTCGTAGCTTTGGTCCGTGATCTGATGGATTTTTAACTTCTTATTTTGACAGACTTCTTTTAAAAATAGGACTCTTAAAATGTGATAAAAGAGGGATGACTGCACAATTAAAAGGGACATTTTTTTATCACACCCCGTTTGCCCCCTAGTAGAATGAGCCATGTTTGTGCATGTGCATTGTGTGAGTTTTGGCATGTGTAAAGGGCATTTTGGGTAGAAATGCATATTTTAAGAGTTTTGTTAGCATGTGGGTGCATGTGTAGTGTTAGGGTGTGAATTAGTTGGGTTGCACTTGGGTGTGTTTACTCATATGTTTGTAGAGTGTGTTTTGGAGCTGTGCTTGTGTGTGTGTGTTCACACATTTGTAGGGTATGTCTTAGTTGGGAGAGTCTTGTGTGTATGTGATGTATGTGTTTTGGGTGTGAGTGATCAAATCCCACTAATAGGGAAGTGACACTTGTCTAGGGTTAGGGAAAAGAAAAAGAAAAAGACAAGAGAAGAGAGGGATGGGCGTGGCTGCCTTCATTCCCGTTTTCCCTTCCCCTCATTCTCTTATTCTTCCTTTTCTCTTCCTCTAAGAACCCTAGCTTGGAATCAAGGCTTAGTTGGTGGGGATTGATCATCCTTTAGCATTTTTAGAGGTAAATCAATTGCATGTGCTCTTCTTTTCTTCAATTAGTTCATCATCTTCTTCATATTTTCTGGATTTAGGTTTTAATCTAGAGTTATTTTGTTGTGGATTTTGTTGGGTTGTGCTTAATTGAGCCTCCTTGTGAACTGAAGGGTAAAGAGAAGGTAGGATCTAGTGGATCTAAGCATTAGGAACTAAGGATTTCAAGGTTTGGGAAATTTCTTACTTTGTATGTAAATATGTTCATGTATGTGTTCTTGGTGATTTTTGGAAATTGGGTTGTAATATGCTCTTGTTATGGCATGTATGTTATGGGTTTTTGTTTGGGTAAGGTAATTTTGCATAAGCTTGGGATTATTGTAGAGATTGTGAGGATTGATGGGTTTTTGCTGCAAATTTGTGAGTATTGATAAATTGTGAGATCGTGAGTTTGAATTGATGTTTGGTGTTAAATTACTTGTTGATAAATGTTATATTATGGATATTGATGTTGATGGGTGGCTAGATTCGAGGTAAGAGACCATTTGGATTTGATTTGTGTGTTTGTGGGTGTGTTTTGGAAGAGGAAGAAATCTGCAGATTTTGGAAATCCCGACTCTGTCTCGATCGCGACACTGTCACGAGCGCGACAGAGACCGGTGATCTTGGCCTGTGCTGTCGCGAGGGTCGCGAGCTCGCTATAGCAAAAGTGGCGTGTGCTCTCTGTCGCAACCGCGACAGAGCACAATGCTGGCCTGTGCTGTCGCGAGCCCGCGATGGCGATGTTTAGACTCTCTGTCGAGATCGAGACACAGTCGCGAGCACGACAGAGCCCGGCTTTTCCCTCCTCCCCGCGATCGCGAAGTCCGTCGCGCGCCCTCTGCGAAGAGGCTATAGTCTCTGTCGCGAGCGCGACAGCCTAGTTATGCTGAATGAGTTTTTCCTTGGTGTGTGTGGGTATGATTTTGAACTCCAGTTTCTTTTGGGTGCCTATAAGCCTTATATCTGTTAGCTCATAATTTGTACGAATGCGAATCTATGATATGAAGGTGCCTATATGTATGTAAATATGTATATATGTGATTTGGAATATTGTGGAATGAATTGAATGGATTATGCATAACCTGCTAGAGTCAGTTCAGTGGATAGTTAGGCATGCCTAATAGAGTCTCATAGCTGCAGCCTCTGTTCAGTTTGGACCCCGATCAGGTCCCGTTTGGTTCCTCGTGAACCCTTAATGTGTTTGGATCTTGTTTAACTTCCCTTTAATAAAATATTTTGTAAATGACAAAGTAATTGGTTTACGATTCGTACCCGTAAGGTACTGTCTGTAATCGGCTCGTACCTGTAAAGTACTGTCCGTTCACTCGTTATCCACTACCTCGAGTCAGCAGGTGCTTAACACTTTGAACTGTTTTGATTATTATGAGAATGTATTATCCGAATATGTTTATAAATGTGATTTTATGAAGACAGCTATGTTATATCAAATGTATAACTCTATATGTTCGTGTGCTCATACTCTTATATAATGTGTATTTCTGACTATGCCATCTGTATGTGTTTGATTGACGACCATTGTGAATGGCCATCCATTTGAATTACGTGTTTCCCCACTAAGCGTTTATCGCTTAGCACGGTGTATTTACCCGCGCAGGTGCGGAAGGAGTTGCCTTGGGAGAGTCATCGCAGCTGGGCCAACACAGCTGGGTTTTAGTGTAGGGCTTGATTTTTGTATTCTGATGATTCTTTTTTTTTGTAGGACTCTCTTATGATAATTTTGTAATAGCTTCCGCATATGTATATGTATATTTTTGGATATGTAATTATCTTTTGTACCTGTTGGTTGATCAAACAGTAATGTAATCTTTTCCGTTATATTAATGCATGATCAGCTTCCTTCATGAACGATTTTGTAAAGTTTTTATTTACCCTGTATTTAGGTATGTATGTTTGTGTATGAATGTATGTATATTCTGTATCTGCGTGGTGGCACCTTTATCCATATAGCATTTCATTCCTTATCGGATGGGATCGCCTACGTATGAGTAGGGGGTGTTACATTTTTTAATCTAATTTGAAGGGTGAAAAACACAAGAACAAGACATCAGTGTTGTGAGAACTCTAAAAGACACAACAGAGGAGAAAGTGAGGCGATTTTGTTGTGGCCAACTAGAGATCGTGTTCTTCTTCTCCTTCCTCTGTTTTGCAATCTGTTGGTGGCAGTTTACTCGTGTTCTTCCTCTATTCTTCTTCTCTCTTTCCTCTGTTTTATTTTTCTTTTGCTATTATAATGAATTTCATGGATTTTAGTTTTGATTTGGGATTTAATTTTATTATGAACTAATTCCATAGTTAGGGCTATGGTGGATCTTAGCTTTGAGATTATGTAATATATTTTGGGTTTTATGCATGAGATTGATTTTATGGTTTGAGATTATGTTTTCATTAAGATTAATGCTTGTTGAAATTAATCAAATCAATATGAAACTAATCAATTAATTTACTTGACCAATTGAATTAATTGGTGGATCAAATGAAACATAACCTGAATTGAAAATATGAATGTTCAAACTTATTTTTGTCCTTGTGGTTTTTGATTTTTATCAAGTTTTTCCATGGAACTTAATGCTTTCTAATTTTAGTTCTTTTACTTGATCAATTAAAAGAATTAAATTAAGATTAGGGTTAAAATACCATAATCATTGGATTTTGATTAATTTAGGGAAAAATCACCATCTCATGTGAATTATCATTCTTTTGCATAAAAATCTGGAAAATTGTATAGTTAAGAAGTTAAGTGAAACCCAAGTCCTAACATTCATTATAATTGTTAATTCTTTTAAAATTAATGTTTGATTATTTTTGTCTTTTGTTAGCATAATTTAACTTAATTTCATATTTAAACATTGTCTATCTAAATAACATAAGTATTTGAGAATTCTAGTAATTGTTAGGTTGTTCCCTGAGTACGATATTCTGGACTCATTATCCTTTACTACTTGCACGACAGAGTACACTTGCTCTTAGATTTTGTTTATTTTGCTGTCATACTGGATAACTCAATTTGGTGCTTCAATAGGGGCTACGGTGTGATATGTTGTTAAAGTATATTTTTTAAAGAAGTTATTATTGTATTCTAAAAAGTTATATATTTTCATCCAGGCCGATGGTGCTGAATGAATTTACCATGCTAACATAGCTTTGTCATTGAATGAAGCAGGTAACGTTTGACATTTGAAAGCATTCTCGGTGCTGTTGGTGCAATTGGAAGGACGTTGAATGATTATCCTCGTCAGCTAGTTCCTGATCCTATGGAGATTCAACCGTTATCAACTCCATGGGAAGATTTTCGTTCGTCTAGACGTAGCAAGTGAGGAATGCGGGAAAGACATACAACTGTTGCATCTATTCTTATTCAACCCGGAGTGCACCAGGTCCCCCCACCTATATCATGGCCATATCTTCTTAACCCAACTACAAGTTCATTTTGTGTTCCTTCCGTTAGTCAGCAATAATTTGATCTGTAATAATTCGATCAGCAATAATTTTTCAGAATGAAGCTGGTCCTTCAAATTATTATGCCTTTAAAGCTGGTCCTTCTAGATGGAATGTTGATTTGAACGTAAGTTTATCTGAAGGAGATAATCCATGACAAAACATATATGGAGATTCTCAGCCTATAGTACAACATAATGATTTTTTGAATGACCTATTAAATTGTTCTTATCTCGGTACTACAATGGGTTTAGCTGATCAATCACTATACAGTGGAGAATACAATGATATAATGCATATACCCCATGATCTGAACCCATGCGAGATGGCTCCTCAATTCCACACATAAAGTAGCTGAAGTCATAGTCGTAGGAATAAGAGAAGTTAAATATGTTGTATTGGTGGATATGGTGAATTTATGGCCAAACAAGTTTTCATCTAATATTTAATTTACTTATTAAATGCATACTTAAATACCACATCTCATCTCATAAAAAAAATTATAACACACTTTAACTACAATATATATTAACTATGTAATGTTATACACAAGCCTAAGTTTCACAATGTTAACTTCTGAACAATAGATTGGATGGTCCAGCGCCACTCGTACATGTTTTTTTATTGTGCCCAATATTTTCGCACTTGCTGTAATGAACAATATTGGCCCTTTCACGCCTATCCATCTCATTTCGTATGCATGTTGTTTTAGGCCGTCCCTTTTTCCTCTGCAGTTCCACATCGGGTACTAATTTAGGTCCATAATATTTTGACTAATATGCTTTTTGTGCCATCGGTCGAAATTCACCCTCATAGCATTTAAATGCCTCGGTTATGCTATAACACTGATCAACAAATGTGTACATGTCAATATGTCTGTGCATGCATGCAACAATGGCGTGAGAACATGGCATTTTGGTACCTTGAAACTTTTCACACTCATATTCATGCTTATCACGACTTAAAACATAAGTATCAACTTCTGTGTCGTCTTTTGGTACAATGCATGCTATGATGCTGAATAGTTTGTACCAAGTATCATAATCAATGACCATGTGTCCTCGCGCCTTAATAGCCCGTTTTGTTATAACTTCAACATATTTTGGGGTGAACGGTAACCCTTCAGCCATTTTGCTCATGTACATTCCCCTCATTTGATCATAAAACTTAACTAACTGGCCAAAAACATGTTTAACGATTGCTGTGACAGGAATCCCAATACTATGGTTCGGCTCACTGTTCGTAGCAGGGGTGTGAAAATCGAATCCATCTGAAAAAAATCGAAAAATGTTGGAATCAGATTGAAAATATACAGATTAACCTAAAAAATTTGAAATTCCTTTTTTATATTTTTAATTTATTTTGTTTTAAAAATATGATTGTTTATCAATTTATAATTGTTCAATTGTTTCTTAATTTATAGTTGTTTAAATGAAAATTTTAAAAATAAACAATCTTATTAATTTAATTATCATATTATGTGTGATTGTTGGGATTAAATATTTAAGAGAAACAATGTATTATATTAATTTGTGTTCATTTTGGTAGAAATTAAAGTGATTATAATTTTTACTAGTTATTATTTATTTATTTATTTGTATGTTTGGGATGTAGCTTTTAAGTAGTTTTTCCAATTAATTTGAAGTTTGAAATATATGGGGAATTTTTTTAATAATGTTTTTTTTAAAAAAAAAATATTATAAAACTAGTGTGTGTTGGAAACTATTTGGAGATATGGTGTTTTTCACAAAAACGCAACAACTGTGTGCATTATAAGGTATGGGACCCGCTGTTGTGCGTTTGACTGACGTTTGAAAATGCAATAGTCTGTTGCATTTTCAGACCTGAAAATGTAGCCATGATTGTGTTGTCAGACGTCATAATGCATATATATATATATATATATACACACACACATGTTCAAATTCATTTCGTATTTGCTCATCGACATATTTTTTTCAATCATAAAATTTGCTCTCCATATTAGTATAATTCTTTCATTATTATTGTTTTGAAACGGTAAGATTTATATATGTTTTTTTTATAATTTAATGTATTTAATTATCATTTATATAATATTTACATTTAATTTTTTTGTTTTATTTATTTAAAAACAGAAGTTAGTTGTGAATCAGCGAGTTAACAAAAGCGCAATTGAAATAGCTATTGAAGTGATATATTTTATCAATTTAAGTATATTTATTTATTATCATATATGTTTAAATAACCATTGATAAGTATCAATAGATATTTATTATTATTATTATAATATATGGGTAATATATTTGTTATTAAATTTTATGTGATGCTAAATGTTATTAGTGATTTTTGGTATAATTTACATATTATATTTTGTTATTTAAATAAACTTTTTGTTTAGACTAAAAAAAGGAAATAATGAAATAATTTTTTAAAGTATAATTATTTATTTTTGATAGTGTTATTAAATTTAATTTGTATATTAAATTTTAAAAATAATATTGGTTAAAATTATTTTGATAATGTAAATTGAAAAAAATTTTCAACCGCAAATTTTGTGTCCATATAAATTTTATTATTTTTGCAGTGTTATTATTTGAAATCGATAATATTTATAATTTAATATATGTTATTATTTGGGCTATAATTACTTTTATGTATTTATTTATTTTTGTTTTGTTTATTTAGAAACATAAGTAATTTGCAAATCAGCAAGTTAAGAAAAACGAATTGAAACTAGCTATTGAAGTCAGGTATTATATCAACTTTAGTATTTTTATTTATCGTCATTTATTATATTATTATTATAGTTTAAATGAGAAATTAATTTTTAAAGTATAATTATTTATTTTTGATAGTGTTATTAATTTTAATTTGTAAATTAAAATTTAAAAATAATATTGGTTAAATTTATTTTGATAATGTAAATAGAAAAAAATATACATATTGAAATTTAAAAGAACATATACTTTTTTATTTATATATGGTAGATGGTGCACACATAATTAGCTCCAACAGCCATGATAAGTGATATTGCACGAAAAATTGAGTCCCATAAATGGGATGATTTGTACAACTGCAGAATCAAAAATGGTATAACAATATCCGACCATATTATTACAATAAATAAGAAGTTACAACATATTATAATGAGGGGATATTGGATGACAGAAGCAAAGATGGTGGACGCTCTATTCAGGACATTGCCAATTATTTATTTGAATTCTATAATAGAAATTTGGAATATGGAGCATGTAAAAAAATATGAGGAATTGGTTATAATATTTATGAAAGATGTAATTAAAATTAGTCAAGAAAATTTATTAAAAATTAGGTATACTATGCCAGTAGATCAAAAAACTTATTGTAGGTGGTACAATTATAATAAATGGCCTAAACATTATGTTCATTAGAGGTTAGCAAATAATATATTATGCAAAAATATTGTGTAATAATATTATGTAATTTATGCATGTGTGATAGTAAAATGTAAAAATAATTTATAATTTAAAGATATTTTGTAATAATAATATTAGTGTTTTATTACATGTAATAGTGAAATATTATTTTTTCATTAAACATAAAATTGTGAACAAATGGTTTTGGAAAAATATGAAAAAATTATTTTGACTTATAGGTACTTGGAAGATGTCAACATACACCAAATTATATTTGCACACCGGAGGGGAAATAAGTTATGGAGTGATAGGTTTTCAATATGACATATCTGGTTTGAATGTTATTACAAAGAGATTGAGACTTGAAAATAAGCCAACTCTTTCTGAATTGGTTCATAAAATCCACATTAAATTGAGCTTAGGTATGAATGATGTGGTTTCTAGGATTATATACAAGAGACCAATGTACAACCGATGATCATTATGTTGGACGTTGGTGGGATTAGTAGAAGACGATGTCATAGATGTAATATTTGATAATTTAAGGAGATATGATGATTATAACGTGGTGGAATTAGTCATTGTAGTTATAGAGGGTGATGCAGGAGCTAGTCCACATACGCATCCTAACGATTATAAAATTACAAATAAAACAGTGTAAATGAAAAATAACGAGGCACCTCAACAATTTTGCGTAAATGATGTAGGTTATAGTTAGCCAAGGCAGTTTGTAAGTCGCCAAGACATTGAAATGTTCTCTCAATTTGGTGGAGATGCACTACAAAATATGGAGGAAAGTCGACAACAACCATCATATATACATGAAAGAGATAACCGTTCCAGTCAAGGAAGACAATCTGTTAGTCGATGAGATGATAACTTGATTGGAAGGGAGGCATCTGTTGGTTCAGGGCATGGTTATCTACCTGCATTAATAAGCCAGATTCTTGCTAGTTTTTTGAGTCAACCTAGGTGATCATTGAGTCAAAGGGTTGATAATTTTCTAAGTAGATCCATTTTTGGAACAAGATCTGGAAGTCGTTCAAGAGACAAGAATTTTGTTGAGGGAACAAGTGCAGAGCGAAGTCAAAGTATTGAACACAATAGCCAACTACATTATGTTTCCCATATCCCAGATGTTAGACATAGAAATTCTGTTTCCCATATCTCATATGTTAGACATAAAAGTTCAGTTTTGCAGATGCAAGATGTCAATCAATGTCATTCTGTTTCCTAGATTGTAGATGTTACTCCTACTCTGTAACACCCTTATCGCTTCCATACACTACATATGTTACATTGCTTATACTATTACCGTTAGCTACTGTCTAATTGATACTTATGGCAAATGCGGTAATTTTTTTTTCTTTTCTTTTCAACTTATTCTTTCATTTATCTTGTAAACTGTCATGTTACTAACAAGTCACATTAAATGCAATCCAAACATAACATTCAATAACAATCTATCATATACATAATATACAGTACATATTCAATGCTAAAATTTTTTTCATATACATGCCACTAACAATAACAAACATACTATTTTTAACTTCAATCCAAAGGTCCAGTTCGAACTCAAAGTTGATAGTACGCCTGCTCTTCAGATGCCTTACCCAGTACCTACACGCAGTCAAATAAACTACGTGCTAAGTATAAAATATGCTAAGTGGTGATTACAAATATAAAAATTTCAAATTATAACTTAGACACACACATACATGCACACATTTTAGTCCTTACTTTTAGACTTAATACTATCATATTACTATTTAGTCTTTCATTTTTCTTAGATTTCCGAATTTAGTCTTCATTTCACTTTAATTACGGTTTTACACTATTTTTCTACTTTCCACTCTTAACTTATTATCTCACTTGTAACATATCCCTTTTGGCTCTTTTAACTTACCTTTTGACTTATTATTATTTTAATTCTCATTTTAACATTTCTCACTTATCTTATCATCTAACTTTTCATCTTTTCTTTACGTTTTAATCCCATTTCTTATACGTTTTAACCCCATTTCTTATAAACTAACCATTCTATTCCTTTGACTTTTAAATCTTTACGTTTATACCTTTCACTGCTATAATACATTTACTTTAATGCATTCACTTCGTTTCACTTCATTTCATTTCATGTTTTCTATAATAAATTTTACTTTAATTAATTCCTTAATCAATGTCATGTTACACTATAACTCTTGATCTGACCTTATTATTTTGAGCAAATTACAATTAAATCCTTAACTTATTTATTTTGCTATTATTATTAACATACAAATTATCATTTAACCCTCAAGCTTTCCTTTACTTTCATTTGACGTTTAATTTACAGTTTAGTCCTCGAGTTATTACTTTCATGTCCATTTTACATTTTAGTCCATATTAAGTCTTTACATTGCAATTAATCATTCTTTTTGTTACTTTTATGCATTAAACCTATTATCACTTCACTTTTCATTTTATCTTATTAAATACCAGCACTATGGTAAATTTTCGCTTTAGTCCCTAATCTTTCTATTAATTACAACATTGCCATTTTTATACCATAATTACAATTTTGCCACTAGTTCATTTCCCTTTTCATCTTAAATCTATTAATTGACTTACAAATTACATATTAGTCCCTATTTTACCATTTTCACGTCAAATTACATTTTAGTCCTCACACTTGGCATTCTTTACATAATTGTCATTTTAATTTCACCTTTCACTTACATGTCACTTATTAACTTTCTTGTACACACAATTATTGTTTTGTCCCTAAACTTTTATCAAATTACAATATTGTCCTTCCTTTAACATTTATTTGTAATTTTGCCATTTATTAGCTATTTTTCACATTTTTTCACTTCTTAACTTATAATTTGTCAATTAGTTTCACAACAAATTATTTTCACGGTAAATTATGTTTTGGTCCTTAAACTTTTATTTTCTTTCATGTAAGCCCTTTTTCATTCAAATTATCATTTTCACTTTGCTTTTTACATTTCCATGTCATTTTTACCCTTATCAGCTGTTTAATTCATTATTTGGGTAAATTACCTTTTTCACCCTAAACTTTTTATTTTCTTTCGTTTAAGTCCTTTTTTATTAAACACTTATGTTCATGTTACTTTTCATAATTCAAGTTATTTTATCATTATATTATGCCATTTTACCATTATGGCCCCTAGTACAATCCCGGTAGAAAATTTACAGACTAGATTTATGGGACGTGGACCCCATAGGTCCACTACACTGCACTGAGAAGTAACCCCGAAGGACCACTCCGTCCATATCACTGAACATATAACGTGTAATGTATAACATGTAACATATAATGCCCTATGGGAGACCATCATGAATTTGTCATAGTAAAGCAAGTCGTCATGACTTGCATCGCGGTATGGGGGTTCCTATGGCTAGCCAAATATATCCTGAACTAGATTTAGACCGCCAGACACTGCTAAGGGCAATATTTCCTCAATTAACTTTCAAATCCACTTTTTTTCTTTTTAACATTTTCACTTTTCACATTTTAACTTTTTTACTTTCGTTTACATTTCATTTCCATTTCATTCCATTAGTTACGCAACATTTTCATCAATGTTGCACATTTCATATTATATACTTATTTTATATAATAAGTATACTTGAGTCATTAAATGGCTCTAAATTCATTTCAAAGCCACTTTCATTCTTTTCTTAACATTTCCACTTCAATTATTCATTTAATCAAAAATCTCATCAAATATGCATGTTTCAATTATTTCAATATTTCCCACTATGGACATAATGGGAAAATATTCTCAAATATACTCAATTAAATTCTTATAATTTCAATTAAATTCATACAGTTTCAAATCATATACATATTCATTTTATGGTCTTATTATCATTAATTGGACTAATTATATCTTTGATTCATTAAGTCAGTTATTCAATTTTCATGTATTTCTTTTTATTAAACTTTCTTTTTCACTTTTAATTCATTCATTTATCTAATTTATCACCTACATTTCATGTATACCATATAACCTACCACATTTTCTTTACTAAACCATTTGGCCACCCTTAGCATTTCACCCTATCATTTTATTTTTCATTCATTCATTACTTATTCCACTAAATTAAGTCCCAATTCACAAGCGTATACCCTTTAATCACACTTAATCACTAGGTATACTATGAATATACCTAAACATACCATTATGTTTCGCTATGACCAAGAATTACACTTGGTTTTTTTTCAAATTAACCATGCTAATTAACTTAGTTACCCTTCGTAAACTCAATTAACACTTCAATTTCAATTACACATGCATTTTACACATAATCACTATTCAAACATAATACAAAACCCTAATTTTCACATGAAAACTCTTAGATAATGTAATCACAAACCTTATATCCTTGCTTTAACCTTCACAACCTCCTCAATCTTGGTCCTTAATGTAACAACCCGCATTGTACCCTAAAAGGAATTGTGTTTTATTTGTATAGTAAGGGTATAAAAGTATTTATGTATGTATAGAATTATGACTTTGTAAGGATTAATTGGGAAATTCATCAAAAGTTGACAAGTGGCATTGTAAAAAAAAGTGACACCTAGCATGAGTCAAGTGATATGTATGCATTTATGGAGGAATTGATTCTGGAGGTTGGGCTTAACTTGGTGGTTTGGTTGGCCTTATCCCTCGTTATCCATTCTTTTCATTCTATTTTTCTGCTTTTTTTTCCTCTTCTCTTTCTTTGCTCTTTCTTTCGTGTTCCTTGTTTCTCTTCCATTTAAGCACCTCAAGTTAAGTGTTAGCTTAGTTTGGTTTAAAGGGTTATTAAGAACTGAAGGTAAGTGGTTTGATTTCCAGATCATGATCTTCTTCTTCTGCTTGGATTCTATTTTTGATTTAAAGTAAAATGAGTATATGATGTGAATTAAGTGTTTATCTTTGGATGATTTTATGCAAGATGCTATTAACAAGAGGAAAAGATCAGAGTTAAAGAAGAGAAGTGATTCAAGCTGCGTTTTGAGGTCGGGATCGTGTGTAGTTTGGTTAGATGTATGTTTGAACTGTTATTATACTTGATTGTTTGATTGATACATGATTGTATAATTGAGATTTTATATGTGATTAAGTGCAAATTGATAGATTTCTAAGTTTAACATGTGTATATATGTGTGTTGATGATGCTAGATGAATTTCCATATAGTTATGGCTATAAAATAGAAACCCTAAACTTTTGGAAAACTCTGCTCATGTTTTCACATGACCTCCGTGTGATGTTTTATTGATAATTGGAGTTTAAAAATTCCAAATTAAGTGATCATTAAGTTATTAGAACCGTAACTTCCATGCCTATAAAAGTATCAGAAATGACCATGAGTAAATTCTTGCTCTAAGACCCTTAAAATTTGCCAAAACAGTAATGTTTCTATTTAGGTCGGGTTACTAGCGCAATATAGGTTTTTTAGCTCATATCTGAAGTTATAGATGTCCAAATGACCTAAAAATTATCCCATTTGAAATTTAACATCCTCGGGAACAATTGTTAAGAAGAAATTTTTGCCTAAAAATATCTCTAACTAAGCGAAAACTGCAGTACAAGTTTGGACCTTAAGTCTGTCTAGAGTCTGCCTTGTGTTTTGAGGCAGAATAGGTTTACACGGTGGTAAAGACTTTCTCACCACCGTGTAAAAGCATTCTGCCCCGTAAAGACCCATTTTTAGCAACCCACATGGCGGTATAGAATGTCTTACCATCATGTGACCTCATCCTTCAACCTAGAATGTACTTTTTCCTTCCCAAATTGAACCCGAACTTCACCGGAAGTTCTTGCCACTTGATAACTTATGTCCAACACTATAAAATGAGTATATGAATGTTTTTTCCAATTGAATTATATGTAAATGATGCTATGATATAAGAGTTTAATAATAGAACTAAGTTTTTACATGATTTTTAATTATTGAACATGACATGCCATGTGATATTGATCATATATGATTGAATCATAATGTAATGCTTGAACAACTGTAATGCATATGATATAGTGTATAGAGTCTTTATGTTAAGCCTGAATGGTCATGCTTATAAAGGGTTACCGTGCGGCTATTACCGTGGCCTTAATTAGTTTAACAACGAATACCTAGTGTATTCAATTTTGAGTTAGGTCTCTAAAGTATGATACTGTTTATTAGTATTTAACGCGCCCGTATCCACCATTGTTTAGAATTCAGGCTACTTTATGTTTTGTAGTGTATAAGAGGCGTAGTAGAGACTTGCATATGTATATGAGCATAGTATGATATGCTATCGATATTGTTTTCCATATTGGATAATTGCATATGGAACTGGTCAGAGTGTGATGTTATTTGCTTACAAGGTTGTGTGTATGTTTATTTGTAAGAGACATGACTATTGATATGCATTTGATATATTGGTGACTTCATTCGAAGTCTATTACTTTTGTTTATCCCCACTAAGCGTTATCGCTTAGCACGGACATTTGTTTCCGTGTAGGTTTACAGGATTGGATCAGTGAGTGCGCATCTGCAGGTCATGGCCATTAGGAGCTTGTATAGAGATCTTTTTGTATAAGATAGAGTTTCTTATGTTTTGAGTAACATCATTATGTATATAGAGAAGTATAGTAATAATGTGTAAATGTTAATTGTATTATATATGTACAGAAGATGAATATGTATTAAGAATGATAACATTTTGTAATATGTACAGTTTGTATATTATTTATGAGATGTATGTTTGGCCCTAAAGATATTCTAATTATTTTCTGTTATTACTTCCGCTATTGTTTATGTACGCGTTAGAGTTCTGTGTGGTGCTCCGATATCCTCATTAGGGGCATTGGGGTGTTACACTTAACATTTGAAATGGCTTTTTCCCCTTGATTTCTCCTCCATGGCCAAAAATTCAAAAAAACACAACACTCATCAATTTCCTTTTTTATCACATATAACCTCATAAACACTCTTATACATCCTAATCTATCATCTAGAACTAATAAATCAAATTAAAACATCTTATTCCTCTTACCTCCATAATTCTTAACATGTATTCATTAGACTCCAAGAACATTTTGGGCCAATCGAAAACCATTTTTCGGTATAGTAATTATTTATCAGTTTGATAACCCAATTTTTTAGTGTTACCAGAAATTAATCTTTCATTACCATATGATTCTACTCATCAATACGAGTACGTCCTTATTACCAGATTATTTTTCAGAGGTCCGTAACATCCTCTACGATCCGGTCAAACTCTCAGTCAACCTAATTACTATTCACACCGAAACCGTGACTTTGTCTTATTTTTGACTTTTGAGAACCTATTTGACCTCGATTTCACTCTAAATTTTAACCCCAGACTCATTGTAACTTATATTTTTCAACCGTCAAATAAAATATTTTTTTACCTTCGAGTGTACTTTTCACCCTGAAAGTACTATTCACTATCGAAAAATACTATTCACGGGTAACCCGGTATTGGACCCATTACATAGTCAGCCTTGGCTATCTGTCTGTAGACAAGATGGTGACTTACTTGGAGATCGTATGTCTGGCAACAATGCAAATTTGGTTGCAAATGAAGGAGCCTTTTGTTATCCCACTAGTGTAAATGATGGAAATGAACCATCAATTAATTTGGGCGACGAGGACAATGATAATGACGGAGATGAAGAAGTTTCACTTAGCCATGATTATGTATCGCTTAATGATGATCCAGAGGCTGAAAATGCTAACATGATCGTAGGAAGTGATAGCTCAGAATTCGGAGATGGTGACGAGTCTGATAATACTCAATATGCCATTCTATTAGCATCAATGCATCCAAGCGGTGATATAGGCCAGGTTAATTTATGTTTCCATCTAAGCACTATATAGATATTGACTTTGATGCCTCCCAAGTTGATATATCGAAAGGAGGTCAATATCATACTTGGGATGGTTGCTCTGAATTATCGACTAGGTTGGTTTTCAATAGCAAGGATGAAGTCAAATCTTGTGTGAAAAAGTACTCAATCTTGAGAAATGTTGACTTTAGAGTTATTGAATTGAAGCCAAACTACTGGTTTGTAAGGTGCGCACAGTTTAAAGGTTGGTGCAAGTGGAGGTTATGAGCAATAAGGAAAGGAGTTAGTTCGTTGTGGATAATCACATGGTTTAAAGGACCGCATTCATGCCTAGGTGGAAATATTTCAATGAATCACAGGCAATTGGGATAAAAAATTATTCGCAATTGCATATTAGGTATGGTTAGTAAAAAACCCACCATTCCTGTTGATGTTATTATTGCTATTATTAAACAGCAATTTAAGTTTGATATACGTACAGTAAGGCATGGTACGGGAAGATGAAAGCCATAGAGTCTATATTTGGCAATTATGTTAAGTCATTTGAGAGGTTGCCGGGTTTTTTTAATTGCTTTACAAGAATACAATACCAGAACTGTCTATGAGTTTGTGCTACACGAT
The DNA here is from genome assembly GCA_947683425.1 of Excoecaria cochinchinensis. Lineage (NCBI taxonomy): Eukaryota > Viridiplantae > Streptophyta > Magnoliopsida > Malpighiales > Euphorbiaceae > Excoecaria > Excoecaria cochinchinensis. The sequence continues at coordinate 9,273,053 of CANTUQ010000116.1, forward strand.
ACCCCAGACCCAAATGTTAAGCAGTTTCAACGGGTTTTTTAGAGTTTCAAACCTGCCATTGATGGGTTCGCTCACTGTAAGCTAATTCTGTTGATCGATGGCACTTTTTTGTCTGAACAATTCCAACAGACACTTCTGATAGCCAGCTCTGTTGATTGTAATGACATGTTGTTCCAGTTGCATTTGTAGTTGTGGAATCAGAGAACAAATCAAGTTGGGCTTGGTTCATATCGATGATTAGGAAGTATGTAACGGTACATGTCGGCATTACAGTTGTATCAGACAGATATGCTGGTATAATGGCATTGTTTTGGGATGAAAGGATCATGGCTAAGTGAAACTTCTTCGTTATCATCATCGTCCTCGTCGTCCAAATTAATTGATGGTTCATTTCCATCATCTACATGCTAACATGATCATAGGAAGTGATAGCTCAGAATCCAGAGATGTCTGATAATACTCAATACGAATGTCCATTAGCATCAATGCATCCAAGCGGTGATATAGGCCGGGTTAATTTTCTGTTTCCATCTAAGCACTATACAGGTATTGACTTCGATGCATCTTAGGTTGATATATCGGAAGGAGTTCAATATCATACTTGGGATTGTTGCTCTGAGTTATCGACTGGGTTGGTTTTTAATAGCAAGGATAAAGCCAAATCTTGTGTGAAAAAGTACTCAATCCTGAGAAATGTTGACTTCAGAGTTATTGAATCGAAGCAAAACTACTGGGTTGTGAGGTACGCACAGTCTAAAGGTTGGTACAAGTGGAGGTTAAGAGCAATAAGGAAAGGAGTTAGTTCATTATGGATAATCACAAGGTTTAAAAGACCACATTCATGCCCAGGTGGCAATCTTTCAATGAATCACAGGCAATTGGGATCGAAAATTATTCACAATTGCATACTGGGTATGGTTAGTAAAAACCCACCCTTCCTGTTGATGTTATTATTATTGTTATTAAGCAGCAATTTAAGTTTGATGTATCATACAGTAAGGCATGGTACGAGAAGATGAAAGCCATAGAGTCTATATTTGGCAATTATGTTAAGTCATTTGAGAGGTTGCCAGGTTTTTTTAATTGCTTTTAAAAGAATACAATACAGGAACTGTCTATGAGTTTGTGCTACACGATACCCCACACCCAAATGTTAAGCAGTTTTAACGGGTTTTTTGGAGCTTCAAACTTGACATTGATGGGTTCGCTCACTATAAGCCGATTCTGTTGATCGACGGCACTTTTTTGATTGGAAAATTCTAACTGACACTTCTGATAGCTAGCTCTGTTGATGGTAATGACATGTTGTTCCCAGTTGCATTTGCAGTTGTGGAATCAGAGAACAAATCAAGTTGTGCTTGGTTCATATCAATGATTAGGAGGTATGTAACTGTACGTGTCAGCATTATAGTTATATCAGATAGACATTCTGGTATAATGGCATTATTCTGGGATGAAAGGAGTGGATGGAAGGAACCTCTAAGCTTTCATAGGTTCTGCTTGCGCCATTTTGTAAGTAACTAAAACACGCACCATAGGAATTCAACAATAAAAGATTTATTTTACAAGGCTGGTAAGTAAACAAATTTCTAAAATAATTTATTCAAATTTATTATATGATAATCAAATGTTAACATATTGGTGTAGGTGCACAATTTAAAAGGCATAAGTTCCAGCAGAAAATGGATGAAATCAAAGACCTTGACCAAGATTCCTACAACTGAGTGATGCTGATATCTTTAGACAAATGGACATTATCCTAGGATGGTGGGCATATATATGGTCACACCACGACGAATATTGCTGAAAGTGTTAATAGTGCCCTTAAAGGTGTCTGTATGATGCCAATCACTGCAATTGTTGAGCATACTTTTGGGAGGTTGGTAAAATATTACGAGCAAAGAAGGGGGTTGTACATGACCAAAATGGTACAAGGATTACTCTTCACAGCTAAATGCATTGAAGCTATGACAGAGCGGGCTAACACGGCTCGAGCACATGTTGTTATTAGCTATGATTGTCGGTTCAAATTGTTCACTGTGATAGATCGCAAAGCATCGAAGGTGAACATTGTGCCAGACACTTATATATTGAGTTTTAAAAAGCGTGAATGTGAGTGCGATAGGTTCCAAGGAATAAAAATACCTTGTTCACATGCCATTGCAGCTTGCATGAGCAGGCATCTAGATATGTTCTAATTTATCGATAACTGTTATAGCATAAGAGAGGCACTCAAATGCTATGATGGGCAATTCTGACCAATGGCCCATAAAGCATACTGGCCACAATATTACGGTCCTAAAATTAAACCTGATATGGAATTGGTGTGGAATAAAGGTCGCACAAGATCAAGTCGCATTCGTAACAAGATGGATACCCGTGAACGGGGGTCACGTAACTCATTGTAGTAGGTGTAAAAATATAAGTCATAATAAAAAGATACGCAGAAGTACTGTGGACCTTCCACTCAATATTATAGAGGTTGAAATTCTCATCATTGTAAATATTGTATATTAAATATATTTAATAATATATATATTATGCTTTAATAACTCCGAGAAAAAAATGCATGGCTTATCGTGATATTTTATATGAAAAAAATTAAACTACAAATAAGATTACAACATAAATGGCCATATATTTAATTAAAAAACCAAAACAACCACGTTATTTTTATTTTTAGTCCTCTGATTACGTCTTGTGGTGAAACTTGACACAAAAGCCCATGACAAAAGTGCCGATGGACCATCCACTCAATATTTTAGAAGTTGAACTTCTCAACATTGTAAATATTGTACTTTTATTATATTTAATTATATAATGTGTTATAATAATTTTTTTTAAAAAGCAGGGATTTTTGTGAAATTCAATTGATAAAAAAAATTAAACTATATTGCCATGTCTATAAATAATACATGCATACAATGTAATCAAAATCTCCTATTATGAGATGACTTACTATGTGTATGGGATTAGGGATTCGTCTCGTAAGGGTTAGGATGTTGGGGTAATGGTAATACGTCATTGTAACCTCCACTATATAGTGGTTGATCCACTAAACCCTATGCACCGACAACATCTTGACCACTAAAAAGTTCATTGAAGAAATCATCTTGGGGAATGGTGTGGCTCATTTGTCCATGAATGTTGTATGGTGGTGCTTCTTCTTCCGATAAGCTTACGTTTAAAGCAATATTAATTCTAGATGGACCAACTTTAAAGTCATAACATATTTAAGAACCACCTAGAGTTTTATAAAATTGTTGTTATTTTACTGAAGGCATACTAAAAGAACTGGAGGTACCTTCAAAATTATATGTCCATTCTAAAGGTTGAGGGATAGGGTGCAGTCCAGGATGAATAGGAATAGATGCAACTGTCGTCCGCCTTTCTGACATTCCTCACCTACTGCATCTAGATTGACGAAAATCTTCGTATGGTATTGATAGTGGTGGAATCTCTACCGGATCAGGTACAGGTTGGCGGGGATAATCAGTTAATGTTCGGTCAAATGCACATATGACACCTAAAATGCCCTTTGATGTCAAATGAATACTAAGGCCTTCATTGGATACCTCCGTAATGTTACTATGGAATATTCATTTAGTACCGTCGGCCTACATGCAAATAAATAAATTTATTAAAAATCATCAATAAAATTGTTCACAGATATATAATAATAATACATCATACTATGCTCCCATTGATGCTCCGACTAAGGTTATCCACTGTCTTGTGCACGATATATACTATTGCATATATTGCGATCTCGGATGTATTGGCGCATTGAAAATAGGATCTGTTACTACTCGATTATGTTAATTGATCCACTCAAAAATGAAATTTGAAAATTTTATTTCCTAATTTTGTTTAGTGTGGCACCTCAAATCGATAAAATGCACTGAATCGTTGTTTTGTGGAGCGTATGGAATCGGTTGGTCCATCCCAAATTGCCTTAGACATCTATCGGGTTGGTGCCACTCAATAATATGAAAACATATTAGTGGCACAATAGATCTCCAACTCGCGTGTCCACTTGTACAATAATGTGGCAATAAGTGCATCACATTCTTGTACGGCTCCCATTCCATCTACAAAAAAATTTAAAAATCAATTTGTTTTTGTATTTAATTTTTAATAATATAAACAAACATTAATTTACCATTACAACAAAAATAAATATATATCTAATTGTAACATTGTAGGTCTAAATCCTCACGATATTTTAAAATATCTTTACTATTATTATTTCTTAAATTTAATGGGGAACGCCACCTGAAACACAACAATAAATCAATTTATTAGCAAATTTGTTTTAATAAATATTACTAATGATATCCCAACATGAAATATATTAAATAAAATTTACCTATAACCAAAAGATCTACTCTGATCTAATACAAAAGTGTGGATAAAGGGCGACCGAAATTGATGAAGTCTCTCCCACGCCCACATTTGTATTAACTAGTGATAACCACTAAGTCTATTTGCCCTAGGTCGGGTAGCACGATATAACTCTCTATATAACCATGTCAGGCATGCTAATCCCCAGCTATACTCACTGGCTTGGGCTAAATCCTCCAATAGTCGGAGCCACATCATATATATGTAATTATTTGTTGTTCCTGGACATAGTAGTCTACCGATACAACGTAATATCCAAGCACGGGCAAAGCACTGTATAAGGTAGTCCGTTGCATCAGCTGGTAAGTGACTAAAATTTTGATTTAACCACGTCAATTTTATTTTAAGTCCTCTAATGCCATCTTGTGGGGAAACTTTCCCCAACAGCCAACCATAAAGATCCGAGCTGAAAATGTCTAATCATAGCACGTCCTTCGATAGGCAACCCGGTGAGCATCTATATATTCTCTAGTGTTATTGTTGTTTTACCAATAGGAAGGTGGAATGTATGTGTCTCTAGTCTCCATCTCTCAACAAAAGCAGTTATCAAGTCAACATTAACATGCATTATACTGATTTGCGATACTCCATAGAATCCTACTAATTTTAGGTAAGGTATGATTTGCTCATCGATGTTTCTGTAATGACTATCAACACTAGATTTTCGTGCAAACAAAACATTGTGTTCAACATGAAATTAAATAAATCATCAAACGAATATACATGACAAAAATTATTTAAAATTATATAATATCTAATTATATAGTGGTAATATAATTACAGTTCCGCTCCAAACTGCATCAGCTCGATGCTTGTCATTCAAAGTCAACAACTCATCAACGTATGGTCCCGGATTGATAAATTATTGACTTTTAAAATGTACAATTTCTTAATAACCTACGTGCACATGGACAATAACATGTGTTACATGTGCATATAAAAAATAATTTATACTAATTAAATATATATGTAAAATTAAAAAAAAATTGTATAATTAAAATATATTCATCACATAATATAAAAATGAAATAAATATATCAAATATTTTTCTATATAAAACTATTGTCATTTTTTTTTATAGATTACAACTATTTTTTAAATTTAATTTTTTAATTATAAAATATTCACTTTCTTTTTCCACTAATTATTTTCCACCAATATAAAAAAATTACAAACATTACCTAAAAAATGAGTAATATAATAATATAAGTTAAATGCATGTTTTTTTATAAATTAAACAAAGAAACATATAATAAATTTAACACATATTTCGTCAACAAATAAAAGTACATATTATTTAATAATATTAATTTATTTAAAAAATAAATAGATATTTTACAAATAAAAAAATATGTCTATATTTCTATAATACTTGAATATTTATACTTTATCATAAATAAATTTCAATTACAATAATATGTAAATAAAATTAAATTTTTGATTTATACTAATTATATATTTCATAAATATTATTTTATTATTATAATTTTTCACACTATTTGATATCATTTTCACCTAGTAATATATAAATAAATAAACAAATAATTAATCAAATATAACATACAAAATCAATACTAAATGCATGAAATTTTAATTCACACTAACAACAAATTTTTCATATTGTATTATTCCTACATGTAACATTATAAAATATTGTATATTAGTAAATAATAATAAAACTAATAACTTACCTTTTGTTCTTCCCGTCTCCAAAATAATTCATAAAAAAATACTTACAATTTATAACATAATAAAGTTAAATATTTATAAATTTCATATAATAAATTATAATACATTTTACTATCCGTAATTTTCTGTAATGAACTAAATATTAACTTACCAAATTAACTTCAGATGTGGAACTTCAAAAAATAAAAATATATTGCAGCAAAACCGTTTGCATGTACTAAAACAAATAAGGAGAAGAAGATGAAAGAATCCATGGGTTTATATAGCAAAAATTTTCCATAGAAAAAATCGGTCTGTTCAACATGATTTGACCAGACCAGCTGAAAAGGAGCTGCCGCATTTGAAAACGCAACAGTCTTCTATGTTTTCAGGCTCGACAGCCTCTCTGTTGCGCTATGTGATTTGACAATCACTTTAGAATCAAGCAATATTTTGTTGCATTTTCGATAAAAGCCCCATATCCTCAAATAGTTTCTAACACACATTAGTTTTGTATTTTTTTTTAAAAAACATTGTTAAAAAAATTTCCCGAAATATATTACCGTTTATGCTTTATTAATTTAATGTTTATAAAAAATGTACGATATAATTTTGAATTGTTTGGAGCCTAAATAATTCGATCCAAAAAATTTCGCGTTATTAAGATTGGACTCCTATATTTATTTTGGATCAGGTTAAACTTTTTCTAAAATTTTAGATTTTGAGTTATCAGCATGTAATAACAACACCAACAGATCAACTGAAGCTTCAGCAATCCCGTGTAGATCCAAAGGAGACTTCACTCCAACACCAGCAAGCCAGTCTATTGCAAACTTCCCTTCGCGGTAAGCGTGATTAATGTGAAAAATCTAGTCTCTTTGAAGTATGTTGTGAACACCACAAAAATAGCTGAATTCTTTATAACTCCCTCTATAATTCAAAAATTTTACAATTTCCCTTATTTTATTATTTTGAAACTCAATATTTATTTTGTTTTATTATAGTTTATGTAACTTTTAAATGAAAGTTTATAAACAGAGACTTCATTTACATTACGATGCACAGATAAACAAGAGTAAAAATAGTATACTTCTTAGGCTTGGAAATAACACTAAAAATTATGTTAAAAAACATGGCAAGATGTGATTTATCAAGATAAAATCTATATGAAAATTCTTAAAATTTATTATTTTATTCTTTCTCCTACTAAATGACCCATTATAAATACCCAAAAACAATTGGGCAATCTTTTTTAATGTGAATTATGAGTGATCATTTGTTTAAAAATTTCGCTTCCAGTTTAAGAGCAACTTGAAGAGGTAGAGGCGGAGATACAACCACATCTCGAGATACAAGCCGAAACAATATCGCTCTACTTGAGTTATAATCATATTCTCTCATTTATAATGTGTTTATTTCTAAATTACGCTTGGCTTGTTTATTTCAATGATTTTATTGTAAATTTCTTGCTAAACTTTATTTATGTTCTTTGAAACTTTATCAAGCACATGTAAATTTACTCTTTTCATTATACATTTAGATAGACAGTTAAGGGTAGTAATATATTAAAATTTTCAACAATTTTTTTTGATAATATTACATAATTAGTATTATATATTGTTTAATTTTAGATGTTAAGTATATTTGTGCTTAGCGCAGGAGACTGTCTAGTTATAAAATAACACTAGTTAGTTTAACATTTATGATGGGAGAAAAACATACACATTTTTATATGGAGGTAACATAATCGAGTTATGATACCTACCTCTTATAGCATAAAAACTGAAGTGAAAGTCAATACAAGAATCTCCCTATCTAGCGTCACTAGTTCGGCTGATATCCACGAGCTGGATAACAGCAACTGAACCATAGGCTAAAAGCTCCTTGGAGTGAAAAGCAAGCGAGAGGAAAAATCGACAAAATTTTGTTATAAGAACCTTTTCTTATCTTATCCTTTGATTTACCTTGGCCCTATTTATAGAGAGTCTCTCTTAATAAGGAAGATAATTTATGAAGGAAGGAAGGGGGAGTTACAACATTAAGAGGGAAGTTACACATTTGAAAAAGGTAACTTCCCTTTTTAAATCAATTTTAATTAAGGGAAAAACCCTTAATTAAAGGACCTGATATGGAACTCTTTTCATATCTGTGTAATTCCCATATTGATATGGGTTTGGGTCCATATCGGGAGTCATGGGCGTATCTAGACTCCATAATCTCCCACTCGCACATGAAAAAATGATTTCCAGTCGAGATCTCAAGTTATACAGGCAGATAGACCATGTGACCAGCATACATCAAGAGCACTAGTGCTGTACACCTGTTAGGGATATATAGAGTCTCAAAAGGATGAGATCCTCTTATTCATATATGCCTAACCCTAGATTGCCTTCTCACATTCAGTGTTTTAACTCATGATCTCATAAAATAATTTTTGTGTTCATTATTATGTCTCTACTTATAGAGACCATAATAGGCTAGCCGGTGAACCGCGAAACAATTGAATGTGATCTAAAGGCTATCTTCCCTTCTTACTATGTGCCATCCATTAAGATTCAGCTTGCTTTTCTAGCTAGGTCCGCCAAGCCCAAATTATCCCATGGCTTCTTGGAGACTAATTAAGCTAGCCACATTGAACCATACTTCAAGGATAAGTTAAGGGTTCTAAGGGTCGAAATATGGTAGGATCTCATAATAGGGAAAGTTAAGATCAATAATGTTAACTTCCCATCCCTTAGTCACATAAGCGCACATGGTATAAAACATGTGTTATGGTGTTCATTCCTTCCCTTAAAGGAGTGCATGTCTCATAGAAACACCATACATAAGCTTAATGTTGCAATGCACCGAAGCATCCAACTTTAGTCTGCCTTTTTAAGGACTACTTCTGGCTTTTTAAGATAGAATATGGTAGTTACGTTTAACTTACCATCGGATTCCCTACAATCCTTATTTGGATCTCAATCCAAAGTATACAAACTTATATATGTCTTTATCTCACACCTTAATAAGAATAATCTTGTAATTTCTACAAGACGGCACTTTTATTTTGAACAGGCTCTCGAGCAATCTCATATGTTCAAAATTCACCTCATCTTAATCTTTTCTAACTCATTGACAAAACTAAGGTAAATACCCTTGTGAGTGGGCTACTTCTCTGTCCGATATACTTAATCTCAAACATATAACAGTAAATATTTACACATAAACATTCACACTCATGTATTGCCAATAACGAACTTGATTATTATTCATAAATAATAATATTAAGGGATTATATAAACTAAAGTAGTATCGATTAAATTTTACGCAAACCTTGAGATCTGATGTGTTTCTCAAAACACATCTCTCATTACATGGTTTACTTAATGGATCTGAATGCATAGAATGTACTGTAAGTTCACTTCTCCTTGTGTAACATTATCTCTCGTGTATTGATACTTAATGTCGATATGCTTAGCCCTACTATAAGCTATCAAAATTGACTATTACTATAGACCGTCAGAGGTTCTTTTGAGCCAGTTACTCTTAAATGGTTCACAAACCATTTTAGCCAAATCGTCTCTTATACTACAGCCGAGGAAGTGACAAATTTAGCTTCCATTATTGACAGGGATGCACAGGTTTGTTTCTTACTATTTTATGAGATGGCACTCTTGCCAAGCAAGAATATGAAACTTGAAGTGGATTTCCTCTCATTCTCATCTCCTGCCCAATCAACATCTCTATATTCTCTTAATTACAGATCCTTGCCTCAAAAATAGAGAGAATAATCAGCTGTACCTTTGAGGTATTTAAGTATCCATTAAACTGCTTTCTAATGTGTTTCGCCTGGGTTAGATTAATATCTGCTTACCATCCCCACAACATAGCATATATCAGGTCTTGTACACAATATAACATACATAAAACTATCCATGACACTGGCATATGGAATGTTCTTCACACGTTCCGTCTCCTTCGGCATCTTAGGACACATCTCTTTGCTGAGAAACTGATTCTTAGCAATAGGGGTATCAATGGGCTTGCAGTTTTGCATATTGAATTGTTCAAGGACTTTATTGATATATGTCTCTTAAGAAAGAGATAACAACCTTTTTGAACTATCTCTTGAAATATGAGCTCCAAGAATGTAGTTTGTATGACCCATATCTTTTATCTCAAAGTTGGACGAAATAACCATTCTTTGATTTCATTTACGTACCTGTTGTCATTTTCAGCTATTAGTATATCGTCTACATACAATGTTAAAATGATAAAATTACTTTTAGAGATTTTGTTATAGACACAATGGTCTTGATCAATCCTATTGAACCCATTCGACATGATTGTCTCATGAAATCTTAAATATCATTGTCTTGAAGACTGCTTAAGGCCATAGATTAATCTCTTCAATCTGCAAACCTTATGTTTGCTGCCTTTTTCGATAAAACCTACAGGTTGGTCCATGTAGATCTCTTCTTCCAATTTTCCATTGAGGAAAGCAGTCTTTACATCCATTTGATGTAGCTCTAGGTCTAAACTTGCCAGTATGGCTAGAATTAACCTTGTGGACATAAATCTTACAATAGGTGAGAAAAACTCCTCATAGTCAATCTCTTTTTATTGTGTGAACCCCTTAACAACTGGCTGAGCCTTGTATCTTTTGATACTTCTATCAGCTTTTTGCTTTACCTTGAGAATCCACTTATTCCCAATAGGTTTGCGTTCTTCTGGTGGATCAACCAATTCCCAAACACGATTTGATCTCATAGATGCCATTTTTTCTTCCATTGCTTTAATCCATTTTCCTTAGATGGGCCTGGAAGAGCTTCTTGAATATTTATAGGCTTTTCCTCGTCTTGTGGGGTAACCAAAAGGGTTTCATTTGAGCCTTCGATCTCAAATCGTTGTTGTGGAACACCTTTCCTTTTAGATTTTCGTAGCTTTAAATCTTAATAAACATGTCTCATATATTCATCGTAATTCAAAATGCTCCCACTGGAACCATGTTCCCTTACTCCCACTAGAGTTAGGAATACCATATTCTTTACTCCCACTGGAGTCAAGAATACTCCCATTTAAATCAGGGTTTCGAACATCCAAATCGTTTGGAAGATAAGGGTCTTAACCTTCTTCCTTTAACTCCCTCCCACTCGGATGGAGTGATCCTTATAGTTCCCTTTTCCTAAGTTTTATATAAAGTGAAAACTTGATTCACTTTGCCCAAATTTTAAAATTCATTCTCTAAGAATATGACATATCGTGATCCAAATTCTGTCATATTGCCATTTTCTTGCTCACCCATGAAAATTTATCTTTTTGATACTTTAGAATATCTCACATAGATACTCTTTTTATCTTTTGGTCTCAATTTACCAAATTAAGGTATCATGGGTGTAAGCAGTACAATCCCAAGGTCATAAATGGCTTAAGTCAACTTGTTGACCAATCCACAACTCATAAGTTATGAAAGTGACAGATATGGAGGGCACCTGGTTTAAAACATATGTGGCAGTCAACAAATTACCTTCTCGATAGGAGATTGGCAAATCTGCCTTTGCTATTATAGATCTAACCATATCTAAGAGAGTCCCTTATTTCTCCTCTCCGCAACACTGTTTTATTGTGGATTTATGGGAATGGACAACTGATGTTCAATCCCTCTTTCATCACATAAAGCTTTAAATATATCTGAAAGATATTCCTGACCTCTGTCAGTTTTTAAAGCTTTAATCCTTATGTCTAATTGATTCTCTCTTCCAAGTTCATAAAACTCTTGAAGCGACACAATGCTTTTGACTAGTGAGAAATCAAATAGATATGACCATACCTAGTATAGTCATCTATAAACGTGATGAAATAGTAGGCTTCATGCCTTGCCCTCACATTCATTTGACCACATACGTCAGAATAAATTAACTACAATGAAAATATGTGGCTCTAGTTCCTTTATCGAATGATTTTTTAACTATTTTTTCCTCTTTAGGCAATGCTTGCACGTAAGCAATTCAACCTTATTTGAATTTCCTTTTAAACTTACATTGGCTAACCAACTTCTTCGGTCTAACCCGATTTGGTTTAATTCTAGCATGCCATATTTTCTAGTGGTGAGCAAAAAAATTATTGGACTTGGTTAACCGAGAAACCAAACCTAAACCGATCTAAAAATAGGTTAACCGAACCGATTTTAATGGTTAATGGTTAGTGTTTTAAAAAAATCGATATTAATGGACTGGTTTATTTTTTTAGCACATGAACCGGTTAACCGAATCGATAACCGATACATAAATACTTATATATATATATATATATATATATTACAATTTTTTTATTTCATTATTTTTATATTTTATTATTTATATTCCTTTAATTTTCATTACTTTAAAATATATTTCAAATATATTTTAATTTTTTTAAAAGATATTTTAGTTAATTTATTAATTGTTCAATATGTCCATATTTAGTATTTGTTATTATTTCTTGATTTATCAATTTTCTAATAATAAAAATCAAAATATATTTGAGAAGTTATATAACGTTAATATATTAACTAAAATTTTCAATAATTTTAAAAAAATTATAATTTTTAATATATGTGAAAATAATGTGTTTCAATTTAAAAAAAATAAAGAAAAAGAGTTGTTAGCATTAGATTGATTTATTTTAATAATTTCACATTTTTAAGTATTTTTATTGCATTTTTTTCATTATCCTAATTATTTTAAAGTTTTCAAGTTTTTTTTATAATTAGCTATTAGTAAGTCTAACTACTTATCTAATTAGGGTGATCATAGACCGGTTAATTTATTTACTTATTAAAACTTAAACTTTAAAAATAAAGTTTCTTATATCCACCAAAAACTTTTATTTTAACAACAATGATGTTATATTATAGTGGAAAAATTTTAATTTTTAAGTATTTTGAACATTTTAATTTTATTTATCAATGTATCTTATAATTGTAGTGGTTAACCGAAAAATATTGGTTAACCGATTCAAAAAACCGATTAACCAATTGTAACGGACTAGTTAATGGTTAGTATTTTTTAAAAAAATCGATATTAATAGACTGGTTTTTTTTTGGGGGCTTATGGACTGGTTAACCGGTCTATGCTCACACCTAATATTTTCACATTGTTCTCATAACTATGCGAAGAGGAAGGAATTAAAGAAAAAAACTAGTTTTCTTTAAATAGTCATGATGCACATCCATAATAATAAAATCATTCATCACTTAACCAGAACCATAATAATCATCATTTAAGCATAAGCATATACTGTTATCCTCAAAATGTAAATTGAAAACAAATTTCAATATAGCAAGAACAGAAACAAAACTCTTAACAAAGGTATCTCGATCCTTTATTATGCGGTCTATTGGTCTTGAATCTGTCACCAACAAAGGATGAAATTCAGAATTGGATACACGTATTTCACTCACTCCTGAGTCAAAATAGTGTATCTATTTGGCCACATTGCAGCCTCTTGCATAGTGTCCCTTTTGTAGGCAATTGAAACATTTCACCCTCGAAACGTTTACCTCCTTTTTTCCCCTGACCTTTCGTGATTCTGTTTTAGTTTTTGCTTTTTAGGGCTATTGAGCCTTTTCCTTATCCTACTTTTGAAGCTTCGTTTATTGTTCTAATTAGAACTCATTATATCAAAATGAGACTGTGGCATATGCACTTTGACATTTACCTTAATCGCTGTCAATTAGTCCTCTCTAAGCTCCAAATGACAAGCGACATCTTCAAATGTCTTAATGCTTGTCCACATGAGTTGGTTGCATCTCACATGCTTTTAACTCTTGGGTAAGGAAAGGATAACAGCTTGTATCTGCTGCTCATCAGTCAATTTATAACCAACCTCACTAAGCTTACTAATCCTTTTCATCTCTCATAGATATTTTTTCACCGAATGATCAGACTTTTTTTTTATAAGTATTAAATTTGATCACTAATGATAAAAAACTTAGTTAGAGACACACCTCTAAACTTTTCTCACAAAGCGAGCCACAAATCCTTTGCATTTTGATACTTGTGGAACTGCTTAGTGATATCATCATCTATTACACTTAGCAAGATCATACAAGAAATGCAATTCTTCTTTTTCCATGCCACATAGGCATCTCGGTCCTGCCTATACTGGGATGTAGTGCCATTCTCAGGTTCAACCATAATCGAACTTAAGGGTTCAAGAGTCTCTGGCTCTTCAAGCACATACTTGATTCTCATACTCCAGATTTTATTATTGTCACAATTTATCTTAATACCTTTATTAAGTTATGTAATAATTGACTTGGAAGCACTATCCATTAGGATCCTCTAATCTCAAATGAAACAATGTTGCACATTTTTAAAAAAGATAAGGCAATACATGCTATTTACTACTCATCTGAAATAATAATCTAGTAAAGTTTTCTATTAGGCTTCAATTCGAAAAAGGCTACTAATAGTAACCAATTACCCTCTAAGTCCTAATGTCCATCCTTACAAGTTAAATTTCATGCATAGTAAATCTGAATTATTGGATTATTAAGTTCTCAAACTTAAAAGGAGAATAATATTGGTTTTAATTTATTAAGCCTCTACTTAATAAACATGCAATCATTTTGCTCATAAAATAATGCAAGGCAATTAACAGTTAAATAAACACATTTATTATAAAATTAAAAGCCATCATAATAAATAAACGCATTTATTTAACCAATAGATAGAGTCCTAATAATCCAAAATAAGACACTCATATCAAATAACAACCGGAAACATAAATGCTATTTAAATTAAAATTAAACGCCAATTTCAAAAATTGACACATGTGTCAAATAGACTAGAAGTAAAGATTTCACAAAATCTTCTTAGGCACTGGGGTAGACATACTGACCCTCCTCAATAACGGAGAAGGTAAGCCTCTAGACCATTCACAAAGCCATGGACGATTCACATTATGTCCACTTCTCAAAGTTATCACAAATGTAGTATTACTCCTCAACACTCCTCTTTGGCAACTCTAGCCAAAAAGTAGATGACATTTAAAGGAGTTAGTCAATGCTTTGAATAAGACTCTATCATCCCTTCCCATACTTAAACCACCTAACCAAATGCATTCTTACATTTCTTCATGCATAAACACTATGTGATGCACTATTGCATCAATGTCATCAGCTCGGATCTTCCTCAGCATTCTTATGTTTCTTACTAAACGCACTTTTATATTTCTTAAAGCAATCCCAAACGGGGTGCGAGGAACCATACGTACCCTTATTATCACCATTTCTGCAATACATTACAGAAATGTGAATTGGTTAATAAACTCATGTATAAACATATATAATTGAAACACATTTCAATCAATAATAAGGGCAAAACGATAAATTTTTTCAAAAATATTTTTCAAAATTATTCAAAGGCAGAAAACACATTTTCTATAAATTTTATAATAATTTTAACAAATTAAAAATAAGAATTTATTTTTTGATCCCCATAAAAAATTTTAAAAATGACAAAAAAATTCAAAAAATTTTGAAAATGTGATATGTCATAAACCGGAGATGATTTGGTGGTCGGAGAAAGACGTACATGCCCACACGCACCGCTAGAGAGAGTACTGATGTGCCTACACGCCATCACGCACACCTCCCACTTATCCTGCCATGTGTCAGAATATGGTTAGTCCACCTATCGCCACGTGGCAACCAGTAGACACATCATCGCCATGTGGCCTAACACCTATCAGGCACGTGTCAATATACTATTAGGTTACATGTCAGTAGTGACATGTCACTATGCTGACATGGACCGACATGTGGCACAACCTCATTCGTCCACGTATCACCCCTGACTGGTTCACCTGGCGCCCACATGGTACCTTGTGGAATGTCACTACCACGTGGCTTGATCTGGGTTAGCCACGTGGCGAAATATGATTTGGCCATGTGTCCATGTGACGCATCACTATGGACCCATGTTTGCATGTGTGTGGGCCACCGCCCACGCACATGCGCCTAACATATGGTGGCTCGTGCATACCACGCACCACTTTCTCGATGAATTCAGGGCTCTGAATTTCTATCGATGGGGGATTTTTGGGGTCTGTGATTTCAATGGTATGGTCAAATATTACAAATCCCAACTTATAGTATAGCATTTTGAACACCTATGTTCATCCCCTCAAAATATAGTATACATATACATGATTTTTAAGCCAAAAAATATATACAAATATATATATTAACACAAAAATAATATATTGTGTTCATGCATCATAGATCTACCAATCTTACACATAAAATTCTAGATTCATTTTTAGCCACATTTTAGGAAGCTAAAAAGGACGGCTCTAATACCAATGAAGGGAGAAAAACATACACATATATTTATATGGAGGTAACATAATCAAGTTATAATACCTACATCTTGTAGTGTAAAAACTGAAGCGGAAGCCAAAATAAGGATCTCCCTATCTAGCATCACTAGTCCGAATGATATCCATGAGCGGGATAATGTCAACTAAACCACAATCTAAAAGCCCCTTGGAGTGAAAAGCAAGCGAGAGGAAAAATTGACAGAATTTTGTTATAAGAACTTTTTCTTATCTTATCTTTTGATTTACCTTGGCCCTATTTATAGAAAGCCTCATGCTCTTAATAAGGAAGGTAATTTATGAAGGAAATAATAGGGAAAGGGGAGTTATAACATTAAGAGGGAAGTTACACATTTGAAAATGATAACTTCCCTTTTTAAATCAATTTTAATTAAGGGAAAAACCCTTAATTAAAAGACCTGATATAGAACTCTTTCTATATCTTTATAATTTCCATATTGATATGGATTTGGGTCCATATCGGGAGTTATGAGCGTATCCAGACTCTATCAGTTTCCACTAATTTACAATTGTTACCAAGGGTAGAGAATTTTGATTGGATGCATAAACGCAATTCAATTTACGCTATAAAAATGTAAATCAAACTTGATACATCAATAATTAATTTATGACCCGATCTATTTGTCTATAAAAAGATACAATCCAACTTGATCAATTGTATGGCTCACACACTTTTCATAACTTTTTTTTTTAAGTTATGCATGCATAAATAATTTTTTAATGATTTTTTTTTTCAAAAAGAAACGATAAAAAATAATATTATAAAACTATACTCATCTATAATCCATTTAATAATGACATGTTTGAATTATGACCAATTTGACTTAATTCAATCTATTTGTGACTTGCTAAAATTTAACATATTTAAAACTCAACCGAACCTACCTAGGCCAACCTACTTACGACATATAATTAAAATTTATCATTTAAAACACAACAAATAAACTTTTAACTATAGCGCGCACCAATAAACTCATTATTAAAAAGGATAAGAGTTTTTTTGCCCTCGTACTATCGGAAAGGGTCTGAAAATACCCCTGAACTTTTTTTTATTAGCTTTTACACCTGAACTCAATTTAATGGTTGGAAAATACCCTCGTACTGGACGAAAAGTCCAGCTGGAAAACGGGATTAATAGTAATTGGCTGCTGACATGTCGATGCGTAATTGACTAGGAAAGAGAGTGCACATGTGGATGATGACGTGTCAATGCGTAATTGGCTGTTGTTAACTCATTTTGCCAACTGGACTTTTCCTCTAACATGAGGATATTTTTCAACTATTAAACTGAATTCAAGGGTAAAAATTGATAAAAAAAAAAAATTCGAGTGTATTTTCACACCCTTTCCAATAATACAAGGGTAAAAAAATCCATTAACCCTTATTAAAATGGAAGTGGCCAACAATTGATTTGGGTTTGATTGAACATCAAAACTCTAGTCTACATTTGTTCAGTTTGAAAACTAATCTCATGCAGGATATGTGTTAGGAATCCCACAAGCCACAATGTCCTAAAACAAGTGTTGTTTTCTTGAACTGGTCTTATTTTGTTGCATCACATAACTATTTAGATAATGACATTGGCATGAGCAGTGTGAGCTATGAAATTATGTTAGTGGGGCCACAAGCATAAGAACATGTGAATGGGTTTTTATAAAAAAAAACAAAACTAGTTTGGTCTTTAATCTTTGAATGATATATTTGATTTGTCCCAAAACTTATTTTTTTTGTCTAAATTAGCATAATATTTTCAATTCACCATCATTTTACTCATTTAATCACTAAAATATATATTTTCTTCATCAAATGTTTATCTACCATTAATTTTTATTTTAATATTATAAAATTTATATTAATCATATAGGTTAAAAATATAGAAAAAAATAAAAAAAATATATTATTTTGGACAAAATGAGACAAACTAACAATAAATTGCGGATAACATGCCAAATTAATCCAAATTATGATTTTTAAACATATTAATTGTCAGTAAAAAAAAGTAAATTGAATTTTTGCTAATTTTATTAGATAGATAGTAATATAGAAATTAAAAATCAAGATAGTAATATAGAAATTAGAAATCAAGTGATATTTATTGATATTTTTTATTTTGATAACTCATAATATATTAATCAACTGTTTCACTAATTTAGTTCAAAAGTTAATGATGCATGCATGGATTATCATGGCAAGATCAATGAATATTGCAAGCTTAATATGTGCTGAATTGTTCAAGATGCTTTGAAAACTCTAGCTAGAAAAAAAGCTTTAGGTATCCCATTACTTGTATTTTGCATGTGAGCTCGTTTTTAATTCATTGTGGTGTATTTAATCTATTAGGCTTTAACGTCTTTTTTTGGGCTTATTTTGATGAGATGGACTTTTATTACCTTAAAGCACATTTAATTAAGCATAAAGGCTCATTGGTCTTTATTTTAATGATATTAAGTTTGAACTTTAGATTTTTTGGTGTAATGCACATGTTTAAATACATTTTATATCTTTAGGATTTCTTTTTTTTTTTTTTCAAGTGGTATAAATAATTCATATTAAACTTATAAGGGTAGATTTTGTTGAATGAAAAATATTTTGTTTTACTCATTTTCTTGGCTTACCCAAATTCCATAATCGAGGATCGCGTGTCTTCTTCTACTGCACCAAGAATCGAATTCTTATCAAGGTAATCAATTGTGATAAATTTTGTTCTTGTTTTCAAATCAACATTATCATATGCATTTCCATTTATATTATTGATTGGTGGTTCATTAAGGTTGAAAATTTCTTCTTGTTCATGTTCTTGCCAAAGTGTGTGTTTAAGGGATTTCGGATTTTGTAGCCTTGGGGTGGTTCCACATTATTTGGTATCAGAGTTTGGATTGGGATAAATTATTATTTTTCTTATGTTTATTTGATGTCATTATTATTAATTTTTATTAGATTACAAAATTAGAATTTATCTTGTTCTTGTGTTTTCTTCTCTCTTTGTTTTCCATATTTATTCTTTAAATTATTTGTTCTAATTATCATATAATTTTTTTATAAAAAAAAAGGGATAATGCCCTTAAAATTTTTTTGGTTGGTTTTTACCCTTGAACTCAATTTATTGGTTAAAAAATACCCTCACGTTGGACGAAAAGTCCAATTGGCAAATGGAGTTAACGACAATCAATCACGGGTCGATACGTTAGCTTAAACGTGGCAAACATCTTTCTTAGTAAAAAAAAATATAAAAAAAAGCTGACGTGGCACACACTCTCTCTTTGCAAATCACCAAACCCCACTCTCTCCTCTTGGCAACAAACCCATCCTCAGCAAACCCACTATCTCCTCTTCGCAACAGACCCATCCTCAGCAAACCCACTCTCTCCTCTTCGCAACAAAAATGTCTTGAATAGGTCATCAGAATCCTCTTGTTTTCTTCTCTTAATAAACACTCCCTTGTTCACTAATAGAGATCCTTTGTTTCTCTACTTATTCGTTCATTTTCCAGTTCAAGAACAGATCTTGACTTCAAATTCTAAATTTTCTTCATGATTCTGCATTTGGGTTACTGCCATTTCAGTTCAATATAAGTTCAAGATTGATTATTTTTTACTTTTTTTTTTGGAATTTGAGAAAAATAAATTAATGGATTCTTTTGCCTTTTCATGGAACTGTGAAGATAATAATTGAAAGTGATTGCAAACTCAGCCACCATCATTAATTGTAGAATTTTTGCTTTTTCTGTTCACAAAAAAAGAAAGAAAATTTTGAGAATTATGAGAAATAATAATTTTATTATTAGTATTATTATTTTGCTATGTTGAGAATTATGTGAAGAATTTGTTCTGTTACAATTTCAATATTCTGTCATTATCGTGTTTTGATTGTTCATCACAAATTTATATTGAATTTTAACTCAATTCCTTTTTTGGGATTGTTGGATTTTTTTTATTGTTTTTAACTTTTTTGTTGATTGAATAGGTTGTTGGAATCCTCATCGGCGGCAATGAATAAGATATCGACGATGTGTAAGGGAGGATTGGTTTGCTGTAAGGAGAAGAGAGTAAGGTTTGGGGATTTGCAGAGAGAGAGAGAGAGTGTGCCACGTCAAGTTTATTTTTTAATTTTTGTTTACTTGGAAAGATGTTTGCCATGTGTAAGTTGACGTGTCGACGCGTGATTGGCTGCCGTTAATCCCATTTGCTTGTTGGACTTTCCATCCAACGTGAGGGTATTTTCCAACCATTAAACTGAGTTCAAAGATAAAAACTAACAAAACAAAAGTTTGAAGGTATTTTCACTCATTTTCAAAAAGTTCGAGGGCAAAAAAACTCCTTACCCTTTAAAAAAAAAGATTAGTGGCAGAAGTATTAGAAAAAAAAAGAAAAAAAGAAAGAAAAAGAAGAGACAACGAATCTGGTCATATTTTTCAATTAAGTGCAATGAGTTCTTTGAGAAGAGATTTATTGCAATTTGGTTTAGATTTAAAGCACCCATTAAAGATATTCATTACATCCAATTACTTGGGCTGAAATTTTATAGTTTCTGGGGGAAAAATTAATTGTATGTGTTGGAATTACAATAAAATGACTCTTGCATAAATTGGATGTAGCAAGAAAACCCTTTATCCCTTTTTTTTAATCAATTTAAGAAAATAAATAATATGATAGGAATTTGAAAAGAAGGAAAATTGATTAAATTTTTCATTTTATTAATCCATTGTGTATATTTGGTTTTTAGATAGTAATCAATCATTAGATTTTATCTTATAAAAATAAAAATTTAATTTTTCAATTATTTACTAAATTTGTGCATTAATTAACTAACAGGTGAGTATTTTGAATTTTTTTACTCAAATTAAGAGTGTAATTTTTATTTTTCACAACATTAATATTTTTGGGGCAAAACAAATTTAGCCTTAATTTTAATTTTTTAATATATAATAAACTCGAAGCTAACAATGATTCTTTTTGTTAAATTTTGAAAATTCACAAATCATTTATGTCAATTGTATTAAATAAAATATAGGCCAAGGATGCATTTTTACCTCTAACATTTTTTCAAATGTACAAATTTGCCTATAACGTTTATTTTGGGATAAATTTGCCACTAACGTTTGTAAAATGGGAGATTTTTGCCCCGCCGTCAATTGCAGCTAACTTTGACTGTTAATCTATTAGTTGATCGCTAACGTGGATCGAGTGGGACACGTTAGCAACACGTGTCCAGCACGTGAATTAAACGTTTGATGCAATTTTGCCATAACGTTTTTCCAAACGTGCAAATTTGCCCCTAACATTTGTAAAATGGGAGATTTTTGCTCCCGCCCTCAATTGCAGCTAACTTTGATTGTTAATACATTAGTTAACTGTTGATGTGGATCTAGTGGGACATGTGTCGCACATCTATTGGACACGTCAGCAACATATGTCCAGGGTGTCAATCACACATTCCTGCCTATGGGGACTTCTACTTCCCCTCCCTCTCATTCTCTTCCGGCAAAATCACCTGTTCCTACACTACACCAATGTCTTCTCCCACTCCTATGAGGACTCCCCTGACTCTGAGGATGCCGATGCCTATTCCTACTCTGAGAGTTAAACCGTCTGCCTTTGCTCTGGCTTTGAGATTCAGACCTTTTGCTTATGCTCCTTTTCCTTCTCCTTCATATTTTTTTGCCTTCTATTACATCTAACTTTGCACCTGATGCTCTGGCTTCACCTAAAAATAATGTCGTATCGAATAGGTTTGGTTCTGCTGGATCTTTTGACATTAGTGCATTTACAGGCATTTTTTAATCTACTTCTATGTCGGTTATCGATTTCTTTGATTGAATCTTTGAATAGAGAACAAATCGATGGCTAAGAGAAAAGGAAGGAACGTGTGATTCCTACCCTATGCACATGTCACTGACGTGCCTAATGAATGCATGACACATATCCACTCGATCCACGTCAGCGGTCAACTAACGTACTAATGGTCAAAGTTAGCGACAATTGAGGGCGGGGGCAAAAATCTCCTATTTTACAAATGTTAGGCGCAAATTTGCACATTTAGAGAAACGTCAGGGGCAAAAATGCACCAAACATTTGATTCACGTGCTGGACACATATTGCTGACGTGTCCAATAGCTGTTTGATTCACGTCAGCAGTCAATTAATGGATTAACAGTTTAATTTAGCGGTAATTATTGGGGGGGTCAAAAATCTCCCAGAATGTTAGGGGCAAATTTGCACATTTAAAAAAATGTTAAGGACAAAAATGCATCTTTGGCCTAAAATATATATTTTTCATGAACTAATGCATTTTTTTAATTAACTACCATTAAAAGGATTAACTTGAATATAAATTAAAATTACAAGATGATAAAATCAACCAAAACAAAGAGAAAGACAATTGGCAACATGAATATGTGTTATGTTAAATGCAGTCTACTAATAAATAAATTTTATTTATAGGAGAATGATTATAAAATGACTTATTGAAATTATAAATTATATAAAAGGGTACTACTGAAAAAATTTATTTGATTTTTGGGTAAAAAGTGAATCATGTATAAAGTTGTAAATTGAAGATTAATTTTGTTAGATTATGGTGTATTTAAAGCTTTTATTATAATGAAATTAAATAGTTTGACCATGTTTTATTAATGAGAACTAAGTATAATCATGATGGATGATTATACTTTAACACTTTCTTAAAAGGTAAAATGCATTCCTAGGTTCCTAAACTTTTAAGATTTTATGTATTAAGCCTTGTCACACATTAGGTCCCCTAACTTCTAATTTACTGCTCATTAAGTCCTTATTGAGTGCTGCTGATGAGCATTTACTACACGCTTCATCTATAGCGAGTCATATCAAACTTAAAACATCCCCCCATTAAAATAATTTTTTTTGGCAGTTCAGATGCTTAGTTGTAATAAGTGGAAAAATGGGTTTGGTTTGGGAAGGAACTCAAAACCCATGTTAAAATAGATTCTACCAAATACTTTTAAACCATAAATCATTTGTCTCCCAAATTAAGCAAAATTTATAGCCTCTAAAACCAAGATCTCAACTTTCCTATTATCTTTCTTAATGGTGACCTTCAGCGCGAGCAACTCCAACAGTAACAATCAATGGTTTGGACTGCAAAAATTTGAAGCCAATGTGCAAATGCCACATCAAAATATTACTTTTCATCAAGTCCCATTCCAACCCTGGCAAGTTTTAATAGAGATATGGATATAAGCTAATAATTTTACTTTTGACATTTTTGAGTTTTGAACTTCTAAATTAGTTATTGCAAATAAAGTTTTGAAATTTTATAGTTTTCAAGTTTTGAATTTAGTTCTTTTGACTATAATGATAGTTATTATGTAAATAAAAAATATATAATTTTATGTTAGACAATAAGTTAATTTTGATACTATAGTTATTATGTCAATAAAAAATATATAATTTTCTGTTAGACAATAAGTTAATTTTGAATCAAGTATCAAGATGTAACTTTTTCATATGGCAAGAGGAATGGATGCTTCAAATGACAAAGGTTATAAATGGAGACTATAACCAAGTTTCCTGATGCTATTCCTGAGGATAAGATGAAGAAAAATGGCAATGATGTGAAGGGAAATGATAATCAATTTGGAGATTGTACAACTCAGCAGAACTTAGTTAATTTAGAGATGCTTATCAATTCAATGAGGATTGAGATTGTACAATGTCATGACAAGGTTAATGAACTCCAGATGTTGTTTGGTGCCCATAGAAGAGAGATGAAATTGCTAAAGATGTGTGGTTTTTTTTATGTTATTTGCCATGTTACTAGCAAAACTAGTATATTAGGATAACATCTTGTTATAATGCAATCTCCATTTTGGGTTGTGTTAATTAGTTGCATTGGTTATAACCATGCAAATTGAAAGACTGCTTTTTGAACAATGTCTTAGTTTGTTGGTTATTTTGAAATGGCAGAAATAACAGTTGCATTTAAAGTGATGTTAGAATTGGATTTAACTATCCTATTATATGTAAATATATATATATATATATCTATTTAGCTTATATTTATAGCTTAATTTGAGGCTTATATATCATTTGAAAATAAGTACAATTCAAGCAACTGAAACTTAATTTGATGTTATATATCATCTGAACTTGTATCTCAGCAAAAACACACCATTACAATTAAATAGACAACATTCTACAAGATAAAAGATTTGAAGTTTCAAAATTGCTACATCTGAATTGATACAATGACAAGTACATAGCAAAACACACTATAAAATGTTTGAATCTGTCAATTTCTGAATAAACATGAAAGGTTCCATAAACTATATATCTTATAAATTTCGGTTGTGAGAAGCATTTCTGCAGATTTGGCCTTCCCTCAGACTTCTTAAATGTTGAAGATGATTGGATGAAATAACTTCTTTTCCATTATATTAAAGACCCCTAGGTTGATAACAAGACATTCCTCATTCATCTTTCTTGCTACATCTTCAACCTAAAAATTATGTTCAAAATCTTCATTATTAATTTTTCACGTTGAATACAAAAACATAAGAACTATCATATAATAAGAAAAATTGTTATACATGTTGTGGCACACAGTAACCCTTATTAATCCACCACTTCTATTTCTTTGGAAACTTGTCTTTGTGTTGAGATTTTGTATTTAAGTTGCTCTAGTTAACTTGGTCATTAGATATATGTGTTGAATCTTGAAGATCAACATCTTTTCTTTTCTTTTTTTTTTTTTTATTATTAGACCCATAATCAGTCTTATAGGAATTAAGGATTAAGCATAGTTGATGATGACTCAAGCCTAGAAATGAAGGAATCCTTTGGTGCAACAAATCAACCAGTAGCATCTATTGATTAATGTCTCTTTTTTTTCTATAAATAATAATGATACCACTGTAAGTAAATAAAAAAAATGGAACAACATTAGGCATTCATCAACATCACAACATGAATAACTCATTAGATGTTTTTTCCCTATTAGTGTTTGTATTTATGAAATGAAAGAATTTTCATGTTCTCTCAATCTATCCTTCAAAGTGTTCCCACTGTCATCTTTATTTCTCTTCCTCCTACTACTATTATTTCCTTCATCATACTACACAAAATTCAATTGCAATATTGATAATGGTGAAATTAATGATATTTTTAGTGTGTTTTTATTTATTTATTTAAGTTAATTTAGTGTTTATTTGATTGAATTATAGTTGAATTAGTTAATTTTATATTTTAGAGTTTAATTGTTGATTTTGGTATTTTTCAGGATTAAAATAAAGGAAAAAGGATTTAATTGAAAAGAATGCTAAGTTTTGGATCAATTTAGTAATTCTCATATTTGTGGAAGTCAAAGAATGGAACAAAGTGCATTTGCATAATGCACGGGAGTGCAAATTCTCACATGGCCAAGTGAGTGTTATTTGCTTAATGCACGGGAGTGCAAAATTTCACATGGCCGTGCATTTGCAATTAGAAAATTCAACACGACAGTGCATTTTGATGACTTTTTCATCAACTGCCAGCGTTTTCATAAATTCAAGATCTACCAAATTTCAGAAGAAAAGAGAGAATCCTTTTCCCATTTACCGACCGAAAGAATTTTGGCAATAAAAAGTCAGAAAGAATACGAGATCAGGGGGAGAGTTTTCTGGAACGAAAAAAGAAGATTTATTTTCTGCAACTTAAGATTTAGATTTTGGAGGGAGTTTTAGAATTTAATTTAAGCTGTTGTTAATTTAATTCTGAGGGGAATAATCAGAGAGGTTATTATTTATGTTTGAAGTTTTGAGAACAGATTGAACGGGAAGAACATAAATTTTATTATTGTAAGAATTTCATTTTCAGATCTTCAATGGGTAATATCAACTTCTCTTTATTTAATTCAGTTTTAATTTCAATTATGAGTGAGTAGTTTCTTTTCTTGTTAAGGGATGCTTTGAATCCCCAATAATCATGTGAATGCTTTGTGTGGATTAATTTATGCATATGCTTCAGTTTTATCTTCTCTGAATAAATCTGTTTGTCATTGAAATTAATGCCAGTTTAAGATTGATCTACTGTGATAATCTTTGATTATATTCATTTCATGAACTTACACATACTCTGTTCTATTTTTATCGATTTTCACTGGTTTGATTAATCCGAGATGGTAGTTAAATCTGTGGATCTCTATTTTAATAGGTTCAGAATTGTAGAAGATAATTGAGCTTTGATATCTTAATCCGGGAAGGTAGGATCATCTAAGCTTAGGACTTAAGACCTGTTTCGATGCTAAAATATGTGCTGAATCCAGGGTGGTAGGTGCATATCTTAGAAAAGCTTGATCCAAAAGGCAGGCTATGGTATAGGCTAGGCTGTTCACTGATTTGTATATGTTATTGATAAGTTGAAGCATTTACATGGCGTTATTGGGGAGGATGGGTATTCCTTGGCAAGATCTTTTAGTTATTTCATCAAATCTGTATTGGTATTGAGTCTGTTTAATATTCTCTAATTAGTTATTTTATCAATTACAGTATTTAATTTTCACCTTAAATAATTAATCACATCAAACAATTGGGAATTCTTTAGCATACATTTAATTGTTAAAATTTTACACAACACAGTCCCTTGGGTTCGATAACTTGTGGTCTTAATTATACATCACTATATTACTTGCCGATTCAGTACACTTGCTGAGGTCTCGTCAAGTTTTTGGCGCCGTTGCCGGGGAACTGGCGTTGTTAGTAAGTTTTAATTATTATTTGTATGTGTTTTTATTTTTCTGATTTTATTATTTTTATTCTTTTCAGGTAGTTGTGGTGTATGAGCAGATTGAGGCAAGAAGAAGTAGCACCTTACGACCCTGAAATCGAGAGGACTTTGCATCAACGCAGGAGACCCAACAGAGACAACAACATGGAAAACGATCCTCTCCCTATTGATGAATTTCCTCCCGAGAACGAACAAGTACCACGAGCGCAAGAAGAGATGCTGGGTAATTATGGAGAAGAAGTCCCAAGGCAGAGGACAATAAGAGACTATGCTGTACCAAGATGGAATGAGGATCACAGGACAATTGTGTTGCCTAGGGGAATGCAATTTGAACTTAAACCAGCAACCATTACTATGGTACAAAGAAACCAGTTTTCAGGATCAGAATTGGAGGATCCTGCACAACATTTAGATATATTTTTGGAGGTCAGTGACACAGTTCAAATATCGGGTGTCACTTCTGACGCAGTAAGGTTGAAATTGTTCCCATTTACGCTGATTGGAAAAGCAAGGGATTGGTTGCAGATGTTACCAAGTCAATCAATACGATCATGGGAGCAATTACAAGAGAAATTCCTAATGAGATTTTTCCCTCCCACCAAGACCGCAAGAATTCGTAACAGCATTATGGGTTTTGCTCAAATGAATGAAGAGCCTTTTCATGAGGCTTGGGAGAGATTTAGGAGACTATTGAGAAGTTGCCCGCACCATGAAATAGCTGTACATCAACTGATGAATTTATTCTATGCTGGAGTTACACCACAGACAAGGT
Organism: Excoecaria cochinchinensis; assembly: GCA_947683425.1. Classification (NCBI taxonomy): domain Eukaryota; kingdom Viridiplantae; phylum Streptophyta; class Magnoliopsida; order Malpighiales; family Euphorbiaceae; genus Excoecaria; species Excoecaria cochinchinensis. The sequence continues at coordinate 9,301,001 of CANTUQ010000116.1, forward strand.
CACTTTTGGATGCATCATCAGGAGGTTCCTTTTTGAATAGGTTGCCAGAAGAAGCTTTTCTTATGTTGGATGAGATGGCAGTAAATGATGCTCAATGGGTTGCTCCAATATCAATTCCAAAAAGGCAAGGAATACACAATGTGGATGAAGTATCAATGCTGAAGGCACAGATAGAATCAATGCAGAAGGAGATGAGTGGATTGAAGGTTCGAAATGTGTCCTCGGTCTCTCAAGAGAGTAGGCAGTATGAAGGCGGTCAATATAGTCAAGAAGGTGGAACCATGGGAGATGTAAATGCTGTAGGAGACTACCGCAGGAATGACCCTTACAGCAACACTTATAACCCAGGTTGGAGGAGCCATCCTAACTTCTCTTGGAAGGATGGAAATCAGAATGCATCATCTTTTCAACCACAAGGGAGAGCCCCTTTCAATCAAAACATGCATAACAGCCACAATCAGTCATACCAACATCAATCGTCCACTCAATACCAAGCACCATATCCATCGAACTATAACCAAGGGCAGGGCTCAAACCAATCCCATTCTCAAGCTTATCACCCACCGGGTTATCAACCAAGGCCACCTGTACAAGAAAAGAAGCCAAATTTGGAGGATATGTTGGCGAGCTTCATGAATAGTCAGCAACAGTTTGTGAACAGCCAACAACAATTTATGGCCAGTCAAGAAGCAAGGTGGAAATCCCAAGAACAATGGAATCGGAATCAAGACGTATCAATGAGAAATTTAGAACTCAATTGGGACAACTTGCAAATTCTGTGTCTCAAAGACAACCAGGAACATTTCCATCAAATGTGGACCGGAATCCTAAGGAAGAGGCGAAAGCAATCACTTTGAGAAGTGGCAGAGAGATGGCACCAAGAGAGGACCAAGGCAAAAATTCTTCACCATCCACAAGTAAGGAGGAGCCAACGCGGGAGGTAAGTAATCCTAACTCTAAGGTAGAGGTTAATGAAAAGGCTCCTAAAAATGATAAGGGTAAAAGTCTAGTGAATCCTAGAGTAGAGGATCTTGATATCAATAGATTGCCATTTCCTGCTGTAGCTAAAAAAGAAAAGAAAAATGAGCAATTAGCTAGATTTTTAGAAATGTTTAAGAAACTACATATTAATCTACCATTTGCTGAAGCTTTAGCTCACATGCCTAACTATGCTAAATTCATGAAAGAATTATGTTCCAATAAAAAGAAATTAGAAGGGCATGGAACTGTGCAGCTTACAGAAAATTGCAGTGCATTGATAATGAACAAAATTCCTGAAAAATTGGAGGATCCAGGTAGTTTCACTCTACCCTGTGCAATTGGTGAAGATTTTAATGGAAATGCTTTATGTGATTTGGGGGCAAGCATAAATTTGATGCCTTATTCTATTTGTAGGAAGCTGAATATTGGAGAGCTCAAGGAGACTGGAATGAGACTCCAACTTGCAGATAGGTCGGTAAGGAGACCCAAAGGAGTGATCGAGGATTTATTGGTGAAAGTGGGGAAATTTATTTTTCCAGTAGATTTTGTAGTAATGGAAATGGAAGAGGATCGGAAGATACCATTGATTGTGGGAAGACCATTTTTAAATACAGCAAAGGCGCTGATTGATGTACATGGTCAGACGGTCACCTTGAGATTCAATGATGAGAAATTAGTGGTGGATATGAACAAGGCTCAACAGTATCCAATGGGAGATGTGGAAGAGTCTGTTTATTTTATGGATGCAGTAGATGAGTGTATAGAGGAAGTGCAAGAAAAAATAGAAGGAGAAGTAATAGCAACTGTAGAAAAAGAAGATGGAAAAGAGGAAGTACAGCAAGAAGAGTTTAAACCAAAAGAGGGGGATTCAAATTCTGAACTTAAACCCCTTCCTTCTCATTTAAAATATGTATTTTTAGAAGATGAGAAAAAGCCAGTGATTATTTCTTCTTTGCTATCAGATATCGAGGAGAAAATGCTGCTTGAGGTGCTGAAAAAGCACAAAGGAGCCATTGGATGGGAAACTTCAGATTTGAAAGGGATTGACCCAAGTTACTGCACACACCGAATTCCGATGGAAGAAGAATGTAAGCCGGTTGCTCAACCTCAAAGAAGACTTAATCCGGCAATGCAAGAAGTGGTAAAGAAGGAGGTATTGAAACTCCTTGACTCAGGTGAGAAGAGACTTCTCCAGATGAATGAGTTGGAAGAAATACGCTATTGGTCATACCAATAAGCGGAGAAGTATAAGGAAAATACGAAGAGATGGCACGATAAGAAACTGATCAGAAAGGAATTCACTCCAGGTATGAAAGTCCTATTGTACAATAGTCGATTAAGGTTGTTTCCTGGAAAATTGAAGTCGCGGTGGACGGGACCATTTGAAGTGGTAAGTGTGACTGACTTCGGAGCTATCACGATCAGAAAACAACCTGGGAGTGAGGAATTCAAGGTAAATGGCCATCGATTAAAACCATATTTTGAGAACCGCGCTGAATTGGCAGCGGTAATCATTATTTTCGAAGCTGAGTGAGGTAAATTCAAAGTATAGCTGAGGACTCTTAAACTCAGAACTACATTCTCTACTCTATTTGTTTTAATTTTAAATTTTAGTCATTTTTATTTCTTGTGTGTTTTTAGTTAGTTTAAATTTTTGTCAATAGATTCATGAACTACAAAGATACAAAGTTGAAGCAAATTGGATTGCAGAGTCTGGACATATGCATGATAAAAGTTTTTAAAGCAGGGCATTAGTTTGAGTTTTTTGTTTATAATGCATTAATAGATGGATGTGTGCTTCAATTAAATTAAGGAGTTTAAAATAAAAATAAAAAAATAAAAAAATAAAATAAAAAATAAAATAAAAAATAAAAAATAAAAAACAGAAGCAGGTTAATTTACAAATTTATTTTGCATTTGTTAAATTTTTAGCATTATAATTTTTTTTGAAGTCACAGAGGTAAATTACTCAGCCGCGTGAGCAATTACCCCGCCGCGTAAAAAAAATGCCCAGCCGCGTAGAAACTTGCCTGGCCGAGTGGGAGATTGGCCAGCCACGCACAGGAATCACCCAGCCGCGCAAGGGAATGCGCAGCTGAGGAAGGCCATGCGCAGCTGCGCATGGCAATTGCGCAGCCACGCAATTGCCTTGCACAGCCGCGCTTGTGACATGCACAGCCACGCATGTTCCTTGCGCAGCCGCGCATGTTTCCTTGTGCAGCCGCGCAAGTCTCCCCTCCCAGCCTCACACAGCCGCGCGTGAGGTGCTGCCCCCTTGGCCCCTCTTATTTATGTGTTCATTTCCTAAGCCAGGCCACTCTGCATCTCTCCATATCTCCCGCGGCAGTGCATCTCCTTCACGCACACTCACACACATAAGCCTCTATTACTAAAATTTCTTGCATCATTCAACTGCATTTCAGTTCAAGTAAGTGTTTTTCTAAAGATTGCTCCTTAATTTGATTAATCATTTCCATTTTTACTTTATTCTTTGTTCTTAATGTACATGATTTGGGTTAATTTCAACGTGCCATTTAAATCTCATTTTAAATTCTTTTGGCAAACTTGTTTTTTGTGTGCTTAATATGTATGCTCTTGTTGCTTGGTCTCAATTTTGGTAGCGTACGCACCTCAATTTGGCTTCCAAATTCACTGTCAAACATGTGCACACGACCTGCTCGATGAAATGCCCCAATCAATGTTGTCATTGTTTCTCACTTCGTGCCGTCTTTCTTCCTTGTGATTTTAATTTGCTATTGATCAATTTTCATTCACGAATTGGCGATTAAATGACATAAAAAAGAAAAGAAAATGAATAATAATAATAATAATAATAATAATAATAATAATAATAATAATAATAATAATAATAATAATAATAATAATAATAAAATTTACTTCTGCTTGTGTTTTCTCATTTAAAATTTTTGCCAAATTGTCTGCATTCCCATTCTTCTATTTCAATATTGCATCTGGTAGTTGCTTGCTATTATTTTGGTTAAATTTTATGTTGCCATTTTGCATGCTCATAATTTTTTTTATTATTTTCACAGTGGCACCTAAAAAGGCAAAGAACACTGAAGCTTCAAGCTCTTCTGGCACTCATATACCTTCTTATGTCAATCCAGAAAAATCTGACATGTATGAGTACTTTAGCACATGCCAATATGTTCAACCAGCATTTCTCAGTCGTTTTTATCTGCATGTTCCTGTTGGAGACCTTTGGACAGAGATATTACCATTGATTCAGGGCATCGGCTGGGAACAGTTTATGGAGCATAAGGTGCAGGCATTTACAGATCTTGCTAGGGATTTATTATACTCGTTTGAGTGTCATTTTGATGGAGATAGAAATGCTTCTGGCACTATTAAGTTTCGATTGGGTAAGAAGGGTTATTCAATGTCCTTTAAGAAATTCTCACAGCATTTAGGATTCTCACCTGATGCATTGGTGGAACTACCTAATGCCTCTACTGAAGAAAATTGGGAAAAAATTCGTGATCCATTAAATGCTGAGCCGTGGAGAGGTGGTAAGCTTAAAGTTCATGCACTTCGGGATCATGCTTTGAGAATTATTCACAGATTTCTATCCCAAAGTATATATAATAATCTTCAAAGCCTAAGTTCACTTAATGCTTCACAGATTATGTTACTTAGGTGTATGGTTGATGGTATTCCTATTAATGGCTCTTTGCTTATAGCACAGCGGATTCAGGATTTACAAAAGTGTTCTTCAAATATTCCTGTTGTTTCCATCGGTTGGATAGCAACCGTTTTAGCTGAAGCTGTTAATTATAATCATTCTTTTGGCGATCCACTTGATGGTGACATAGCTTATATTGATAATGTCATGCTTAAACGCATGAAGATTTGGAAAACAAAGCCAAGATGTCACTGGACAACTCGAGAGGAATATCTGAGAGAAAATGGCATACATATTTATGAGATTCCGGGAGCGCCAAATGATAACAGAGGTGATGATGTGCCAGCAGCGGTTCCACCAGCTGAGACAGCCATGCCATCTGATTTAGAAGATCACCTTAACCGGCTTAGCAGCAGGATGGACCACCAGCAGATCTGCTTGGATAGGATGCAGGGGAGGATGGATACCATGCAGAATACTATTGTTGAGGTTAAGCAGACCATGGAGAAGTTCGTGCATGATTTCTGGACACGTTTTCCTCCACCGCCACTTCCACCACCTTAGATGACTCATTTGCTATGGACAGCAAAATTTTTTGACAGGGGGTAGAGCTTGTTCAGTTAAGCTCAATTTTGGTTCAGGAAGTAGACACATCTTACCCCTTTATTATTCATGAATCTATATTCTGGTTATTTATTTTGATGTTTTTATTTTTATTTTTATTTTTAATTTGATGTTTTGTAGTTTTGTAATAACCTTATACTATTAGCTTAATGAATGGTAGTTGCTTTAGAATTTTCTAGTCTTAGTTAGAAATAACATTAGTTTTTGATTACCATTGAGTTCACACTAAAACTTAGTTTGCCCCAGTTATTCCGTTATATTGAACATGTTAAACTTAAAATTTAGAATGTGCAATTAAGGATTTTTGCTTAGCACGAGAACAAACATGTTGTTTAAAGAATTTTTAGCTAGATTAACATTCAATTTGGCTTATATTTGTTAGTTTATACTTTTTGAGCACATAAGACCAGTTTTTAATTTCTTTAAAATAAAATATATATATATATATATATATATATATATATATATATATATATATATATATATATATATATATATAAATAAAACCATTGCATAAAATAGTTGAGCAAGGAATTTTAGAGCACTAGAACCTTCCTCATCACCCTTCAAAGCATACAAACAACTCAATTCAACTTAGAAAGTGATCTAGGCAAGATTTTTTTGTTTAACCTTATTTTGACCTATTTTCCTACCCTTGTTGTATATTTATCCTTGTTAACCACGTTGAGCTTAATGAGATATGCTAAAAGCGTGTCAAATTTTATTTTTTGATATACCTGTTCAAATTACCATATAGCTTAAAAAGCCGTTTGCCTACCTTTTATAGAGTTGCCACTCTAGGATTGGGTAGATTAACAGAAAAAGGATTGATGGGTATAGTGAGAATTTTATTTTCAAGGATTATGGCTGAAGTCAAATAATAGTGGGAATTATACCTTGTAACTATCCAGAGTATCGTTGTATTGCCGAGAAAAAAAAAATGAAATGAAAAAAAAAGAAGTTGAAATTAAACATAATATGCATGGCAAAATCTTAAGTGTGGGGTACTTACAAGGGACAATCAGTAATGACTTCAAAAACAAAGGGTATAAATTATGCAAGTGAGAGGTTTTAAATAGTTTTCTCTCATAAGAGCTGTAAAGTATCAAAGGTTAAGCAAGTTAAGTTTCTTATTAATTAAGTTAATGGGAGACACTTTAGAATTGTTAGTCTATTTGATCTTAGAGTGGCTATTTTATTGTTTGATCCTTTATCCATTCTTTGATAACTAATACCTTAACCCCATTACAACCTTTGAAAGACCTAAGTGATTCTAAGTTTTGTTCTTAAGTTGTTCAGTGGAGATGACCTTCGGGTTCCGGTGCTAAAGGAGAGGCTTATGGTATTTCTAGAGTTTCAAGTGCGAAACCATTTGTACACTGAAGTGTACATTCATTCTAAGCTTGGCTATAAGTTTACATTGGTGTTTTGATTTTTTTAAATACTTAAAATGTTTTGGTCTTGCACACACACAAAGAAACTAACTTATTTTGCCTTGTTTGAATTTATTCTAGTTAAAATTTTGTTAAGTGCTCTTGTTAAATAGCTAAGCATGATTATGAATTGCATGATTCTTTATTTCAGTTTGATTATTTTGAGGAGTTAGATTGTTCTAATTTGCTCGGGGGCGAGCAAAGTCTAAGTGTGGGGTATTTGATAATGGTGAAATTAATGATATTTTTAGTGTGTTTTTATTTATTTATTTAAGTTAATTTAGTGTTTATTTGATTGAATTATAGTTGAATTAGTTAATTTTATATTTTAGAGTTTAATTGTTGATTTTGGTATTTTTCAGGATTAAAATAAAGGAAAAAGGATTTAATTGAAAAGAATGCTAAGTTTTGGATCAATTTGGTAATTCTCATATTTGTGGAAGTCAAAGAATGGAACAATGCATTTGCATAATGCACGGGAGTGCAAATTCTCACATGGCCAAGTGAGTGTTATTTGCTTAATGCACGGGAGTGCAAAATTTCACATGGCCGTGCATTTGCAATTAGAAAATTCAACACGACAGTGCATTTTGATGACTTTTTCATCAACTGCCAGCGTTTTCATAAATTCAAGATCTACCAAATTTCCGAAGAAAAGAGAGAATCCTTTTCCCATTTACCGACCGAAAGAATTTTGGCAATAAAAAGTCAGAAAGAATACGAGATCAGGGGGAGAGTTTTCTGGAACGAAAAAAGAAGATTTATTTTCTGCAACTTAAGATTTAGATTTTGGAGGGAGTTTTAGAATTTAATTTAAGCTGTTATTAATTTAATTCTGAGGGGAATAATCAGAGAGGTTATTATTTATGTTTGAAGTTTTGAGAACAGATTGAACGGGAAGAACATAAATTTTATTATTGTAAGAATTTCATTTTCAGATCTTCAATGGGTAATATCAACTTCTCTTTATTTAATTCAGTTTTAATTTCAATTATGAGTGAGTAGTTTCTTTTCTTGTTAAGGGATGCTTTGAATCCCCAATAATCATGTGAATGCTTTGTGTGGATTGATTTATGCATATGCTTCAGTTTTATCTTCTCTGAATAAATCTGTTTGTCATTGAAATTAATGCCAGTTTAAGATTGATCTACTGTGATAATCTTTGATTATATTCATTTCATGAACTTACACATACTCTGTTCTATTTTTATCGATTTTCACTGGTTTGATTAATCCGAGATGGTAGTTAAATCTGTGGATCTCTATTTTAATAGGTTCAGAATTGTAGAAGATAATTGAGCTTTGATATCTTAATCCGGGAAGGTAGGATCGTCTAAGCTTAGGACTTAAGACCTGTTTCGATGCTAAAATATGTGCTGAATCCAGGGTGGTAGGTGCATATCTTAGAAAAGCTTGATCCGAAAGGCAGGCTATGGTATAGGCTAGGTTGTTCACTGATTTGTATATGTTATTGATAAGTTGAAGCATTCACATGGCGTTATTGGGGAGGATGGGTATTCCTTGGCAAGATCTTTTAGTTATTTCATCAAATCTGTATTGGTATTGAGTCTGTTTAATATTCTCTAATTAGTTATTTTATCAATTACAATATTTAATTTTCACCTTAAATAATTAATCACATTAAACAATTGGAAATTCTTTAGCATACATTTAATTGTTAAAATTTTACACAACACAGTCCCTTGGGTTCGATAACTTGTGGTCTTAATTATACATCACTATATTACTTGCCGATTCAGTACACTTGCTGAGGTCTCGTCAAATATCATAAACAAATTTTGTATTATAGAATGTAAACTACATTGAAATTGCAATACCTCTGTTACAAAAATAATTGTAATTAACTATAGAATATTTAGTTTCCTTGTATAAAATAGAAAATTTCCTAGATTAGTTTTCTATTCTTGTATAAATACATGAGTTTTTTTAATACAAAATATAGAAAATCATTTTCTCATTGTGTTTTGTTACATGGTATCAGAGCCTTAGGGTTTTCTTTTGGGATTTTTTTTAGGTTTTTTGGCTTTTTGGTTTTCTGGTGAAGGGATTTGCTCTCCTTGGGTCACTTGGGAATTTTTTTTTTGGGTTTTGGTTTTTTGGTGGAGAAATCTGTTGTCCTTGGGTCACCAGCTCCGGTGACCAGTTTGTCTCACCAACAATGTCGGAAGAAGTGCAAGTGAATATTTGGCCTCTCCATAAAATTCGGTGTCTATGAGCCACACGCGCTGCCACAAGTTCCTGCCTCATTCCTCATGCACCGGCATATGGGAGCGTGTGAAGTGTCTGACAGTCCTTCGATTCAATTTTTGACGTCGCTTGGTTATCCCCGATCAAATCCTCAAGTCAGCTTCTTCATCTGGTCTCTTCTGAAGGTGTTGCCTTCTGTCGGTGGTTTCTAGTTTTGTTATCGGGTTCTATTCTCGAGAGTTTTAGGTTTGGCTTGTTTGAGGAGCTTTTGGAATTTTTGTGGTTGTGTTATTGCGTGGTGGTTGTTTTATCCTTTCTATTGTCACATGTATTTGGTGTTAGTTTGCTGCTTTAATCTCCTACAACTGCTTAGAGGGCATCGTACTTGCCGTGAAAATATCAAGTTATCTGTTTTGTTTTCTGATTTGGATTACATTTTATTAGAGATTTGGTGTTCTAGTTATTGTCACTGTTTGGGTATTTGTTAAGTGTTTTGCTTGACTATGTCACTTGCTCTTTGCGGCTTGGCATTATTTAATATGAGTTCGAACAAGAATATGGTATGCTATTATTGCCATAAATCTAGTCATATAAAATATTTATGTAGAAAACCTTTATGTGGAAAATTGCATAATCAGACGTCAAAATTAGCAAATATTGCTACTACCAGTACCTTTGGGGGGTATATTATGATTTCTGCAGATAAGTATGCAAAATTTATTCAGTATCAGAATTCTTTGAAAGTTTCACCCACCACTACTATTACTGCGGTAGGAAATCCAAATACATGTCTTTTATCTTCCTCATCTCAATGGGTCATTGATTCTAGTGCTATAAATCATATGACAGGTAACCGAAGTGTATTCTAAACTTTTCAGTCACATGCATCTTTTTCTCCAGTTACAGTGGCAGATGGATCAATTTCTCATGTAAATGGGTCTGGCACAGTTAAACCAACATCATTAATTTCTCTGGGATCAGCTCTAAATATACCAAAACTTGTTTTTAACTTAGTTTCTATAAGTAAACTCACACATGATCTTAATTATTGTATTTTCTTCTTTCTTGATCATCGTGTCTTTCAAGATCTTGCAATAAATCTGACCATTAGTAAAGGTTATGTATCAGGAGGTCTTTATATTCTTGATATAAATATACCCAGGCCTATTGCTTGTTCTAGTATTTTATCTCCATTTGATGCACGTTATAGGTTGGGGCATCCTTCTTTGCCGTCTCTAAAGAAACTATGTCGTTAATTTTCTAATATTTCTTCTCTAAACTGTGAGTCATGTCTATTTGCCAAGCACCACCATAGCTCTTTAAGTCATCAAGTTAATAAATAAGCGAACTCTACATTTGAATTTGTTCATTTAGATGTTTGGGGACCGTGTTTATGGTAGCCAAACCCTGGTTCAAGTATTTTGTGACATTTATGGATGATTACTCCTATCTAACTCGAGTATTTTTTTTATGAAAGGTCGTTCTGAATTATTCACTCATTTTTATGCATTTTGTGTTGAGATTAAAACTAAATTTAATGTTTCTATTTGCACATTAAGGAGTGATAATGCCAAAGAATACTTTTTAGATTCCTTTCAAACATATATGACTTAAAATGGCATACTTCATCAATCCTCATGTCGTAACACGCCATCTCAAAATAGAGTTACTGAGAGAAAAAATAGACATTTGCTTAAGACAGCATGGGCTCTTTTATTTCAGATGAAAGTTCCTAAGCAATTCTGGGCTGATGCTGTCTCTACTACTTGTTTCTTGATTAATCGCATGAACTCTTTATTGCTTGCTAGTGAGACTCCCTACTCTGTTCTTTTTCCATCTAAGCTATTATTTCCTATTGAACCAGGAATATTTGGAAGCACTTGTTTTATTCGGGATGTTCGACCTCATATCGCTAAATTCGATCCAAAGTCACTGAAGTGTATCTTCTTGGGGTATTCTTGTCTTCAAAAGGGGTATAGATGTTATTATCTAGAACTTAATAGGTATCTTGTGTATATTGATGTTACTTTCTGGGAGAATAAATCCTTCTACCTATCTTCTGATTCTACAAGTCAGAGTGAGGACAATTATTGGTTGGTCTACAATGTTATTACAAGGCCAGCAAATAATCCTATTCCTGTTATTCCAAGTGAGTTTAGTCTTCTTGCTCCAAGTGGTCTCGTTCATGCTATTGTAGGTGATTCAGCTCCACTTATTTCTGTTCTTGCTCCAGCAAAACCATCTATTGTACAGGTCTATTTTAGGAGACTAGAACCTGCAATACAATGCCTGAATCAGATTCATCATTTGATCCAGTCCCAGATGATCTTAATCTTCCTATTGCCCTATGGAAAGGCTAACATTATTGTGCCTATTGTATTGGTAATTTTATCTTTTATGATCATTTATCTTTATCTGGGTGTTCTTTTATTGCTTCTCTCGACTCCATTTCTGTTCCTTTAACTGTTAAAGAAGCTTTGTCTCATCTTGGTTAGCGTGATGCAATGATAGAAGAGATAAGTGTTTTGGATGAAAATAGCACTTGGGACTTAGCTGATTTGCCTAAAGGGAAGAAGGTTATGTGATGCAAATGGGTTTTTACTATTAAAGTTAATCTAGATGGTTCTGTGGCTAGACTTAAAGCTAGGCTTGTTGCGAAAGGATACACTTAAACATATCGGGTAGATTATTCAAATGCTTTCTGTGACTCGCGTTGAATTCGATTATTTCTCGGAGGCCTGCTTTTAGGGCCCGAGAGGGTTTGCATCTTTAGATCTTGGGTAACATGAGATATTTTGGAATCCCTTACCCAATAGAACATTGGTAAAGTTCATCTAATTCCATGAAACCCTTTAGCACCTTTGAGGTATTTTGGAGTTGCTGTAACACCCCGACAAGCACCCTAGTTGGATTCGTATATATTGGAGTGATTAAGTGCATGAAGTGCTTATTTGATCTATTGAAATGATTAAAATTAGTTGAGGATGTGTTTGGTATTAATTAATAAGGTTAAAGGTAATTTGGTCATTTTACCTACATGGATTAGGTTGTATGAAATAAGTAATCATGAGAGTTAAATTATGAGAATGGATTAGTATTATGTCCCAATTTATGTAATGGCGGTGTCGAGTGTGCCGAAAGGACGAATTTGGTATTAATGTAAAAGTTTTGGCAAGTGCGATCAATTGTAAATTTGTGAAGTATGAATTTAGGACTTAATTAAGGGAATTAATTAATTGTGTTGGTCAATGTGGGGAATAATAGATTTATAAGTTAATTGCTAGAGGGAATAAGAGTTGAAGGATTGAAAGGGGAATTTAACATAAAAATCTAATAAGGACCAATAGAAGAGGGACTTGTGGCATTAGAGATGAGATTGAATTGGTTGAGATATTTAAGAAGAGAGGGAGTAGATTTCTGCTCACCTTACTCTCGTCCTCCACGATCTTTCTCTCATTCTTTTTCCTCTTCTTCTTCCAATGCCATTCCCTCTCTCTAAATGCAAGCTCTAAGATTTGAATGATAGAATCTTCAAGTTCAAGTGCTTTAAGTGAGGGGTTTCATTCCCTCTCTCTAAATGCAAGCCCTAAGATTTGAATGATGGAATCTTCAAGTTCAAGTGCTTTAGGTGAGGGTTTGAGTTGGAAAGGTAAGTTATGAGCTTTTGCTTTCTTCAATTTCTTGTTGTATAGCTAGAAACCCAAATTAATGTTATGTGTGGTTTTAATGAGGAATTGGAGGATTGTGACTATGGAGGAGTATGTGAGCCAGGAAGTGTAATTACTTGAGCTTATAAGAGCAAAGGAAGTCAGGTTTGGGATTTATGTAGTTTTTGAATGTTTTGACATTTGAATTTTGATTATAATTTCTGGAAATTGATAAATTAGGTATGTTTATTGTATGATAGAGTTGGATATTGTTAATTTGAAGTAGAAAATGGAAGTCAAGGTGGAGTATGGCAAATGAAAGTGAAATTATGTAGATTTTGGGAAATCTTTTGAGTTTTTAAATCTTATTATGCAAATTGTTCTTTGATCGTTTTAAGCACTTCTTTGAGTGTAAATCTTGGGTTAAATGAAGGGTAAAATGTTTTGAATGTCATGTGATAAATTTGTGGAAGTTCTATAGATTAAGTGCATGAATTGGAAAAGATTTGAGTGTGGAAGTTGTGTTGAACTCGGCATCTGTGAGGGATTCGTGACTCTGTCGTGAGCACGACAGTGTTCGGTGATTCGAGCTCTTGTTGAGGAGCTCTTTGTTGTGAGCGCGACTCATGTCACGAGTGCGATAAAGTGTTCGAATGCAGAGCCTCTGTCGGGCTCTCCTCTATCGCGAGCGCCTTTGCGTGAGCAAGCGCGACCGAGGCCTACCCATCCTCTATCGTGAGTGCAATTGAGGCCTACCCGCCCTATGTCGCGAATGCGATAGAGATTGGCCAGTTCCTTCTCACGAACGTGGCTGGTTGTCGCGAACGTGCCTCCACATGCCAATTGTTTCTAGAGCATGCACGATAGGTCGTTGCGAGTGCGACCTTCCCCTTTGTTTCAAGAAACTTTTAATTGTTATACTGTGCATGGTTTCTCACTTATGGTATACATATACGTTTTAAAATATGAATTATAATATGTTTTACCATGTGATTAAGTCGTTATTTTATGAATATATATATATGAAATAGTGTAAACTTATTTGATAAGTTTAAGTGTGTACAAGATATCTAATAGCACGAATTTATTTAATATAACTATATGACAGCTCAGACTTATGAAAAGTACATGATTATTATTGAGTAAGATAAGTATGATTAGTATGAATAACATGCAAATAAATGAATGTATGATCATATTAATGATACGTAATGTAAAGAGCAAGTGTAAATGTGATATTAGTATTATATGATACATTTAATATGTATTGCCTGCATCAATAGAGTCATGCCTATAGAGTTTTGTTAGCTGCAGCCTATGCATTCTGGACCCTGATCGGGTCCCTGTTTAGATCCTCGTGATCCCTATGATTTTTTATCTTTTTTAAAATCCCTAATGTGAAAATATTTTTGGAAGAAAGGAAAGGAAGCTGTTTTGTACCTACGAGTACCGATGTGTTTACTCGTTATCCACTACTTTGTAATCGCAGGCATAATTATGTATATATATTTAAGAAATAAAGGATAATATCATAATGCGTACCTTATGATTCTATATGTATGAATTTCATTTGGAATTTCAGTTATGGATTTTCCCTCTAATTGGATTCTGTATAAGAATCCCTATGTATTATATGAATCATAACTGCGAGTACCTTTAGGTTCGGTATTTCACTATGTGTTTCCTCGCTAAAATGGGTAATATCGAAGTGCAGGGATGTAATTGAAAAATAAGAATATTATTGATGATAACGTGTATATAAATATGTATATGTGAATAAAGGTGTAAGAATGCTATAATTTGTTATAAGTATGGTTAATTGTTTTATGTGTGTGTCTTGACAAAATGTTATTGTAAACATGGATGTTATGTGTTTTTAAATTCCGTATGAATAACCATTGAGAATAATAAGACCATGTTTAAATTATATGATTAGATGGGATGGTTAATAATTAATGGGAAGGATTTGATATTATTTATTTTGAGCACTAATGTATGACTTTATTATAGAACTAAGGGTATAAAGAAAGGATAAATGGTACAAATAAGAGTCTTTAACTTAGGAAATTGCTATAAGTAAGTAGGCAATAAGTTAATGATACAAGATAAAGTGTAACAAGTAAGAATAAGATAATTGAAATTCGGGTATGAAGAACTACGTGGTTCTGATTCTCAATCTTTGAGATACGTAGGAAGCTTGAAATATTCATTTCAAGCTCGAACCAAATCTTAAGATTGTAATATGTTTAAAAGTTTGGAAACGTATTATGGCTGGAACAAATGAATTATCCCCATTAAAGTCACAAGATTGTTTTAGACATGAATTAAAAACACATGTGAGAAGACATGAATTAAAAACACATGTGAGAATGAGAATGTTTAGAACTTTAATTTGACGAAGAATATGACTATTTGTAGTTTAAGAGGAGCTAATGTTAGGAAATGCTTAGGTAAAATGAGTAAATGGTATGATATTTAAACATATGTATTAATTTAGAAATATTTGATCTTAATGTTTAAATGTATATACATTGCTTGAGATGCGCATGATGAATGTATACAATGATTTACAAATATTTTGGCATGAGAATTTATTATATGCAATTATGGTATCTTTTAACTAGTGTAATTTGTATAATTGTTATGTATACATGTGTTTGGCATTAACAACCAATGTGAGTGGTTATTTATTATATGGTTTTCCCCACTAAGCTTTTGCGCTTAGCACCGGGTGTTTGTCCGTGCAGGTTAAAGAGATAGAAGTTCCGTCCGGGCATTCCGCAGTAGTTTTGGCAAACGAGTCTGTATAGTGTTGTTTTAGATCATTATAAATAATTGTAATATAATTAAGTTTTGTTCTGTTATTTATAATGGGTTGTATATAAAGTGCATAGTAGTATGCAGGGGATGTATGTATATGTGATGTATGGATCGGTATGTGATTCTGTTTTTATCTATACTATGTTTGGGTATCCGTCCGGTAGCACCCTCCACTCATCGTCGCTCAATGCCTATGTTATCATACAATGTGATACGCATGGGTTTGGGGTGTTACAATCATCACCCAATTCACAAGAAATGGGGGAAGTTCATCTAACCTCTGGGGTCTAAATCAGAGAAAGATTTGGAATTTCACTCTTATTAATGCCTTGGTTAATTTTAAACGGATTTTTGATATTAAATTTCCATCTCTCTCTCACACGAGGTGCATTAAAATTTAAGTGCATATCAAGCATCGAAAGAAAGTGATAAAATAAAATAAACTACAAAAATAAATTAAATTAAAAGATAAAATTGGGACAAAAATACAATCCCCAAAATGTAAAATGACAAAATCAAATAAATAAGCAAGCATATATAAATTGGGATATTTATTCAGCATAGGAACATTGGTTCCTTCAAACTCACTTAAATAATCGAAAAGTTATTTTTGTAATTTATCGAGAAAACCGGGATGAGTGATCCCATTTTAAGAAAATTAACTCTTATTTTAAAAGTAAATTTTTATTGGTTAAAATTAGGATATTGATCCTATTTTATTAGAAAAAATTCCAATTTATTGATAGAAATATTTTTTCTATGATTTTCTTTTAGCATGCATAAAGTAAATAAATCTATTATAAATTACACAGTAAAATGAATAAAATTAAAATAATGAAAAATAACAAAAATGCTAAAAACATCAAACCAAAAGGTGTCTCCAAATCTCCATGGATCCCCATTTGCAATTGAAAATGCTCACAAAAAAAAAAAAGAATTGTATAAGTGACAAAAAACAAAATAAAACCAATGATAGTAAAATAATCTAAAAAATCAATTAAATCAAATAAAATAATAAAAAATAAATATTATCACATAAAAGAATGAAATATTTAATAAACATGATAAAATAAAATTGAAATCACACAAAAACATTCCAAGCAAAATAAATCTACAAAATATAATTAATCAACAAAATAATAATTAGAGACAAACATTATCACATAAAATAATAAATATTGCATAATAAAATAAAATTAAAATCACAAAAAAATACGTAACACGCAAAATATTGGTTGAAAAACACCTAAAAAAGGGATGAAAAGAGGTTAAAATGGCATAAAAGACAAAAAAAAAAAAGGTGAGGGGTGGCCTAGCCACGAGGGCCAGGCAGCCCGCTCCTCACCTTCTTCCCGCACCTTACGGGTGGGAACAAAGCATGAGCGTTTCTTCCGATTTTCTTCAAAATTCCAATTAAAACTTGCAGTTTTGTGTGATTTTATGTCGGATTGATATGAGAAATGACTAATTTAACTTAAATCATAAGCAAAAAAAAAAAAAAGTCAAAGGATTAATCACATAAAATTTCAAGCTTTTAGAACAAAGAACAATGGTGAAAAAAAAATAAGGGAAAAAAAGAATAATGCAATTGAGCCCATAATTCTTTACCCTCAGAATTATCAATCTATAAAAGCTAAATCGTGAATTGTTTTCCTTGTCAACAATCAAAAATTTGAAGAAAAAAAAATTAAGATCAAAATTGTTTTTCTCCATTTTTTCTCTCTCTCCAAAAACCCTTTAAAATCTCAGCCTTTAGGAAGCCATTAAATTCAAATTTTTTTAATTTTTGAAATGGAAAAAAATGTATGTAACCTTCAAAATTCTCGAAAAAATGGAAAAAAGGGAAAAAAACCGACGAAAAAATGAATTTCGGCCAAAAACAGTGCCCGGGGGGCCGTTAGCGGCGAGGGGCGGCCAACGCGCATGCGCGTGCCTACCGCTGGTGAGCCGTCGGCTGTAAGCTGCATAATTTTTTTTTTCAGGAACACTATTACCTCAAGCCTTCTTTTTTTATTATTTTTAATATATTTTTATATTTATTTTTTAAAAAATAAATTTTGACAAGAAAATTATCACTTTCAACCTTTTTACCTATAAATAGGCACTTAACTTCATCATTAGGTAACCCTGATCCTCAATTTTGGGGAAGCTAGTACATCGGTGCCTAATAGAGCCAAAATTTAGAGAAAAAATGAAAGATACGCGTACCTGAGGTCGCCTCTTTCTCGCTGTGTCGATGAAGCCGTTGTGGCGGGTTTGACTAATGCCGGTTTGTTGATGTGTTAAGCTACGCTTTGGGTGGCTAATTGACATCATCTTGTTGGCATGCTACATTTTCGTTTGGCTGATGCCAGATAGATGCCACTTGAAGAGCTGGTTGCTCCTTGGAGAATAGTGTTGTGACTAGTATTGCGAATATTATCCTTTTGGATTACACCGAGTCTCTAACAAGACTACGAAGTGCAGTCATTCTTGAATTTCAATGAGTTGTTATCCCGACCATACAGTGATTGTCATCCTCTTAGATTACACCAAGTCATCTCAGACTTATAAAAGCACCGAGTCATCTCAGACTTACAAAATGCAGACGTCATCCTCTTGGATCGTACCGAGTCATCTCAGACTTACAAAATGCAGATGCACCAAGTCATCTTAGACTTATAAAATGCAGACGTCATCCTCCTGGATCGTACCGAGTTATCACAGACTTACAAAATGCAGACGTCATTGTCTTGGATCGCATCGAGTCATCTCAGACTTACAAAATGCAGACGTTATCCTCTTGGATTGCACCAAGTCATATCAAACTTACAAAATGCAGACATCGTCCTCTTGGATCGCACCAAGTCATCTCAGACTTACAAAATACAGACATCGTCCTCTTGAATTGCACAGAGTCATCTCAGACTTACAAAATGTAGATGTCGTCCTCTTGGATCGTATCGAGTCATCTCATACATATAAAATACAGACGTCGTCCTCTTTGATCGCACCGAGTTATCTCAGACTTACAAAATGCAGATGTCATCCTCTTGGATTGCACCGAGTCATCACAGACTTGTAAAATGCAGACGTCATCCTCTTAGATCACACCGAGTCATCCCAAACTTACAAAATGCTGAGTCATCCTCTTGGATCTCACCGAGTCATCCCAGGCTTACAAAATGGAGACGTCATCTTCTTGGATTGCACCAAGTCATCTCAAACTTACAAAATGATTTCAGACTTACAAAATGCTGACATCATCCTCTTGAATTGCACCGAGTCATCTTAGATTTACAAAATGCAGACGTTATCCTCATGGATTGCACCGAGTTATCTCAAACTTACAAAATGCAAACGTCATCCTCTTGGATTGCACCGAGTCATCTTGGACTTACAAAATGCAAACGTCATCCTCTTGGATTGCACTGAGTCATCTTAGACTTACAAAATGTAGACGTCGTCCTCTTGGATTGCACCGAGTCATCTCAGACTTACAAAATGCAGACATCATCCTCTTGGATGAGTTGATGAAGAGCCATTCGGCGTAGCCTTCTCGTTGAAAAGACTTGTATGCATCTTAAGAGGGCTTTGGATGATTTGCCTTTTTAGAGGACTTGGAAATAGCCTCTTCAGAGGACTTTGAAAGATTTGAACCTGTGTAGACTTCATCTTGACCTAGTTGTCCAGCACAGGTGAGTGCTAATGTTGAGCTAAAGTTGTCGCTGATTAGCTTTAGGCTTTTATGGTTCTTTTGCATCGTATGCATTGTGGCCTCCATGCTTTACACCTTTTCAGACAAGCAGAGGTTGGCAGCATCCACAACATCTAACCGTGTCAAAACTTACTGCCATCCTGCTGAACTCCCTTCTGTAGCAACCCCACTCTCCGAATCTGACTCATCCTCATCAAACGCAGCTGGCACGTCCGCCTCAGGTAGGGGAACTTGTTGCTTACCCTTGCCCATAGTTGTCTTAGCCGTACGTTCTTCATAAGATAGAAAGCATGGTGGCCAACCTACTCTGTTAATCAACTGAGAATTTCTCAAAAATTCAACATCAAACATAGTTAAATGGTCCCCATCTTCTATCTCAAAACCCTCTAATTGTCCTAAATACCCCAAAATTATACCAGTAATCATATGCCCCATACCCACAGTTTTAGTCTTAAAAATAGAGGCATTATAAAGACCATCAAAACTAAAAGAAATTAAGCAGGCTGTTTTTCTAGCTCTAAGTAAGGACAATACAAATAAGTCATTGGCTTGCACTTTGTTGTTTTCAACTCTTCCAAACAAAGCATTACAAAGATATTTATGGAAAAGCAAAAGAGCATTATTCTTTATCAACCTATTGGAATAATTTTTTGGATGAAAATTATCTAACCCAGTAAACTTTTTCCAATGATCAGAAGCCACAAACATTTGAGGCACAAAAGTCCGCCTATCTAAAGGGAAATTAAACCAAGCATGCATATCCTTAAAACCAAAAACAAATTCAATCCCTTCATGCCTAAACCTAAATTGAGTTTTCCTTTCATCAACATAGCCAAGGTGACTAAAAATTCTAAAGCCCATTCCTTCTTAACATGTAAGTTCATATGTGCAAATTGCTCCCATTTCATGTATTTTAAATAATTCCCAAAATCTTGACTAACACCCAAATCTACTAATAAATCAAATTTCAGATGATACATGCCTACAATCTCCTTTTTAGCAAAAAATTGAAATTTTTTACCTTCATCATCAGATAATAAAGGAAAAGGGTAGTTATACAACTTGGATAGAGCAAGAGAGTCTGGAACGTGAGAGCTTGAAGCTGGTTCCTTACCCTTACGTCTATCTGCCATCCTTTTAGTTCTCACCATTTTGATTCTAATTGAGAAGTGAAGATGAAACAAAAAGAACAACTGAATAGAAATATGCGATTGACAAAAAAAATATGAAAAGAAAAGAAGAAAAATTTTGAAAAGAAACTTAAGGATTGAACGTTGTTAGGTTTGAAAAAGTGAAAAACAGAGTTCTAAAAGGTTCGTAATCAACAGAAATTTCAGTAGAACTAAGAGAACCAAGAAAGAGTCACAATAAAAATAAGAAAAATCAAGCAAAACCTAAAGAACAACCAAGAAATCACTAGAGGTAAAAAGAAAAACAAGAGAAAAAATGAGAGAAAACTAAGAAAACAGAGTGAAAATGAGAAATTAGGGCTCAAAAAGTATTTATAGGGGGACTAAAATTGGGTTCCAAGGGTCAAAATTCCCCTAAAAATTTGAAATCCCATGTTCAGTTGCGCTCGCGATAGAAACAATTTTCACTCTCTGTCGTGCTCACGATAGTGAGGAAATGTTCACAACTCCCTCAATCTATCGCATCCGCGATGCCCAGCGCATTCGCGACAGAAGCGGTTCTCTCAATCTGTCGCGCTCGCGATAGAAACAAATTTCCCCAAATCCATCAATCTGTCACGCTCATGACTCCTTTCTCGATCACGATAGAAACTTTCTCAACCAATTTCCTTGTTTTGTCGCGTTCGCGACAGTAAGGAAAAACACAATAAAAATTTTGTTTTGAAGAAGATACTCAATATTTGAACTATACTAATAGACTTACTTACTAATTGAACTTGTAGAACAAAAATAAACAGTGTTAGAAACATTAAAATCAAAAATACTAAAATGAAATCTAATAAACAGCACACAAAAATAACTTTAAAATGTAATAAATACAAAATAAAAAGATTGTGTAAATAACCTTCAACCCAAATGTAGAGAGATACATGAGACCTCTCTACTTTGAAAATGTCCATCTAAATAGACCTTACAATGTTGACCATTAGCTTTAAACAATTCTCCTTTAGCATTTTTAAGTTCTAAATAGCCATGGTTAAACACTTGATTCACCTTAAAAGGTCCACTCCACCTAGACCTTAACTTTCCAGGAAACAATTTCAATCTAGAGTTGAATAAAAGAAATTTGTCTCCTACCTTGAAACTTTTATACTTAATGTGAGCATTTCTTAGATCTTTCCTTATATGTTCTTGCATTTTCATATGAAATAAGGCATAATTCATCAAGCTCATTTAGTTGTAAACATCTTTTCTCACCCGCCTCCTTAAGTTCATCGCGCCTGGAATCGTTAGCACGCTAGAGGAGAAAGAGCCTTCTGTCGGTTATTGCTTTGCAAGCATAAGTTACAGCTTTGACCCACAAGATAGACAACTTGAACATGGGAGGAACTTCATCAAATGCATGTATAATTTGTGGTCAACAAGGCCATGCTAGTGAAGGTTGTAATTTGGGTATGGCGAGTAGGGAAGAGCAAGTGAGTTTCATATAAGGACAAGGGCGTGGCAATCCCTATTTAAACACTTATAACCCTGGATGGAGGAACCATCCAAATTTTTCATGGGGGAATAGCAATAATCAAAATAGAGGACGTGTAGGATTTCAACCACCACAAGATAGATTTGAAGCATTGGAGGTTAAGATGGATAGATTCTTAAAGGGAATAAATTTGAAATTTAGCTTACAAGAGGAGAATTATAAGAGGCTGGAGTCTAAGTTTGATAAAATAGCTAAGAATCAAACTTCATCCATTCATAATTTGGAGGTTCAATTGGGACAAATTGCCAATGCACTACCTTTAAGATTACAAGGATGCCTTCCAAGTAATACGAAAGATAATCCTAGGGAGCACTTGAAGGCAATCACATTGAGATTAGGTAAAACCTACACCTATGAATTTATTTCTACTAACAAAGATGGAGTGATGTAGGAAAATGAGATTAAGAAGGAAAATGGACCTTCTATAGCTAGCGCGACACCTATCGCAGATGCGACAGAGGGGAAACAAGCCAATATTGTGAGCGTGATACCATTCGCGAGCGTGCTAGAGAAGAAAGAGCCTTTTATCATAAACGTGACTCCTGTGCAACTAAGGCTAATATTCCAAAAGTTTTCCAATCTCGTCTAACGTTTTTGCAATGTCTCAAGCAACAAAACAATGATAAGAAATTTCAAACTTTTCTTAATAAATTGAAGCATTTACATATTAATTTAAATTTTATTGAGGCTATAACTCAAATTCCTAACTATGCTAAGTTTTTAAAGGATTTAATTTCTAAGAAAAAGAGTTGGGAAGATTTATCTACTATTGAATTGACTGAGGCATGTAGTTCAGTAATCACTAATAATGTGCCTACGAAGCTTAAAGATAATGGGAGTTTCACTATTCCTTATACTTTAGGAAAATTGAATTTCCTAAGTGTTTGTGTGATTTAGGGGCTAGTATTAACCTTATGTCATTGTCAATCTTTAAAAAGTTAGGATTAAAAGATGTTAAGTCTACTTTAATGGTCTTACAATTGGCTGACCAATCAATTAAAAAATCATATGGCATAGTAGAGGATGTGCTAGTTAAAGTAGATAAATTCATTTCACTTGCTGATTTTGTGATTTTGGATTTTGTTTATGATGTTAAATGCCCATTGATTTTAGGAAGACCATTCATGCGAACTGGTAGGGCATTAGTTGATGTTTATGAGGGTACTTTGGTTTTAAGAGTAGGGGAGGATAGCATAGAGTATCACATGGACAAAGCACTCAAATACCCAATGGATGAAAATGTATGCATGAAAATTGATGTTATTGATGCTTGTGTGCTAGAAGTTTTGGATGATGCAGGTTGAGAGGAGGTCAATCTTGATGAGGAAGTTCATGAGGAGGAAAAGCAAGAGAGCTCAAAGCCAGAAATTTTGTATTGAAATGAGGCACCTTTGCTACCATCTATTGTAAGTCCTCCTAATGTTGAGTTGAAAGAACTTTCGAGCCATTTAAGGTATGCATTTCTTGGTTCTAATAGCACTTTACCTATCATTGTTTCTAATAAGCTCACGAATAAGCAAGATTCTTTGTTGTTCGAGGTGGTGAGAAAGAGGATCAAAAGTATAGGTTGGCAACTTTCTAACTTAAAAGGAATTAGTCTAAATGTAGTAATGCATAGTATTAATATGGAGGATGAGTGTCAACCTAAAGCTGATAGACAAAGAAGACTTAACCCCAATATGAAGGAAGTAGTTAAAAAAGAAGTCACTAAGTTGTTAGATGTTGGGATTATCTATCCAATTTCGGATAGTACATGGGTGAGTCCTATACATTGTGTGCCTAAGAAAGGGGGTATAACGGTAGTAAGGAATGTGAATAGAGATTTAATCCCTGCATGAACCACCATAGGTTGGAGGGTTTGTATTGACTATAGGAAATTGAATTCAGCTACTAGGAATGGTCATTTTCCTTTGCCCTTTATAGATCAAATGTTAGAAATGATAGCTGGCCATTCTCATTATTGCTTCTTAGATGGATTTTCGGGATACTTTCAAATATTCATATATCCTAGTGACCAAGAGAAGACCACATTTACTTATCCCTATAGGACTTTTGCCTATAGGCGGATGCCTTTTAGGCTTTATAATGCACCAACCACTTTCCAAAGGTGCATGACTTTGATTTTTAGGGATCTAATAGAAGAGATAATGGAAGTACTCATGGATGATTTTTCATTTTATGGCGATTCTTTTGAGTTGTTTTTGAATAACTTGGATAAAGTCTTGGCTAGATGTGAGGAACAAACTTGGTATTTAATTAGGAAAAGTACCATTTCATGGTTAAAGAAGGGATAGTTCTAGGCTATAAGATCTCAAATAGGGGTATAGAAGTGGATAGAGCTAAAACTGAGTTGATAGAGAACTTGCCTCCACCTACCACACTTAAGGGTGTAATATCATTTTTAGGTCATGTGAGATTTTATAGGAGGTTCATTAAGAATTTTTCATTGATTGCTAAGCCTTTAACTAACTTGTTAGTTAAAGATGTTCCTTTTGATTTTTTTGATGCATGTATGAATGCTTTTGACCAATTAAAAAAAGCTCTTGTGAGTGCACTTATTATAACATCACCAAATTGGAATTTACCTTTTAAAATAATGTGTGATACTAGTGACTTAGCTGTAGGATGTGTGCTAGGTCAGCGCCAAAATAAGCATTTGCATGTCATTTATTATGCTAGCCATACATTATCAGCACCTCAATTGAATTATGCCACAACTGAAAAAGAACTGTTGGTTATTGTCTTTGCATGTGAAAAGTTTAGATCTTATTTGTTGGGGTCTAAAGTTATAATCTATACGGATCATGCAGCCCTTAGGTATTTGTTTGCTAAGAAGGATGCTAAGCCTCACCTTATACGTTGGGTTCTTTTGTTACAAGAATTTAACATTGAGATTAGCGATAAGAAAGGTTCTGAAAATTTAGTGGCTGATCATTTGTCAAGATTAGAAAATGATGAAGGACCTATAAGGGATAACAATGAAATCAATGAATCATTTCCAGATGAGTCTTTAATGTCTATTGAGATAGTGCATGTGCCATGGTATGCAGATTTTGCTGACTTTCTTGCTTGAGGATTGTGCCTCATGGTTTAACATGGCAACAAAGAAAAAAAATTCTTTTTTGATGTTAAGAATTACTTTTGGGAGGAGCCTTATTTGTTTAAGATAGGTGGGGATAGTGCGATTCGTAGATGCGTAAGTGAGGAGGAGTATGTGAACATCTTGTAGCATTGCCATTCATCTTTAATTTTAGGTCATAATAGTAGTATAAAAACTGCATCTCATGTGCTTGAGTGTGGTTTTTATTGGCCTTACTCTATTTCATGATGCTTTACTCTATTTCATGATGCTTGGAGTTTTGTAGCCAAATGTGATAGGTCTCAAAGGGTTGGTAATATAGGGAAAAGAGATGAGATGCCTTTGAATAATATTTTAGAGGTAGAAATCTTTGATGTGTGGGGGATAGACTTTACGGGTCATTTCCCTACTTATTTTGGACAAAACTATATATTGGTTGGGGTGGATTATGTATCAAAATGGGTTGAAGCTAAAGCAACACCAACCAATGAGTCAAAGGTGGTAGTAAAGTTCTTAAAGAAGCTCTTTTCAAGATTTGGAGTGCCTCGAGCCATAATAAGTGACGGAGGTATACATTTCATTAACTGATCTTTTGCTTCATTATTGGATAAATATGGTATGCATCATACGGTAGCTACTCCTTACCATCCATAAATTAGTGGTCAAGTAGAGGTTTCAAATAGAGAGCATAAATGGTTACTTGAAAAAACAGTTTCTAGCTCTAGGAAAGATTAGGCACACAAATTAGATGATGCACTTTGGGCATATCGTACTGCATTCAAAACACCTATTGGGATGTCACCATATAGGTTAGTGTATGGTAAATCATGTCATTTGCCCGTTGAGTTAGAGCATAGAGCTTATTGGGCCATTAGGACCTTGAATTATAAAATTAAGGAGGCGGGTGAGAAAAAACTTATTAGGTGCTAAATTCGCGGTTTACCGATTATAGTACTTAAGATATCGTTCCCATAAGGAATGTATATTGATTATTACTCACTATTACTACTTGATTTTAATTTTGTTTACAATGATCAATATCTTTTAAGAATAATTCTAACGTATTAGTGGAATGCAAGTTTTAACTGAACCTAATTACTGATGATCAAAGAAGATAAAAAGGATTAATAATGACAAATTAATAATTAATGGAACTTGAAGTAATTATTCTTGATTATTAGTGTATCCTTGTCATGCAAGTCAAGTTGAAATAATATTCCATTTCATTTTCTCGACATGATTAGAGTGCCTAAAACATATATTTATAATTCTAACTCTTAACTCTCATTAATGAATTAGTTAATTATACATGCAAATTTCAGGATTAATTAGCAACCTATAACAATCATCTAACATTATGATCTCTCAAATAATGTTTTAATGATGAAATTCTATTAGTTTTAAGTAGGAATTTATCTCTCAACTAAATTCTTACTTATAATGATCATGCATCAACTACTAATAGAAATTATACAAACAAGAATACTAAATTGATATGAACAACAAAACATAATATAAAAGATTCAAGTTCACAAATACATCATTTAATATTTACAAAGAAGAAGTAAAAGATAAGAAATAAGAAGAAGGAGATCTCTCAACCCTTTTTCCTTTCATAAAGTGTGTTCTTCTTCTTTGCTTGTTGTCTTCTCCTCAAAAAATAAAAACTAATTTAAGAACTTTAACTACAGAAAATGTTCTTTCTAAAAACTTACAGAAAATCTTAAGTTAAAATTTCATATTTTTTTTTATATTTACAACTGAATTTAATATATATATTTTTCAAAGCTCATGTCCCTTGATATGCCTCTTTAAAGAGTTATAAAAGTTGGTGAAAAGGGTTGACTCTTAAATAACTCTTCAAAATAACTGTTCCAATGGCTAGCTCTGTCGTGCTCGCGACAGGACACAGATTTCTCTACCTTAACTTTCTTCAGCTGCATTGACTCCTTCCTCCTTCTTGTTCTGTCGCGCTCGCGACTCCCTTCAAGCCCATGACAGAAGGAGACACCTCCTTTTGCTCAACTTCTTTTCTTCTTTCTTCCTTCTTCTTAGGCACCTTAAGTCGTGCTCATGACACCCTTCGCGCTCGCGACAGTACCATCTTTTCTTGCTTAATTTGCACCTTTTTCTAATGTTTTCTCCATTTTCTCCTACACTCACAAAACATAAAACAAAACATGAAACATACATAATTCTAATACAACTAACCACAAATAAATATAATTTTAATCACAAAACATTAACTAAATATGAGCTATTTAGGCTCATATCAACGTGAGATGCAAAGAGTTATGCAAATATGCAAAAGATCGTACACACGTGATGCACGTGAGATATTGTATGCAAAGGTTTGCAAAGAAAAAATGGATAGGCCATATCCTAGGTGGTTAAGGAATTCAATGAGGGTACAACTCGGTTGCCCATACCATCTAATGCCCTCAAGGATCTAGAAGTGGCTTAGGAATTCTGACCTATAATCTTTTCAAAGAGAACCATCTGGTGTGCATCTTTACCCTCCCCCCCCCCCCCCCCCCGGTCAATGAGCATACACCTTTTGCTATGAGCTGTACAACACTTTGCCCTAGGATTCTGACTCATGTTCTGCATTATGCACTATCTGCCTGAAGGGAGGTCATTCGAAGTAATGCCGCTTTATTGCTCTAGGCATCGGAACTCATTGTTTTAAAGGTAGTGCATCACTTGTGGATTTTCACACTATCTTTTCTTCGCGGGAAATGCATCTCATTTGGGGATTTTCACATAACGATTTGCCTAATTTTTTCCTGAAATAGACCCAACCCACTCCAATGGCTTTTATTCATTTTATTTTTTTTTCTTGTAGGACAGACTACCTGTTTTTAGGTTTTCACCCAGCCCTTTGGCCTACCTTTTGCTTAGAGAGCCAGTTATGATTTTCATCTTTAACGGCATTTTTTTTTCTTTTTTTTAGAAGAGTAGTATTTGTCACATGAAGTGTCGTTATCACTACCTTGAGACTTGCTCCAACATACATCACTATGCATGCCACATGTTTCTCTTCAATCGCATGTTTATGCCTAGCTTATGTATGTGTCCTTATTTATATGCACCATATAGCAACATTAATAATCATAGCTAGGCATGTAATGCAAAAACATAAGTTTCATTCAATCTCAGGGAGTAACACCTTGGGCGCATTCAACTCCTGTTATTAATCAGCCCTCTCGGGTTTTCTTGATTGAATATTTTCTCTCAGCCCCTAATTCTTGCCTAGGGCGCCTTTTTCGGGTTTTCGTTCCGTGGGGCATTTACTCTCTTCTTTTTTTTTTCTTTGTTTTCTCTTATTTTATTTTATTTTATTTTATTGTCTTTGCCATAGAATCTTCTTTAGTCTGTCGGCATTGCTTGATTTATTGAGTCCTTCATCATTATTTTAGCCGGGACGAATTGCCTCCTCCGACTGTGGCTTTTCAGCATAAAAGGCTTAATCCTGACCTTTGTGCAAACTAGCTAAATCAATGAGCTCTCTTTTTGGAACTTGACTGTGAAAGCTCATTTTGCTTTTTTTGATTTTGGCCACTAAATTTCTAAGGTAGCTTTTAACAGTTAAGATTGGACTGTAAGTTAGCCTCAGATGGTTTAGGCCAAAACTGTGGGTTTTTTCCTTTTTTTTCTTCTCTTTTTTGGTTCTTGTTTTTCTTTTCTCTTTTTTCTTTCTTTTTTTTTTCATGAAGGCCCAAAGCTTCATTCGTATTGAATTTGATAGTCCAGTTTCTGAGGCAACACCTTATTGATTGGAGCTTGGCTTCATTTGGTTGCATTGTATGCTTCCTAGATGTCGAGGAGGCAAGGAATGGCTTTCAAAATTTTATTCATCGTTATGTTGGCAAATTAAAGCAGCGTTGTCCTAGCAATGCCATTGTTAATTTTTAGCATGTCACTCCAGGTCCAAGCAAAGGCCCTTTCTCTTTTTTTTTTTAATTATCTTTCAGAAATCTCCTCTATTCAGAAGTTATGTTAGATGCAGCCAAGATGTTTTTTGCTTGAGATTGAATTAAAAAATATTTATTGAACCAATGCCGTGATCATGAGTATTACCATACATGATGCGATAAGACAAAAAGATGCATACATAATGTAACAACCCAAATAGGGCCTGGTCGGAATCTGTGTTTAAGTCGGATAAGTGAGTGTATTTTTGTACTATGGGTAAGAGGAATTTTGGACATTTAAGAATTTTGTGTTAAAGGAATTAAATAATTAAGTGTTAAGTGAAGTAAAGGGAATATTAGTGTGTGGTTATAGGGTATAGTTGTAGGGTGTTTATGGATTTAAGGCTTTTATTGTGTGGTTTTAGTGCATGGTACCTAGGATGTAAAGAGGATTATAAGAAATAATATGGTGTGAGTGAGTGTTTGGTACTTGGAAGATATTTGTGTGGTTTGGGCTTGTGTGTGGTTGGTGTATGGTGCCTTAAGTGGTGTTTGTAAGATGGATTGATGGATGCTCTAAGATTGTGGCATGTGGCAAGGGTTGGTGGGCAATTAATGAAAAGTAGGAGAGAGGAAGGGAGGGGCAGCTTTTGGTGAGGCTTCCCGTGGAAGCCATCTCCATTTCCCCTTTCTTTCTCACTTTCCCGTCCCCTCTCTCTCTCCTTCTTCCATTTTTCTGCTCTCACCCCTTTTCTATTGAGCTTCTTTGTATTTTGAGTGGGTTTTGGAAGGTTTGAGCTGGGTTTGTGGAAGGTAAGTGGTTGAGTTCGGTTAGAGGTTTATTGCTCTTTGATTTCTGATTTTTGATGGTGTGTTTGGGTCTGATTTGAGTGTATTGTGGCTGGGTTTTTGTGCAAGAATCGGAAGAGCGAAGGAAGATCAAAGGCAAGGATAAAGTGGACTCGTGAGGAGCTCGGTTTGAAGCTGCGATTTCCAGGTTTGGGAGTTTATTTGAGCTGTGTTATAGATTGTGGTTTCTCCCCTATTTTCTCCTTGGATCAACTCTAGCTAGTGTTTGCATGTTATGTGTAATCTTGAGTATTTTATGAATGCATGTTTAAATGGTGTAGTGACTTATAGTGAAGTGCAAGTGATATTGTGACGATGTTATGCGTCTTCAGAATTTGAGCATGCCCTGTTAATGTATTTGAGTTTGATTGTGAGTGAGTTATTGTGGAAATTATAGTTGATTATAGTGTAAATGTGTTTATTTGACTTGTGAATGATGCGGTGATGTGTTGGAGGCGAGAGGTAAGTGTTTTGAGTATGTTGTGTGCATGTATGAAGAGTTGCGTGTGGAAAGAGTAGGAAAAGTGCAGAATCGGGCGAATCTGGGTTCTGTCGCGATCGCGACGTCTGTCGCGAGCGCGACAGAAGGCGGATTTGGACCCTTGTTCTTGAAGAGCCCTCTGTCGCGATCGCGACGCTTGTCGCGAGCGCGACAGAGAGCTTAGTCGCGGAAACCTCCGCGCGGGCGTGCGCGCGAGGAGGAAGGAACTGGTCACTGTCGCGATCGCGACGCTTGTCGCGAGCGCGACAGAGATCGGCTCCGTGAAATTCTGCCGTGAGTGCTTCGTCGCGAGGAGGCCCTTGGCGCGACCTCGCGAGGGAGTACCCCGTGCTCTGTCGCGAGCGCGACACTTGTCGCGATCGCGACAGAGGCCCTTCCTGCTTGCTTTGTTTTCTGAATGTGTTTCTTTTGTTTCACTTTGCACGGTTTCTCACTATTACATGGAATATGTGTGTGCTTTTGGATTCGTGATATTAATGTGCTAGTGTCCTTGTTATGGATTTATTTTACATAATAGTCTTAATTTGAATATTGTTTTGCTATGTATTGTCTGGTGAATTACTGTGTTGTTGAGCCTGAAGTGTCAAGGTATAGGATAATTAAGCATGCTTAAAAAGGATTAGTGTTCAGCTGTTCTGTCCGCCCGTATGGGCGAAGCGGTCGACCTCCGAGATGGTCATTAATCGTGTAGTGACAAAATGTTTTGAGACTCCGGTCTCTCGCGCTACCTTCGGGTAATAAAATGTTTTTGAGGCTTCGGTCTCCCGTGCCGTGTTCCCGTATCCTCAACCATTGATTTCAGGCTATTGTGTGAACTGTCTGGTTTTGATACAGTGAAGTGTTCTGATTATTGTGTGACTCTGAATAGTGTAACGGTTTAGTGCATTCTGTTATTTATTCTGGATATATTTGTTTATATCTCTGAACTCTCATTCTTATTGAATTATATATATATGTTAGTGCATGTTTCTTGTTAGTGCTCTGTTGTATTTGTTTCTCCCCACTAAGCGTTATCGCTTAGCACGGGCTTTTATCCCGTGCAGGTATCGTGAAGGATTTTGAGAGTGCTCGAGTCGTGCATCTGCAGGCAGGCCACTTAGGAGTCGAGTTTATTATTTCTGTCTCCTCCTGAAATCTTCTTTTGTTTATGTATAACTCTTTTTTGTAAAGGATTTTAAAGATGTAATCTTTTGGGGCCATTGTATATAACTCGTATTTGATTATTATGTAATGAAGTATGTTTCCTTTTATATTTTCTAAGATTTTATTATATGGTTATTGAATGCTTCCGCTGTATGCTTTGTCGGGTCGTGAGCGAGTGTCGTGTTGTAGCGCGCCCGCCGGTGCCCTTCCAACGGGGGCGGCGGCGGGGGTGTTACACATAAGAAAAACACCCATACTATTAATATAGTTAGAGAAACAAGTGCATGACATAGTTCAAAAAAACACATCAAAAGAAATCTCTAAGCCCATCTGCTAAGGCCATCTCTTTTATTCCTAGCATTGGAGGTGTTGTAGCCGACACTTCTCTACTCTGTGTGCATGACTTCAAAAACTTCCTTCCCCACTTAGGCACTCATTCTGTCTTACTCTTTCTCTTTCACTTTTTTGGGTCAGAGATCTACTTATCGGCAATGAGGTCTTGAACTCCATCCCTCAAAGTTCGACATCGATCTGTCAAATGTTCGGTATGCTGGTGAAAGGTGCAATACTGATCGGCCTGGTGATTGGGCTGTCCCTAATTTATAGCAGGCCTAGCCGGCAACGACTGTAACATCCCCTCCTTCATCAGCCTTTTAAGGACCCAAGACAAGGATCTGCCCAACTTAGAATAGTGCCTTTGATTCACTTCCGTGGTTGGCGCTTCTATAATCTTTTCTTTTCTGGGTCTGGTACCAATTCTTGAATACGGTCTCTTAGAGAATGACAATAGTCTGTTCTATGCCCTGTATGCTAGTGATACGCACAATAGCAATCTGTTATATGTCTAAGCTACCCTTGGCTTAGGGCAGGCCGTACTGGAAATGGGGATAACTTCCCCTCCTTGACGAGATGAGTAAGGTGCCAAGACAACGATTTACCTAAGATCGTATATTGATGCTGAGTTGTTCTTGTGGCTGGGACTTCTACAACCCTAACATTGCCCTTACTATCGTTGTGGTTACCTAAGCTTCCATTTTTCATAGTATGTATCATTGTTGGGTCTCCACCCTCTTCAGGCATAATGTTATATTCTATAGTAGGTGTGACACGCACCGGACCCAATCGTTTCCTGGATGCCCGCTTTTAGGCCGTCTTTTGATCTTGGATAACATGAGATATTTTGGAATCCCTTTCCAACAGAATATTGTGAAAGTTCATCTATCCTATAAAACCTATAGGCACCTTTAAGGTATTTTGGAGTCGCCACCAAATTTACAAGAGGAAAGTTCGTCTAATCTCGAGGTCTAAACCAGAGAAAGATTCAAAAATTTACTCTTATTAATGCCTTGCTTAATTATAAATGAGTTTTTAATATTAAATTTCCATCTCTTCCTTACATGTCATGCATTAAAATTTAAACACATATCAAGCATCCAAAATAAAGTATTAAAATAATAAAGCAAACTACAAAAATAAATTAAAAGATAAAATTGGGACAAAAATACAATTCCTCAAAATAAAATTATACTAAGATAAATAAAACTCATACATAAAGCGAGGTATTATTTGAAATAGGAACATTTGTCCCTTCATGCACACTTAAAAATTGAAAAGTTATTTTTGAACACTTTTAAGAAAATCGGGATGAGTGAGCCCATTTTAAAAAAATAAATTAACTCTTCTTTTAAAAATGACAGTTTGTTGGTTAAAATTAGGATATTGGTCTCATTTTATTAGAAAAAATCCAATTCATTAATAAAAATATTTTTGGGTGATTTTCTTTTTAACGTACTTAAAATAAAATAAATTTATTACAAATTACATGACAAAGTAGTCAAAAGCAAAATAAATGAAACAATAAAAATATTACATCAATCAAAATAAACCTCCAGGATTTCCTCATTTGCTCGCAAGGGTGCTCAAACATAAAACAAATATTAAAACAAAACAAAAAGCACAAATAAAATTGATGTTAGTAATTAAAAAAAAATCAATTAAACACATAAAATAATAAAAATGAATTAAAATAAATAAGAAATGAAATAAAGTGCATTATGAAAGATAAATAAATTAAATGACATAATGAAATAAATAAATTAACATATTAATAAATCAACACGCATAAAAACATAAATAACAATAACAATAATAATAACAATAACAATAACAAAAAAAATGAACAATCAAGTAAATAAAAAGGATAAAACATAAAATAAAATATGTTAAAATGTTAAATTTATGACTAAAATCACATAAAAAAATAAATAATAGATATAAAAAGCTACATAGTGATTAATTGATTATAAACAAATAAAATAATAATAGAAAAATAAAATACAAAATTGAACTCAAAATATTTACTCTCGGAATTCTCAATCTGAAAAACTAGGATCACGAATCGTTTCCTTGTCAATAATCTACGAAAATCAAATCGAGAAACAATAAAAGAACTCAAACTTTTTTTTTCTCTTTAAAAAACTCAAGAAATCTTTGAAATCAAAGAACAATGTTCACAACCTCAACAAAAGAAAATTGATTTCTCTCACTCAAGTGTTCTTTTTCAAATCCCAATACAAAGATTTAGAAGAATTCTTCAAGAAATCTTATTTTTTCTTCCAAGACAAATCTTAGATTTTTCTCTAAACTCCCTAAAAAATAACCCCCCTTTTTTCTTCAAAAAAAAAAATAAACTTTTATATCCCCAAAAAATCAATTTTTTGGGAAGCCATTAAATCAATTTAATGGCTCTTAAAAAAAATCGATGAATTTGGAAAGCCAAAAAAAAAATGTTCCGCCGGCAGCACGAAGGGCATGCCCGGAGGCAGCAACTCGCCGTTTTTTTTTAAATTCTTTTTTCTAGAAATTAACAAAAACACTATCACTTACAACTTTTATTTTTTTATTTTTTATTTTTGAAATATATACTTTTAAAAAGCAATTTTGACAAGAAAACTATCACTTCCAATTTTTTTACCTGTGAACGGGCACTTAATTTCAGCATTGGATAACCCTGATATGGGCTGTCTCGGGACCCGATGCCTACAGTTGCCCCCCAATTTTGGGAAAGCTAGTATATGGGTGCCTAGGTGAGCCGAAATTCAGAAAAAACGAAAGAAGCACGTACCTGAGGCTGCCACCTTCCTGCTGTGTCGATGGAGTTATGGCGGGTTTGACTAACGCCGGCTTGTTAACGTGTTAAGCCACGCTCTTTGTGGCTAATTGATGTCGCCTTATTGGCGTGTTACATTCCCGTTGGGCTGATGCCAGATAGATGCCCCCTAAAGAGTTGGTTGCTCCCTAGAGAATAGTGTTGTTATTTGAATTGTGAATATTATCCTTTCGGATTGCACCGAGTCGCTGACAAGACTACGAAGTGCAGTCATTCTTGAATTTCACTGAGCCGTTATCCCAACCATACAGTGATTGTTATCCTCTTGGATTGCATCGAGTCACTGACAAGACTACGAAGTGTGGATATTTTAGAATTTCACCGAGCCGTTATCCCCACCATACAGTGATTGTTATCCTCTTAAATTGCACCAAGTCATCTCAAACTTACAAAATGCAGACGTCATCCTCTTGGATTGCACTGAGTTATCTCAGACTTACAGAATGCAAACATTATCCTCTTGGATTGCATTGAGTCATCTCAGACTTACAAAATACAGATGTCATCCTTCTGGATTGCACCGAGTCATCTAAGACTTACAAAATGCAGATGTCATCCTCTTGGATTGCACTGATTCATCTTAGTTTTAGAAAATGCAGACGTCATCCTCTGAGATTGTACCAAGTCACGTCAAACCTACAAAATGCAGACGTCATCCTCTTTTTTCCTTCCTAAAAAAAAATCGAGTCCGATCTTCCAGGCGACATTAACGCCAAATTTCCCTGTATAGAAAAAAACAAATGCACAAGGGTGAACCGTGCGTGTGAAAATGCATGAACCATGCAAAATGCAAGAGATGGATTCGTCCAAGCAACTCCCAATTTGAGGAGCGGCCCAAGTGGCCCTCACTCGACAGGATAGTATTCATTGTGGACTAACCCCATTCCTAGTGATTTAGGTGGAGACTATTCTCGGCTTGGACACTCTCTGCGTCAATCTTGCCACTTTCAAGACTGAAATCCCTTATTGCTTCGGGTAGCATTCGTCATTAATTTAAAGGTAGTGCGCCCTTTATGAGTTTTCACACTAGCTTTTTCTTATTGGGAAATACGTTCTTTTCGGATTTTCGCATATACCTGTGCCTGATTTTTTCCTAGAGCGGACCCCAACCCATTCCAGTGGCTTTTTTCTTTTTTTTTTAAATTTTCAGGACAGACTGCCTATTTTTAAATTTTCACCCTACCCATTAGCCTAATTTTTGCTTAGAAAGCTAGTTACGGTTTTCATCTCTAACGGCCTTTTTTTTTTCTTTTTTTTAGGTGTAGTTACAAGAGAAATAAAGGCCGTTATCAGAACCTCCCCCTAGGGTGATTAGCACATATTCCCTTAGACACCTTCAGATGAAAGTGATTAGATAATAGTCCTTCGATAAATAAATGAAATATTTCTTTTTAAAAATGAACTAAAAATTAATGAAAATACAGACTGATTTCTTTTATTCATTGCAAATTTGTGTACATTTTCATATGATTTCATCATACATGATCCTTAATTAACAAAAACTCAAAAGCACAAGACTACACCTAATCTCAGAATAGATATTGTAAGCATCAAACTCCTGTTATCAATCGGCCCTCTTGGGTTTTCTCAATTGAACATTTTCTCTCGGCCTTTATTTTTGCCCAGGGTGCCTTTTTTCAATTTTTACCCCGACAAGGTGCCTAATTTTAGCAAAGCCGCCTTTTTACTATTTTTGACCTGTGGGGCATTTATTCTCTACTTTTAATTTTTGGTCTTTAGCCATGGAATCTTTTTAGTATGTCGACATTGACCTGGTCTTTAAATTCATTCCCATCACTGTCTACTAAAATCGCTGCTCCCTTTGTCAGCAACTTTTTTAGCACAAATGGACCTTCCCAGGTTGGCCTGAATTTTACCCGAATGTTTGGCACCCCCGGCCTCATCATCTTGAAGACCAAATCCCCTTCTTTCAACGGGTGTTTTATCACCTTCTTGCCAAATGACCGAGCTAACCTCTTCTGATAAACCTGATTGTGATAATACGCTCGCAACCTATCCTCATCTAATAGATTCAACTGCAGTAATCGCTGTTGTGCCCATTCTGCCTCTGGAATCTCGGCTTTCATGACCACCCTTAGAGATTTTAGCTCGATTTCAACTGATAAAACTGCTTTAGTTCCATATACTAGAGAAAATGGAGTTGCTCCCGTAGAGGTTCTAATGGTGGTTTTATAACCCCAAAGTGTAAGGGGTAGGTTTTTCGCCCAGTCTTTATAGCTCTGTACCATCTTGGCCAGTATTTTTTTGACATTCTTATTTGCTGCTTCAATCACCCCATTAGCCTGAGGTCAGTAAGGGGAAGACTTGTGGTGTTGGATTCCATATTTCTGAGGCGAATATTTAGTTTCAGCTAGGAATTGCACCCCATTATCAGATACAATGCGGTACAGGAGGCCATATCTACATATCAAATTTTGCTCGATAAACCTGGCCATGTCCCTAGCATCAACCTTCTTAAAACATTCAGCTTTGACCCATTTAGTGAAGTAATCGATGGCAACTATGATAAACCTATGCCCATTAGAAGTTGTACGGCATATCTCGCCTATGATATCTATTTCCTAAGTTGCAAATAGCCATGGAGATGTCAAGTTATGTAGCTCTGAAATCGGCACATGTTTGAAATCCGCATATTGCTGGCATAACTGGCATTGCTTCACATACTTTGAACAATCCATATCCATTGTGAGCCAATAGAATCTTTGGCTCATGATTTTCTTTGCTTTAGCTAAGCCATTCATGTAAGCTCTACAGACTCCGGCATGAACCTCTTCCATAACCCTTTCAACTTCTTTCTCTACCAAACATCTCAATTGGATACCATCAGCTTGCCTTTGTACAAAGTGCTATCTACACTGATGAATTGGGTGGATAACTTTTGGATCATTCTTTGGTCCTTCTCGGTGGCTTTTTTTAGAAAAATCGACCTTTCTAAATAATTTTGAATATCATAGTACCAAGGGTTTCCATCGGCAACCTCAAACTCCATCACCTACTCGATTTCAAAATAAGGCTTTTTTGAACTAGAGATCAAAATGGGTCTTATAGAAACCCCTACCGGATTATCCCACATAGACACTAATGTCGCGAGAGCATTATCCAATTGATTCTCATCTTTAGGGACAAAGTGAAAAGTGCAAGTCTTAAACTGGCTACTCAACATTCTCAAGTACTTCACATAGGTCAACAGCCTCTCTTCTTTAACTGGCCACTCCCCTATGATCTGATGGATTACTAACGATGAATCTTCGAAGACTTCAGTGGTTTTTTCCCCTAGAGCAAGCAGCACTTCTAACCCGAAGATGCAAGCCTCATATTTGGCTTCATTGTTGGTAGCCTTGTACCTCAACTTTTTGGCTAATGGCAGCTTCTCACCATTCAGGATCGTAAGAATAATCCCTGCTCCTGCCCCTTTACTGTTAACTGCCCCATCGAAAAACATCTGCCACCCTTGTACTGCTATGGCCGTGACATCTTCATCTGGGAAATTGTATTCAAACTGGTCTCCCACAATAGGATATTCAGCTAAGAACTCAGCTACAGCTCTTCCCTTGATGGTTTTCCTAGTGATATATTCTATATCGAACTCTTGCAATATTAATAACCATCTTCCCATTTTTCCTAGTAAAGAGGGCGCTTCCTGAAGGTACCTGAGCGGATTGTGTTTAGCAACCGCTTATACGTTGAAGGAGTGAAAGTAGTGTCGCAACTTCTTAGAGGCCCAGATTACTACTAAGAATTTTTTTTTTCCTTCAACATATTTGGCTTCATATGGTAGGAATTTCTTGCTAAGATAATAAACAACAAACTCCACCCCAAACTCATCCTCTTGAGCCATCATAACACCCACTGAACTGTCTTTTATTGCCAGATACAAGATTAGCGATTTAGCAGGACGCGGTGGTCTTAAGACTGACGAATTTAGGAGATATTCCCTAATAATATCAAAGGCCACCTAACAATCACTATTCAACACCACCGGTTGATTCTTCCTGTGAAGCTTGAAGGTCGGCTCACATACCGAAGCTAGCTTGGTAATAAACCGGCTGATGTACTGAAGCTTTCCCAGGAAACTTCTAACTTCCTTCTCTTTTTGAGGCACTGGCATCTCTCTAATTGCTCTGACCTTATCAAGATCCACTTCAATTCCTCTCTCAATTACCACATGGCCTAATAGCTTACCTGAGGTAACCCCAAAAATGCATTTCTTGGGATTGATGCGCAGATTATACTTATTGATCCTTTGAAAGAAATTTTCCAAAGCCTTGAAGTGACCCTCTCTGGTAGCCGACTTGATCATTATGTCATCTACATACACCTCCGCTTGCTTGTGGATGAAGTCATTGAGAACTCTGGTGGCCATTCTTTGATATGTTGCTCCTGCATTCTTTAAACCGAAAGGCGTAACCCTATAGGCGAATGTACCCCACTCAGTGATGCAAGCAGCCACACTATCCACTAGCACATTAATATGAGGAAGAGGGAAGTCATCTTTCAGACAAGCTTTGTTCAGGTCCCGATAGTCCACACACACTCAAACCTTTCCATCTTTTTTAGCCATAGGAACCACATTGGCCAACCAAGTCGGGTATTGAACCTCTATTAGAAACTTAGCCACAACCTGCTTATGGATCTCTTCTTTCACCTTTTACACCCATTTCGGTCTAAGTCTTATGAGGTTTTGCTTGACTAGTTTACACTCTGGATAAGTTAGAATGGTATGTTCAGTGACGTCTCGGTCAATTCCCTGCATGTCCTCATAGGTCTAGGCAAAGACCTTTTCATATTTTTTTAAAATTCTCTCAAATTTCAACCTCTCCTCAGGAGTTATGTCTGATGCTATCAAAATTTCTTTTGGGTTCTCCAAAGCTTTGAGATTAAATGCAGTTGTACTAGTTGAGTTATTGTAAAAAATGAATGCATCATATTTATGATCATGTGAAATGAAATCATCAGAAACATCACTCAAGTAAGCAAAGTTATTCATCTCATTAATATAATCAAAATCAACATTGTCATTATTAAAAAGTTCTAGCATAAAAAGATTATCTAAATAACTATCTTCACTTTCCGTCGACGTTGATGTCGCAGTCGACTTTTCATTGGACTCTTGGCTTTATGGAGGTTTTTCAACTACCTTCGATGAAATCTTCAACTCTTGGATCTTTATCTCTATCTCCGGTGCTTCAACCACTATTTTCTCTTTTCCCTTCAACCTAGTGGCTAGTAGCTTGTCAGTAATGATCTCTTCTGGACCATCCCTATCCCAAATGTTTTATTGGGGCATGATCTCTTCATCCCAGAAGTCCTCCATGGATTTGATAACTCCAATGTCCTAGTTGAAGATGTCATTGAAGATTTTGAACCCTGGTATGATTTTTCCATCTACCCACTGAGGCTCTGCTTCTCTAGTGTAAGCAAAAACTGAGGATGCATGAACAAAACTCTCTGAAATGTGAGGGATCTTATCTGACATCTTCTTACTCTTGCCACCCTCACCTTTGTAGCCCAATCCCTTTCGATCCTTCTGGCCTTTTATAGTGACAGCTGACTGCAGCCCTTGCAAATTCTTGCCTAAACCAGCCCCTGTGAGAAAGTGCATCTTTTTCATCATTTTCACTATGTGGGGACTATCAGTTGAACTCCTCTCTTCTCCAATCACAGATATATAGAAGCCATTGAACGGCTGATTAGAGATCCCTAAGGCAGACACTGGGTTTTCTCTTGCAGCTTTAATAGTCACCACTTTCCCTTTATGTTGTATCTTGATCATCTGGTGCAAGGTAGACGGCTGGTTAAAGCTAAAAAGTTCGCTGGGATAGGTAAGACCACAAATTTTACCTTCGTTTCAATAGGTCCAATTTTGACTAGTGCTCTAAAAGTTCCTGAAGCTTGTCTCCGAGAGTTATCATAAGCTATAATGGTCAAATCAGACTTGCTCAGCATACTTTCATTTATCCCAAAAGCTTGAAGTGCAACTAAAGGGCAGACATTTATGGACGAGCCATCATCAACCATAACACAAGAAGTGTGCTTGTCATTAATTTGTTCTTTGATATACAATGGCCGATTGTAATTGCAACCTTCAGCTGGCAAGTCGGCATCAGAATATACCAAACTCTCTCCTGAACCCCCCTTAACAAGATCTAGCAACTCAGATGGCAAAATTGTGTTGGCTATAGTAAATTCACTCAAAGCCACAACTAACTTCTGCCTATATGTAGGGGACTGTCTCAACATGTCCCAAATGAATATCTGAGTAGCAGTCTTTTTCAACTGCTTCATTATGGGGTTCTCTTTTGGCTCCTTTTCCACAGGTGTTTGCACTGGATCCTTCGATTTCTCGACTTTTAGAACACTCTTCCACTTCTTGTTATAGCCTTAACTCTCTTTTCCTCTTCCTCTAAATCCCATGTATCCACAAATTCTTTGCCTTTCTTCTCTTCTTCATCTTTTTCTCTACTCTCACTAGTGGGCCAATAATCTATCGTCGCCACGGGAATCCCTTCTTCACTTGCCTTAGGGCAAGTGATAGCAATATAATCATTACTATACAAGTCTTGCAAGACATACCACTCAAGTAGACTTGACCCAATCATAAAGACAAGCGATGGCATAACATTGTAATTGGACATCTTCTTGCTCTCCCTCTGTTCAAGATCAGTG
Source organism: Excoecaria cochinchinensis (assembly GCA_947683425.1). Taxonomy (NCBI): domain Eukaryota; kingdom Viridiplantae; phylum Streptophyta; class Magnoliopsida; order Malpighiales; family Euphorbiaceae; genus Excoecaria; species Excoecaria cochinchinensis. The sequence continues at coordinate 9,342,064 of CANTUQ010000116.1, forward strand.
ATCTGCTTATTATTGATCAAATCCTTAATCTGGTGCCTCAGCCTTATGCAATGGTCTATCATGTGTCCAGTATATTTGGTGGAATGCACAATATTCGTTATCTTTATGTCCTAGCTGCCCTCGAGTTCTAGTTGGCCTGGGTGTCAAAGGCTGTAGCTTCCCTTCCTTTACCAGTCTTTTCAATAACCACGACAAAAATCGACCTAAATTTAAAAAGTACCTCTGGTTCATCCCTGTAGCTGACACCTCAGCCATCTTCCCAATTTTGCTACCACTGCTGGAGCATGTTGACTTATTTGCCCCCTAATTACTGTAGCCTTTCTTGGTATAAGCCTCACTGCTTGACTTCTTAGCCATGTATTCACTCTCTGCCTCTATGGCGGTGTCTTTTAAGGACTCCCAATCTTTTAGCCTCTTCATCTTCAATCCTTCTTTTAAGTACGGGATAGTATTCCTTATGAACAACCGAATCTGATCAGGAGTGTCGGGCTTTCTCTTTATCTCTATAACCCGATTCCTCCATCGAGTGAGATACTCGTGGAAAGATTCCCCAGACTTCTATTGCAGTAACTCTAGATCCTTCAGTGTGATCTCCATCCTAGTATTACAATCATACTGCCTTAGGAATTTTTTAGTCAACAAGTCCCAATCCTCTTTGGACCTTATGTCCAACCCATGATACCAATCAATCACAACCCCTGTGAGACTCAGGTAGAAGTACTATATCTGCTGCTTCCTAGTTAGGCTATGCCCTTTATTACCAATGAGTACTGTTTGATATGCATCGCAGGTCAGAAGTACCATCAAACTTAGGGATGTCAGGCTTCTTAAAGTTCTGGGGGATCATATCATCACCATCTAACTCCTGATCTTTAGGGTTCATTCCCCTTCACACGGTCAACATCCTTGTCATGGCCTCAAACTTCTCCTTCATTTTTCTCTATATTGCCTCTTCCAGCTTGGGTGCCTTCCCCTTTATTACCACTGACTCCTCTTGCTCCTCTTCCCACAAGTCATTCTCAGGTCTAGGAGCTTCTCTATGCTCTACATGTGCTGGCACTCTGGGTCCTATTATAGGTCGGTTATCTGCCACAAGGGGATCCTCTCTAACAGGCTCTTGTTCCTCTTGCCTCCCAATTAGAGCAGCAGGTTATTGCCTAGCAGGTGGCGCTAGGGCAGTAGCAAGGTTGCCCATCATTGCCATCATTTTGGCCTCAAACTCATCCATCCTCCTTCCCACTTCTTCGGCAATTAATGCACAGATTATATCAGACTCACTTGATGGATTAGCCATACTCATTTCTGCTGATGATTCTGTAGAAAAAATTTTGCTACTATCTAAAGGCAAATTTGAACCCCGATCTGACAGTAATTTCAGTAGTCTAAAGAGTGGAATCCTTCTTAGTCGATCATCGAGACCTCTAAACCACTTGGACGAATCTATGATGGCTGCAGAATACACCTTGTTAGGATGATGTATGATTGAAATGCAATGTATGGCCGTGCTGATGCAGCATAGACAAACACATGCAAGCAAATAGATCCTTCTAACCTTGTCCCTCCCACACATGAGGTAGTGCGGTTTCTTTCCTATGTGAGCTTTACCCAAGGGTTAACGGGGAACCCATTGGACACGTATGGTGCACAACGAAAATCCAGCAGCATAACACCTCTTATCTAATGTACATACGTATGGGCTTTTGGCCATTATATATTTAAACACTCCAATTAAATTAAGATGAGCTCACCGGGGCATGAAAGCTTTTGATGAAAGACCATTTAATTTAACTAATTTTTTCCAATATATAATGGCTGACATAGCAAGCACAGTATTACGGTACATTTCAGTAAGCACGGTATTACGGTAAATTTCACCTAATAGAAGTATCTATTGCCATTATATGAGCTTTGGTCCAAAGTGATGATACTTTAGGGCTACCCAAGCATGGTCCCTGTCAACGGGTCTAACTCATCACGAACATAATGACCGATTGGGTCTCCATTTGATATACCATGAGGTACGAGGCTTGGGCTAGTAATTATCCCTAATACTTTCCTACATTGAGTGAATATAGGGTCATGCCTCGGGAACGCACCGGGGTTAAAAGATGGTACAAACTAGCATAGATCTATGGCTCTAGCATGTATGCAATGCAATTTTTCAAAAAGAGATTGAATTTTAATTCATAAAAACACAATTATATTCTTAACCAAGACAGTTTCGAAGCAAAGTCTCAAGTTCTCCAGTGGAGTCGCCACTATAACGCGCGCCGACCCTGATCATTTCCCAGAGGCCCCTTTTAGGGCTCGAGAGGGTTCTCGTCTTTTGATCTTAGGTAGTATGAGAATATTGGGGAAGTTCATCTAATCCCATAAAACCTATAAGCACCTTTTAGATATTTTGGAGTCACCACCCAATTTATAAGAAATTGCAAAAATTTATCTAACCTCGGGGTCTGAACCAGAGAAAGATTCGGAACTTTACTCTTATTAATGCCTTGGCTAATTATAAATAGGTTTTTGATATTAAATTTTCATCTCTTTCTCACACGTCATGCATTAAAATTTAAGCGTATATCAAGCATCCAAAAGATAGTATTAAAATAATAAAGCAAACTACAAAAATAAATTAAAAGATAAAGTTGGGACCAAAATACAACCGCCCAAAATAAAATTAATGTAACATAAATAAAACTCATACATAAAACGGGGTATTATTTAAAATATGAACATTGGTCCCTTCATGCACACTTAAAAAATTGAAGAGTTATTTTTAGGCACTTTAAAGAAAATCGAGATTAATGATCCCATTTCAAAGAAAATTAACTTTTCTTTTAAAAGTGACATTTTATTGGTTAAAATTAGGATATTGGTCCCATTTTATTAGAAAATAATTCAAATTCATTAATAAAAATATTTTTGTGTGATTTTCTTTTTAACGTGCATAAAATAAAATAAATTTATTACAAATTACATGACAAATTAATTAAAAGAAAAATAAAGGAAAAAATAAAAATATTACATCAATCAAAATAAACCTCCTAGATTTCCTCATTTGCTCGCATGAGTGGTCAAACATAAAACAAGTATTGAAACAAAAAAACAAGTACAAATACAATTGACGTTAGTAATTAAATAAAAAATCAATTAAACACATAAAATAATAAAAATGACTTAAAATAAATAAGAAATGAAATAAAGTGCATTATGAAAGACAAACAAATTAAATGACATAATAAAATAAATAAATTAACATATTAATAAATCAACACATAATAATAATAATAATAATAACAACAACAACAACAACAGCAACAGCAACAGCAACAGCAGCAGTAACAACAGCAGCAGCAGCAGCAACAACAACAATAACAATAACAATAACAATAACAATAACAAAAAAATGAACAATCAAGTAAATAAAAAGAATAAAACATAAAATAAAATATGTTAAAAATATTAAATCTATGACTAAAATCACATAAAATAAAAAATGAATAATATATCTAAAAATCTATATAGTGATTAATTGATTATAAACAAATAAAATAATAACAGAAAAATAAAATACAAAATCGAACCCAGAATATTTACTTTCAGAATTATCGATCTGAAAAGCTAGGATCAAGAATCGTTTCCTTGTCAACAATCTATGAAAAATAAATCGAGAAACAATAAAGAACTCAGGTTTTTTTTTCTCTCTAAGAAACTCAAGAAATCTTTGGAATCAAAGAACAATTTTCACAACTTCAAGAAAAGAGAATTGATTTCTCTCACTGAAGTATTATTAAATACAAAGATTTAGACGAATTCTTCAAGAAATCTTGTTTTTTCTTACAAGACAAATATTAGATTTTTCTCTAAACTCCCTAAAAAATACCCCATTTTTCTTCAAAAAAAATAAACTTTTATATCCCCAAAAAATTAGTTTTTTTGGAAGCCATTAAATTAATTTAATGGCTCTTAAAACAGAAAAAAAAAACTGGTGCATTTGGAAAGCCTAAAAAAACATTTAAAATTAAATTCCCTAAAAAAAACCGAAAAAAAAATTATATTTTTAGCCTAAAAAATGCCCAGAAACTGTTGGATAGGTGAGGGACACCCGTCCTTGATGAGGGGCGGGCATCGGTAGCGCGCGGGGCAGGCAAGCCGCCCCTCAGCGCGTGCACCCAGCCTTCCTGCGCGCGAGGGGCTCCTGCCCTCTCAAGCCAACGGCCGCAAGCTGCCGAATTTTTTTTTTAAATTCTTTTTTTCTAGAAATTAACAAGAATACTATCACTTACAACTTTTCTTTTTTAAAAAACAATATATTTTTTATATTTATTTTTAAAAAGCAATTTTGACAAGAAAACTATCACTTCTAACCTTTTTGCCTGTGAATAGGCACTCAATTTCATCATTGGGTAATACTGATCTGGGCTGTTTCGGGACCAGGTCTCTACAGCAGGCCTCCTATTTCCTCCTTGCCTAACTGATGAATCAAGTGGTATCTTGCCTCTAGGCCTAGTATCATGTGGAGGTGTTGTAGCCATTGCTGTAAAAGTTCCCCCGACTATGGCCGGTTCAACTCTGTTAATAGCAGGTACTATAAGCTGATCTTAAAGAACAAGTGCCATGGCATCCGTCCTTTCCTTAATTATAGCTAACAACCTTTTTTCAAGCTCCTTGAGCCTTCTATCCATATCTTGTTCAATTAGGGCACCAGTATCATCAGTCTATTGCAAAGGATTGGCCATTTCTAGTGCCTGCGACTATTTTGGTAAGGATGCCAAACCTCTGTCAACCACACAAGACTATGATTGCTCTTCAGACAACTACCGAGATCCCTAAATCACCCAAGCAAATGGTTTATGATGGGTGAAAAATTAAAGAGTTGGAATGATACATGAATGGCATACAGTATATGATTGTGCTATGTAAATAGTCTTCGATGACTGAAAGATCAAGAGATTGCAATGGTGCATGGAAAGATTTATGCACAGAAAAGGATGTACACATACACAGAGGAAATTAATTTTTTTTATTTATATTTTTTATTTTTTATGTTTTTATGTGCATTAATGATACGTAATGCATGAACATGCAATGCAACATCCACAATCACATACAAGTAGATAGATCCTTCCAACCTTATCACTCTCATACACGAGATTGTGTGGTCTCTTTCCTAGGTGGGCTTGATTCATGGGTTAACGGGGAATACAACAGATGCGTATGGTGCTGGCGAAAATCCAACAGCATAACACCTCTTATCTAATGTACATGCGTATGGGTTTTGGCCCTTATGTATTCTAACACTTCAATTAAATTAAGATGGGCTCATCGAGGCATGAAAGCCTTTGATGAATGCCCATTTAATTTAATTGATTTTGTTCAATATATAATGGCCCACATAGTAAGCACGGTATTATGGTACATTTCACCTAGAAAAAGTATCTATTTGCCATTATATGAGCTTTAGTTAATGGTAATGATACTTTAGGGCTACCCAAGCATGGTTCCTGTCAACGGGTCTAGCTTATCACGAGCATAACAAACGATTGAGTCTCCATTTGATATACTAAAAAGTACTAGGCTTGGGCTGATTATTATCCTTAACACTTCTCTACATTGAGTGAACGTAGGGTCATACTTCGGGAATGCATTGGGGTAAAATAAGGGATCATCTAGCATAGTTGTAAGGCTCTAGCATGGATGCAATGCAATATTTTTGAAAAGAGATTGAATTTTAATTCATAAAAACCCAATTATATTATTAACTAAGACACTTTTGAAGCAAAGTTTTGAAGTCCCCAGTGGAGTCACCACTGTGACGTGCGCTGAACCGGATTATTTCTCGGACGCCTACTTTTAGGGCCTGAGAGGGTTCGCGTCTTTAGATCTTGGGTAAGATGATATATTTTGGAATCGCTTACTCAATAGAATATTGGGGAAGTTCATCTAATCCCATGAAACCTTTCAGACACATTTGAAATATTTTGGAGTCGCCACCCAATTCACAAGAAATTGGGGAAGTTCATTTAACCTCTGCAGTCTAAACCAGAGAAAGATTTGTAACTTCACTCTTATTAATGCCTTGGTTAATTATAAATGGGTTTTTGATAGTAAATTTACATCTCTCTCTCACACGAGGTGCATTAAAATTTAAGCACATATCAAGCATCAAAAGAAAGCGATAAAATAAAATAAACTACAAAAATAAATTAAATTAAAAGATAAAATTGCGACAAAAATACAATCCCCAAAATGTAAAATGACAAAATCAGATAAATAAACAAGCATACATAAATCGGGATATTTATTCAGCATAGGAACGTTGGTTACTTCAAGCTCCCTTAAATAATCGAAGAGTTATTTTTAGAATTTATCGTGAATACGGGGATGAGTGATCCCATTTTGAGAAAATTAACTCTTCTTTTAAAAGTAAATTTTTATTGGTTAAAATTAGGACATTTGTCCTATTTTATTAGAAAAAATCATAATTTATTGATAGAAATATTTTTTATGTGATTTTCTTTTAGCGTGCATAAAGTAAATAAATCTGCTACAAACTACATAGCAAAATGAATAAAGTTAAAATAATGAAAAATAACAAAAATGCTAAAAACATCAAACCAAAAGGTGTCTCCAAATCTCCATGGATCCCCATTTGCTATTGAAAATACTCACAAAAAAAATAAAAATTGTATACACAATAAAAAAAACAAAATAAAACTAATGTTAGTTAAATAATCTAAAAAAATCAATTAAATCAAATAAAATAATAAAAAATAAATATTATCACATAAAATATTTAATAAACATGATAAAATAAAATTGAAATCACACAAAAACATTCCAAACAAAATAAATCTAAAAAGAAACAATTAATCAACAAAATAATAATTAAAAACAAACATTAACACATAAAATAATAAAAATAAATATTGCATGATAAAATAAAATTAAAATCACACATAAAAATACGTAACATGCAAAATATAGGTTGAAAAACACCTAAAAAGGGATGAAAAGAGGATAAAATGGCATAAAAGACAAAAAAAGGGGTGAGGGGCGGCCTAGCCATGCCCTCCCCTCACCTTCTTCCCGCACCTCGCGGGTGGGAACAAAGCATGAGCATTTCTTCCGATTTTCTTCCAAATTCCAAGTAAAACTTGTAGTTTTTGTGATTTTATGTTGTATTGATATGAAAAATGACTAAATTAACTTAAATCATAAGCAAAAAATAACAAATCAAAGGATAAATCACATAAAATTTCAAGCTTTTAGAACAAAGAACAATGGTGAAAAAAAAAATAAGGGAAAAAAAGAATAATACAATTGAGCCTAGAATTCTTTACCCTCAGAATTATAAATCAATAAAAGGTAGAACATGAATTGTTTTCCTTATCAACAATCAAAGATTTGAAGAAAAAAAATTAAGATCAAAATTGTTTTTCTTTCTTTTCAAAAAAATCCCAGAAATTTTTTCTCCCTTTTTTCTCCCTCCAAAAACCCTTTAAATCTCAACATTTAGGAAGCCATTAAATTCCAATTTTTAATTTTTGATATGGAAAAAAATGCATGTAAACTTCAAAATTCCTAGAAAAAATTGGAAAAAAATGGATGAAAAAATGAATTTAAACTAAAAATAGCGCTTGAGGGGCTGCTGGCGACGAGGGGTTCCCTACCCAGATGAGGAGCGACTAGGCCGCCCCTCAGCATGCGGCGCACGCGAGGCGCGAGCGCTGACTGCCCAAGCCTCGAACTGAGCGCGCGCAGCCTGCCTACGCTCAAGGGGTGCATGCCCTCGCGCACCGGCGGCAGCAAGCTGCAGAATTTTTTTTTTCAAGAACACTATTACCTCAAACCTTCTTTTTTATTTTTATTTTTAATAAATTTTTATATTTATTTTTTAAAAAATAATTTTTGATAAGGAAATTATTACTTTCAACCTTTTTGCCTGTAAAAAGACACTTAACTTCATCATTAGGTAACCCTAATCTGGGCTGTCTCGGGACCCGGTATCTGCACTTTCTCTCTAGTGGCTAACTTACTTCTGTTCGATTGTTTATCTCCATAGCTGCTTCACAGAAATGGCCTTTACACTAGTTGGGTATAAAGAATGCTTTTCTTATGGAGATCTTCAAGAAAAACTGTACATGGAGCAACCACCTGGGTATGTTGCTCAGAGGGAGTATGGAAACGTTTCTCATTTGAAGAAATCTCTATATGATTTGAAGCAGAGTCCCCATGCTTGGTTTGGCAAGTTTAGCAAAGTGGTTTAAGAGTTTGGGCTGAAGAAGAGTCAATGTGATCATTCAGTTTTCTACGGACAATCATAAGCTGGCATCATTCTTCTTATTGTTTATGTGAATGGTATTGTCATTACCTGAAGTGATTATGTAGGCATCTCTTCTCTTAAGTCCTTTTTGCATACCAAGTTTCACACTAAAGATTTGGACCAGCTAAAATACTTCTTGAGATAAAAGTTTCAAGCAGCAAAAATGGGATTTTTCTGTCTCAAAGGAATTATGTTCTTGCTTTGCTTGAAGAAACTAGAAAACTGGGAGTCAAATCTTACAGTACTCCTACGGTTTCCAATGTACATCTTACGAAAGATGATGGTGATCCTTTTGAGAATTCGGAGAGATACAGCAGGTTAGTTGGGAAACTTAATTATCTTATTGTGACTCATCCAGATATTGCATTTACAGTAAGTATTGTTGGTTAATTTATGACTACTCCTACAGTCAAGCATTAGGAAGCTCTAGAACAAATCCTGTGCAATTTGAAAGGTGCTTCTGGACTTGGTATATTGTACAGTGATCATAAGCATACTCACATTGAGTGCTTTACTGATGTTGATTGGGCAGGTTCTAAGATTGATTGGAGGTCAACTACAGGCTACTGTATTTTTGTTAGAGGAAATTTAGTGTCTTGGAGGAGCAAGAAGCAGACTGTGGTATCCAGATCTAGTGCAGAATCTAAATATAGAGCTATGTCACAGCCTGCAAGTGAAATCGTGTGGATTCGTCATTTACTTGCTGATATTAGTTTAGATCCTTCGTCTCCAGCAAAGCTTTGGTGTGATAATCAGGCTGCTCTTCATATCGCCTCTAATCCAGTGTATCATGAATGGACCAAGCATATTAAAGTTGACTGTCACTTCATTCGTGAAAAGATTCAAGATAATATCATTTCAACAGGACATGTGAAGATAGGAGAACAGTTAGGTGATCTGTTCACAAAGGTTTTAAATGGCCCTCGAGTTGAATGTTTGTGTAACAAGCTGGGTATGATTAATATCTATGCTCCAACTTAAGGGGGAGTGTTACAGAATTAATTATAATTAGTTGTAGAATATTTAGCTTCCTTGTATAAAATAGGAAGTTTTTTAGATCAGTTTTCTATTCTTGTATATATACCTGAGTTTTCTTCAATACAAGATACAGAAAATCGTTTTCCCATTATATTTGGTTACAACCTCTATTGGCTTAGTTGGACATTTTCTAATATTATACCCAAGTTGATTGAAATTTTTGCATGTCATGATCCTTCCTTTCCTTGAAAATTTTCCTTTTTTGGTTGGTGCATCTTTGTCCTTTTTCCTTGACTTTTTTGGCCCTCCTGGCATTTTTCTAAATTCTGGTGCTAGAATTAGTTCTTTGTCTCATTTTCCCCAAATTTCTCTTACTCTTAATGGCTGCAAAGAAGCCTTGTAAGACTTCAAATAAGTTGCCTTACAAAATCAACTGCTTATATAATTTTTTGGATTTTGGTTCTCTAAACTATACATGTTGAGCATTTTTATATATGCTTATTGACCGCAAGTATACGGTGTACCACAATAGTACTTAAGATGTCGATCCCACGAGGAACGTTTTTTACACACTATTACTGATCAATTTTAATCTTGTTTACAATGGTAAAATGATGGAAAAATGATTCTAAACTAATCTAACATGTAAACTAATTAAATCGAGTTTATGAGAATCCAAGAAGAAAGAAAAGATTAATGATGCTAAGTATAAAGATGGAATTTGAATTAATTGTTCTTAATGATTTTAGCATTCTTATCTTGCAAACCAAGTTGAATAAATTTCCTACTTACTCTCTCAATATAAATAGGACTACCTAAAACATACACATATAAGTCTAATTCCAAACTTTCATTTAAGAACTAGATGATTATACATGCAAATCTTAGGAATAGAACACAACCTATAACAACTATTTCAATATTATGATTTCTCAAATAATATCTTAATGATGAATTTCCAATTAGATGTAAGAATGAATTTATTTCTCAATTAAACTCAAACTTATAATGATCATAAATAATGTACTAATGAGAAATTCTACAAGTAAGAACACTTGAATTAATATGGACAATGAAAAATTGGATATTAAGTACTCAAGTTCAGAATTTACATCACAAAAGTTACAAAGAAGAATTAAAAGATAAGAATTGAAGAAGGAGATTTCTCAACCCTTTTCAAGTCACCAATTGTAGTCTTCTTCTTTGTATGCTATCTTCTCTTTAACACATAAACTCTACTTAAGAAAAACTATTCTAACTTATAGAAAATTATTCAAATATTCAATTCTTTTTTTTTCTATATGTAAATTACAGTTAGAAATAGCATTTATAATACCAACTCATGCCCCTTCAGGTGTCCTTCTACAAAGGTTTTAATTGTTGGTGGAAAGGCACAACTCTTCAAGTCCAAATTTGAACTTTAGTGTCTAACGGATCTCTCTGTAGCGATCGCGGCAGATCACGCCTTCAATTTGGCTCGCCCTTCCTCGCGTGTGCCTTCTCCGCGCCCTGTCGCGACCTCGCGATGCCTTCCCTTGGTCGCGACAGCTTCTCTTCTTCTCTTTTTCTCTTCTCTCTTCGTTTTCCCTTAGCGCATTCTATCGCGCTCGCGACAGAAGCTTTTCTGCCTTGGCTCATTTCATTGTTCTTTTCTCCATTTACTCCATATTTTCTCCATTTTCCTCCTACATACAAAAATCAACAAAACACATAAAACATACCTAATTCCAACAAATAAAAAAAACTTAAACCATTACTTCTAACCATAAAATATAGATTAATTATGAGCTATTTAAGCTCATATCAAACCCCCACACTTAAACATTTGCTTGTCCCCAAGCAAAACACTTAAACAACACAAACACACAATACACAATAAACACAATATATTGGAGCTTACTTAGGCATTTGACAAACATTTGCAAACACCATGCATAGACTTATCCTTCTAACACACTAGCCTCAATATGCAACCATTTAAACATTCCCATAATTCTTTAAACTTTAACCTCTATGCACATTTGGAAAACCACGAAATGGCAAAACACAAGGATGTTTGATCTCAAGAAATCAAATATCTTAACACATGTATAGATTATTTCACACAAAGCATTGCCTAAGATAATTTTCACTCAACACTTATTTTGATAAACACTCAATCACTCAAGTATATAAAGGTTAGTGTTTTCCTCATTCCTTGATTATGCCATTACATACCATAGGCTTGTAAGTAGTAAAAATCTCCACTACTAGTATAAGGTAGTAAAGAGGATCAAAGGGTCTTAAAAAGAGTTGTAATGTGGCTTAGGTTAGGGTAGGAAACTTTTGGATTTAAGTAGCTAATATTGTGTAGAGAAAAGCATCAATACAACATAGGAGATTTAACCAAAACAGAATATTAACAAGCATGATACTTTAGTCTAATTCCCTTCTTAAGAATACAATTTTTCTGCTAGCTCTTAATTTCTTACTTTTTTTCCTTCTTTTTTTTTTTCTTTTCTCTTATATTTTTTTTATGTATAGACTAGCATGATTAATACTAAGTAAAACAACAAGGGAATTTTAATTCTTGCTACTTCATGCTTGTCAATAATGACATCTCCAATACTATATCAATACTAAGCCCTCCATAATATGGGTAAGCAATAGAAATAGGGCCTTGTTTAAGCAAAGAGATTGGGTTATTTATATGTTTAAACAAGAAAAACAACAAAAATAGGATATGGGCTCAAAGTTGGCTACCTAAAGTCAAAGGTAAGGAATTGAAAAGTAAGCCAAAAATAGTTCATTCTAAGTGCCCTTATCATATCCCATGTACATCCCATACTAAAATGCAGTCTCAAAATTTACCAAAAATAAGTTCTGGAGGATATGGCATAATAAGGCTCTCATACAAAGAAAAATTAATGTATAAGGCTTCAAAAGCTCACATGGCTATAGGTCAAACTATCATAGGCAATAAATTTGCAAAATAATCTTTATTTACATGTAAAAAGATACCTAACTTAAAAAGAACCTAAACCAAAGTGTTTTGCTAAGTCATACCCTTCACTATGTACAACAGAATGCTAAAGTAAAACAAATAATGAAAATGGTCAAAAAGTTACTATCTAGGCTAATGGCCAAAAATATAAAACCTATACATGCTCTAATTCCCAAATAATTATCAAATACTAAACTCCAAAACAATCTAAAAACATACAAGCATAACAATTCGTACCTAAATCTAGCAATTCATGCAAAACACAAGCTACACTACTCATACATAAACAAGAGTATGTATATATACATGCATAACAACAAAAACAGAACAAAAAAACTTCCCCCCCACACTTGAAGGACACAATGTCCCTATTGTGTAAAAAGGAATAAACTAAAAGAACAAACTAACATAAAAAACACACAAATGAACACAAGAACAAACAAAACTAAGAAAATGGAGAAAAATGGATGAGACAAACTGAAAAACTCCCACTAGGGGAGCTTGGTGGAGATGGAGAAAGGTCCACGTTTTTATTTCTAAAGAAACTTAAGAGTTTGCGACTCAAACTCCTTTGATTCTTTAGCACCGTCCTCACATCATTCTCCATCAAATCCATTCGCGCAGCAAGACTTTGATTGGTGGCTTCAATGCCATCCAATCGTTGTAAAACTGACTTCAAATCAACAGCAGTGCCACTAGCAGCTCCTCCCTCTGCAGAACCAATGCCAGCAGCTCTTTCATCCTCACTGGAGGAATCATGATTACCAGTGGCTGGGGTGGGTTCTGGCGCCCTGCTAGGCGGCACACTAGGGCCAACCATATTAGAACCAGCGACATTAGGAGGTCCTGCAAAACGATCCACAAACCTTGGGGGCCAAGCTCCCTTGGTTAAAATATTAGCTCTCCTAAGGTAAACAACATCAAGCATTGCAATGGATTCATTTTCAGACCGAACAAAATTAGGAAAATCACCAAGGGATCCCAAAATTATACCAGTGACCATATGACACATTCCCACTGATTTACTACGAGCAATAGATGCATGGTAAAGACCATCTAAAATGAAATCAATGGAGTCAGGAGTTTTATGCTCATTCAAAAGATCTAACACAAACAAATCTTTAGTTTGAACCTTAGTGCTTTCAACTCTACCAAACATGGCATGACAAAGATATTTATGGAAAAGCATCAAAGCATCATCCCTAATTTGCCTATTAGTAGAATTTTTATTATTAAAATGATCCAAACCAGATAATCTATGCCAAACAGGGGAGGGCCTAAACTGATGAGAATCAAATCTTTTGCCAGTTTGAGGAAAACCAAACCATTCATGCAATTGATCATACCCAAAAGTATATTCTATACCTTGATGTCTAAATTTCATTTCAATTTTACGTTTATCAACATATTCCAAGGTTACAAAAAACTCTATAGCCCACTCTTTCCTAACAGGTAAAGAAAAAGTAACAAATTTCCCCCACTTCATCTAGCGAATAAAACTATTAATTTGATCACTTAAGCTTAAAGTATCCAGTATAGAAAAATCCAAATCCAACATACCAATATAAGTCTTTTGATCAAAATACTGGAATTTGATGCCCTCATCCTCAGAATAGATGGGAAAAGGACAAGCATACCTGTTTTGGAACACCTTAGGATCGGAAAGAGAAGAATCCCCTTGATTGCTGGATTCACCCATTGGTCGCTTCCCCTTCCCCTTGTCTCCAACGTGTTTAGTTCTCACCATGGTAAAAATAGATGAAAAAGATGAAAATAAAATAGAAAAAAACCAGATGAAAACTCAGAAAAAGGAAGAAGAAAGAGCAAACGTGAAGACCTTTAGGAAAATGTGAGGAAGATTTTGAGAGAAAAGAGAGAAAATAATGAAAGAGAAACTGAAAAGGCAAAGGAAATAGAAAGAAAAAGGATTTATTAGGGTAGAAGAGAGGGAAGGTGAGGAAGTTAATGAAGTCCCAAAGGTTAGATTAACCTAAAAATTCAAAATTCGCGTTCTGTCACGACATCGCGACATAGTCGCGATCGCGACAGAAGCTTTTTGTAAAATGAACATATCGCGATATACATCACGTCATCGCAACTAATGGACTCCGGTTTTCTGTCGCGACATCGCGAAACTATCGAGCTCGCGACAGAAAGCAAAAAGAAATTCCCAAAAAGGAGCTGTCGTGATGACACTCACCGTCGCGCCGTCGCGATGTAATCTATTAAACACCTTCCCCTTTCTATCGCGCTCGTGACAGAAAGAGAACTGAAAAATAAAATTTCCTTCTCTTTCAAAAACATCACACGAAGGTATATAAAATGAACTTACATATTAAAAACATCTATAGAACAAAAAGAATTACATTAGTACATATAATTATCACACATAAAATACAATAATTAACTAAAAAGAACAATAAAACCAAGTAACCATCAAACAATTTTTAAAGAAAGAAATGAAACCTCCATTCCATGAAATATTTCCTCCAAATACACCTTACATCTTTGACCATTGCCTTTAAATAACTCCCCTTTTCCATTTTTTAGCTCCAAAAACCCTTGATCAAAAACTTGGGTGACTTCAAAGGGTCCACTCCATCTAGATCTTAATTTTCCAAGGAAGAGTTTCAATCTAGAATTATACAATAGAACCTTGTCCCCAATATTAAAATTTTTAATCCGTATATGTGCATCATGCCATTTTTTAGTTCTTTCTTTATAGATTTTTGCATTTTCAAAAGCAAGAAGTCTCAATTCATCTAGCTCATTTAATTGTAAACATCTTTTGACACTTGCATCTTTAAGATCATAAGTCAAAGTTCTAATGGCCCAATATGCTTTGTGCTCTAACTCCACAGGTAAATGACACGCTTTTTCATAAACTATCCTATATGGTGTCATACCAATTGGTGCTTTGAATGCTGTGCGATATGCCCACAAAGTATCATCTAATTTATGTGCCCAATCCTTTCTAGAAGTAGAGACTATTTTTTCTAATATCCACTTTAACTCCCTATTGGACACTTCCACTTGACCACTTGTTTGTGGGTGATATGGTGTAGCTACCCTATGATGCACACCATATTTATGCAATAAAGAATCAAAAGAATGGTTAATGAAATGCTTACCTCCATCACTTATGATGGCTCTTGGCACTCCAAATCTTGAGAAAAGTTTCTTCAAAAATTTGATCACCACCTTTGAATCATTGGTAGGTGTTGCTTTGGCTTCAACCCATTTTGATACATAATCAACTCCAACCAAAATGTAGTTTTGACCGAAAGAAGTAGGGAAAGGACCCATGAAGTCAATCCCCCACACATCAAACACTTCAACTTCCAATATGTTACTCAAAGGCATCTCATCTTTTTTCCCAATATTACCAGCCCTTTGACATTTATCACATTTGGCTACATACATCTTTGCATTATGAAATAAAGTTGGCCAAAAGAATCCACATTCAAGCACTCTAGATGCAGTTTTATTGGCACCATTATGACCCGAATACAATGCAGCATGACAATGCATCAAGATGTTTTGATAATCCTCCTTACTTACACAACGACGAATTATACCTTCCCCACCTATCTTAAACAAGTAAGGTTCTTCCCAAAGATAATTCTTAACATCACTAAAGAATTTCTTCTTTTGTTGCCATGTCAAATTTTCAGGTATAATTCCAGCAACAAGGTAGTTAGCAAAATCAGCAACGGAACCATCCGAAAATGATTCATTAATTTCAATAGCATCACCTAAAGTTTGTTCATTGCTTTCTAACCTAGACAAATGGTCAACAATAAGATTTTCACTTCCCTTTTTGTCTTTAATTACAAGGTCAAACTCTTGCAATAACAATACCCAACGAATCAACCTAGGTTTAGCATCTTTCTTTGCAAATAAATACCTCAATGCAGCATGATCAGTATAGATTATGACTTTAGATCCCAATAAGTAAGATCTAAACTTGTCACATCCATAAACCACAGCTAACATTTCTTTTTCAGTTGTTGTATAATTAACTTGAGGAGGAGACAAAGTATGACTAGCATAATAAATCACATGCAAATTCTTACCATGTCTTTAACCTAATACACAACCCACAGCAAGATCGCTTGCATCACACATAATCTCAAATGGCAATTCCCAATTAGGAGCAGCAATAATAGGAGCACTTATAAGGGCCTTCTTCAAAGTATCATAAGCATTCATACATTCTTTAGAAAATTCAAAAGGAACATCCTTAACTAACAAATTAGTTAGAGGTTTAGCAATTAAAGAAAAATCCTTTATAAATCTTCTATAAAATCCAGCATGTCCAAGAAAAGATCTTACCCCTTAAGTGTAGTGGGTGGAGGTAACTTCTCTATTAATTCTGTTTTTGCTCTATCAACCTCAATACCCCTACTTGAAATTTTGTGCCCTAAGACTATCCCTTTATCTACCATAAAATGGCATTTCTCCCAATTAAGAACCAAGTTGGTTTCTTCACACCTAGCCAAAACTTTGTCTAAATTTTGTAAACAAAGCTCAAATGAATCCCCATATACAGAAAAGTCATCCATGAAAACTTCCATTATATCCTCTATCATGTCTCCAAAAATTGAAGTCATACATCTTTGAAATGTGGCTGGGGCATTACAAAGCCCAAAAGGCATTCGCCTATAAGCAAAGGTTCCATAAGGACAAGTAAATGTGGTTTTCTCTTGTTCACTAGGGTAGATGAAAATTTGGAAATACCCTGAATATCCATCAAGAAAACAGTAATGAGAATGGCCAGCAATTCATTCTAGCATTTGGTCAATGAATGGTAAAGGAAAATGATCCTTTCTAGTGGCCAAATTAAGCTTCCTATAATCTATGCACACCCTCCAACCGGTGGTGGTTCTAATTGGAATTAAATCTCCATTCTCATTCCTCACTACCGTCATACCCCCCTTCTTTGGAACACAATGTATTGGACTCACCCAATCACTATCCGAAATTGGATAGATGATTCCAGCATCAAGCAACTTAATAACTTCTTTTTTCACTACCTCTTTCATATGAGGGTTAAGCCTCCTTTGTCTATCAGCCTTTGGTTGACATTCATCTTCCATATTTATCCTATGCATGACAACATTAGGACTAATACCCTTCAAATCAGATATTTGCCATCCAATACTTTTTATCCTTTTTCTAACAACTTCTAATAATGTATGCTCTTGTTCTTTATTGAGTTTATTAGAAATAATAATAGGCAAAGTATGATTAGGTCCAAGAAAGGCGTACCTCAAATGATTTGGTAGTTCCTTTAGATTAACATTTGGAGGACTTACAATTGAAGGTGGCAAAGGTGCTTCATTACGATAAAGAGGTTCACGTCTAAAGCTTTCTTGCTTTACCTCTTCATAAACTTCCTCTTCCATTTGGACTTCCTCTTCATCTGCATTTTCTAATACTTCCACAACACACGCATCAATGATATCTATTTTCATGCACACATTTTCATCCATTGGGTATTTTAGTGCCTTATCCATTTGATATTCAACACATCATCCCCTACTCTTAAGACTAATGTGCCCTCATAGACATCAACTAAAGTCCTACCAGTCCTCATGAAAGGTCTACCCAATATCAAAGGACATTTCTCATCATATGCAAAATCTAAAATGACAAAATCAGCAGGCAAAATAAATTTATCCACTTTTACAAGCACATCTTCAACTATTCCATATGGTTTCTTAATAGATTGATTAGCTAATTGCAAAACCATGGAAGTAGGTTTAACATAATCTAAACCCAACTTTTTAAAGATAGAATAAGGCATGAGATTAATACTTGCCCCCAAATCACACAAGCACTTAGGAAACTCAACATCTCCTAAGATACATGGAATGGTGAAACTACCATTATCTTTAAGCTTTGTAAGCAAATTATTTGTGATTATGGAACTACATGCTTCAGTCAATGCAATAGTGGATATATCCTCCCAACTTCTTTTCTTAGAAATTAATTCTTTAAGAAATTTTGCATAGTTGGGAATTTGTGTGGCCTTAATAAAATTCAAATTTATGTGCAAATGCTTCAATTTATTAATAAAAGATTGGAATTGCTTATCTTGGTTTTGTCTCTTTAGGCGTTGAGGAAACGGTGGGAAAAGTTGAAATGCCTTAGGAAAATTTTCCTTAGATGCCCCTTCTGTCGCGACCGCGACAGGTGTCGCGATTGCGACAGAAGGCTCTCCTCCTGCTATCGCGCTCGCGCCTGCAACATTGGTCGGCTTCTCTTATGTCGCGATCATGACAGGCATCGCGCTCGCGACAGAAGAGTCATTCTTCTTTTTATTTTCCTGAAATTCTCCATTCTTGTTAGTAATAACAAATTTATTGGTGTAAGATTTACCTGACCTCAAATTGATGGCTTTTAGATGTTCTCTTGGGTTCTCCTCCGTATTAATTGGTAAAGTACCTTGTAATCTTGAGGGTAAAGCCTTTGCTAATTGTCCAATTTGCACTTCTAAGTTATGAATGGATGAGGCTTGATTCTTTGTGATCTGATCAAACTTATTTTCCAGCCTCTTTTGGTTCTCCTCTTGTGAATTAAATTTCATATTAATCCCTTCCAAGAACCTATCCATCTTAACCTCTAAGGCTCCAAACCTATCTTGAGGTGGTCGAAAACTTACTCCTTTATTTTGATTACTATTATTTCCCTATGAAAAATTTGGATGGTTCCTCCATCCAGGGTTATATGTATTGGAAAATGGGTTTCCTCTTCCTTGCCCTTGGATAAAGCTAACTTGCTCCTCCGTACTATTTATGCCCAAATTACATACCTCACTTGGATGTCCTTGTTATCCACAAATATTGCATCTATTTGGTTGACTACCTCCCATACCCAAATTATTGAGTTTGTGAGTCAATGCTTCCACTTGAGCTTGCAATGCAACCACTGAATCAAGTGCATGAACTCCTCTCACATTAGTAGAATTTGAATCTCTAGTTCTCTCGGTACGCCACATACAGTTGTTCATGGACATCTCCTCCAACAATTCAAATGCCGCTTCAGTAGTTTTTCTCATCAAAGAACCTCCAGCAGCAGCATCAATAGTCCCTCTTGTGGTAGGGTTAACTCCATTATAGAATGTTTGCATCAACAGCTCTCTTGGCAAGTTATGGTGTGGACATATCCTTTGCAATTCCTTGAATCTTTCCCAAGCCTCATATAATGATTCATTATCATTTTGAACAAATGTAGTAATATCCTTTATGATTTTTGCAGTTTTGGCTAAGGAAAAATATTTTGATAAAAATGCTTGGGCCAATTGGTGCCAAGTAGTTATAGATCCCCTTGTCAATGAATTCAACCAAGCCTTTGCTTTATCCTTCAAAGTAAATGGAAAAAGCCTAAGCTTGATTGCATCAGCCGAAACCCCATTGATCTTAAAGGTATCACATATTTCAAGAAAGTTGGCCAAATGAGCATTTAGATCCTCATTTGCCAAACCATAGAATTGAATGCTATTTTGAATCATTTGTAAGAGTGAAGGCTTAATTTCAAATTGATTTGCATTTACCGTTGGCCTTACCACTCCTTGTTGAGCACCACTCAAAGCAGGTGTGGCAAAGTCCATGAGTCTTGGTGGATTTTCGTCGGCCATGATAATTGATCTCCTATTCTTGTTCTTCTTTCTATTAGACTTTCGGTTACTTGACAAAAACCTTTCAATTTCAGGATTTAAGGGTTCAAGCTCTTCTAAAGAACTCCTTGTACTAGGCATGAACTTTCAAATCCTGTAAAACAAAAACAAAACACAAAGTTAAACTGAATAAACAAACAACTAAAACAAAAGAAAATATTGTAATCCAAAATTATAAATTAATTTTCATAATGGAAAAAACAACCGTTCCCCAGCAACGGCGCCAAAAAATTATTGAGCATTTTTTATATATGCTTATTGACCGCAAGTATACGGTGTAGCGCAATAGTACTTAAGATGTCGATCCCACGAGAAACGTTTTTTACACACTATTACTAATCAATTTTAATCTTGTTTGCAATGGTAAAATGATGGAAAAATGATTCTAAACTAATCTAACATGTAAACTAATTAAATCGAGTTTATGAGAATCCAAGAAGATAGAAAAGATTAATGATGCTAAGTATAAAGATGGAATTTGAATTAATTGTTCTTAATGATTTTAGCATTCTTATCTTGCAAGCCAAGTTGAATAAATTTCCTACTTACTCTCTCAATATAAATAGGACTGCCTAAAACATACACATATAAGTCTAATTCCAAACTTTCATTTAAGAACTAGATGATTATACATGCAAATCTTAGGAATAGAACACAACCTATAACAACTATTTCAATATTATGATTTCTCAAACAATATCTTGATGATGAATTTCCAATTATATGTAAGAATGAATTTATTTCTCAATTAAACTCAAACTTATAATGATCATAAGTAATGTACTAATGAGAAATTCTACAAGTAAGAACACTTGAATTAATATGGACAATGAAACATTGGATATTAAGTACTCAAGTTCAGAATTTACATCACAAAAGTTACAAAGAAGAATTAAAAGATAAGAATTGAAGAAGGAGATTTCTCAACCCTTTTCAAGTCACCAATTGTAGTCTTCTTCTTTGTATTCTATCTTCTCTTTAACACATAAACTCTACTTAAGAAAAACTAAAGAAAAACTATTCTAACTTACAGAAAATTATTCAAATATTCAATTCTTTTTTTTTTATATGTAAATTACAGTTAGAAATAGCATTTATAATACCAACTCATGCCCCTTCAGGTGCCCTTCTACAAAGGTTGTAATTGTTGGTGGAAAGGCACAACTCTTCAAGTCCAAATTTGAACTTTAGTGTCTAACGGATCTCTCTGTAGTGATCGCGACGCCTGTCGTGCTCGCGACAGATCACGCCTTCATTTTCGCTTGCCCTTCCTCGCGTGTGCCTTCTCCGCGCCCTGTCGCGACCTCGCGACGCCTTCCCTTGGTCACGACAGCTTCTCTTCTTCTCTTTTTCTCTTCACTCTTGGTTTTCCCTTAGCGCGTTCTGTCGCGCTCGCGACAGAAGCTTTTCTGCCTTGGCTCATTTTATTGTTCTTTTCTCCATTTACTCCATATTTTCTCCATTTTCCTCCTACATACAAAACTCAACAAAACACATAAAACATACCTAATTCTAACAAATAAAAAAACTTAAAACATCACTTCTAACCACAAAATATAGATTAATTATGAGCTATTTAAGCTCATATCAATACACTAAGCACAACACATGGGGACATAAGTTCCTGTGAGATTCCACTCTTTACAACTATATGTTTTTCCTTTCAAATCAATTACATGTCTATTTGCTGTGTTGAAAATTAAGGTAACTTCAAACCCATTTATTTCATTAAAATTGCAATATCAATTGTAAGACTCCTCTTTGTTCTTTTCTAACTTCTCCATAGCTTTAGGAGATATATCACATATCCATTTTGTAGCTTCCTTTATCCTCTTCTTCCATAATCGTTGCATAACCTGCCTTCTAATGTCATCAAGCATTGAAATTATTGGCTTACATCTACTCTCTAAAATCCAGCCATTGAATGTCCCTTATAAATTATTGTCAACAATATTCCATTTACTATCTATTGTGAAGAAATACTTAACCTAACCACTCAATGGATAATAAATACAATCTTGAACTGTCCCCTCTCCCAATAGGTACAAACTGATACCAAAAAATGGATTCTCGAATCAAACGAAATACTAACTGTAGATACTGGGTGCCGAGACAACGCAGACCGGTGTTACCCAGTAATGACATTAATGCCCATTCATATTTGGAAGTGATTGTTTTCTTGTTAAGTTTGTTTTTTTAGAAATAGAAAATAAAAAAAAATATATTAAAAAATAAAAAAAAAGTTTGAAAGTGATAGTGTTCTTGTTAAAATTTTTTTTTTTAAAAAAAAAAAATTGGCGGCGGCGCGCGAGGGCAGGCACCCCTCTCACGCAAGTCAACCGTGCGCACGCCTACCTGCGCCTCGCGTGCGCGCTAAGGGGCGGCCTGGCTGCTCCTCGTCACCAGCGGCCACCTAAGCGTTGTTTTTTATCGAAATGCGTGATTTTTGGCCCAAAATTAATTTTTTACCCTTTTTTCGAGATTTTAAAGGTTTTTTTCCGTATTTTAAATTTAAATAAGTAATATTTTAATTTAATTAAGGAATCTTTCCCTAATTAATTAAGTTTTCCTTTTTTTATGATATAAATAGGAAAACTTAAGAGAAAATGGGAGGGACTTTTTGGACGAAAAAAATTTCTTTCTTTTCTTTTGTTTTTCAAGAGAACTTTTGGATTACTTTTTTTTATAACTTTATTTTTCTTTAAGAGAATTCTTCTATGGTTGCAAATTAATTTTCTTAATAGAAAAATTATTTTTGAGACAAAGAAAGCAGTTTTTTGTTTTGGAAATTTTCTTCTATTTTTTTAAACAATTTTTCTTGAGATAGAGAAAATAATTATTTTTTCTTGAAATTCAAAATTTCTTTTATATTTTTTATTTGAATAATCTTTTTTACAATTTTATTTCTAAATAAAAAGTTTAAATTTTTATTTTTCTAATCTTATTTTTGCGAATCAAGACCAGAGAATCAACTATTTTCCTTCTTTCATCAAATTCAATTATGAGAATAAATATTCTGAATTTGAATTGATTTTATAGTTTTTTTTTTTATTTTTTACTTATAGTCAATTTATCACCATGTAAATTTGTAGATCTATGGTGTATTTATTTGTTTTATGTGATTTTGGTCATAAATTTAACACTTTTTATTTTATTTTCTTTTTATTTACTTGATTGTTCATCTTTTATTATTATTATTATTATTATTATTATTATTATTATTATTCTTTATGTGTGTTAATTTATTAACATGTTATTTAGATTTATTAATATGTTATTATATATTATTATTATTTGTTTCATTATGTTATTTAATTTATTTGTCATTCGTAATACATTTTATTTCATTTTTTATCTATTTTAATTCATTTTTATTATTTTATGTGTTCTCTTGATTTTTTTGAGTTAATTACTAACATCAATTTTATTTATGTTTGTTTTTTTTTTTCAATATTTATTTTTGTCATGTTTGAGCACACTTGCATGTGAATTTTGGTCATAAATTTAACACTTTTTATTTTCTTTTCTTTTTATTTACTTGATTGTTTATCTTTTTTATTATTGTTTTATTATTATTATTATTATTATTATTATTATTATTATTATTATTATTATTATTATTATTATTATTTATGTGTGTTAATTTATTAGTAAGTTATTTAAATTTATTAATATGTTATTATATATTATTATTATTTATTTCATTATGTTAGTTAATTTATTTGTCATTCATAATACATTTTAATTTATTTTTTATTTATTTTAATTTATTTTAATTATTTTATGTATTCAATTGATTTTTTTAATTTAATTACTAACATTAATTTTATTTGTATTTATTTTTTTTTTGTTTCAATACTTATTTTTGTTATGTTTGAGCACATTTGCATGCGAAGAAGAGGATTCAGGAGATTTAGTTTGATTGATTTAATATTTTTATTATGTTTCCTTTATTTTACCTTTTTTGTCATGTAATTCATAATAAAAATTTTTATATTATGCACATTAAAAAGAAAATTACAAAAATATTTTTATTAATAAATTGGGATTTTTTCTAATAAAATAGAACTAATATCCTAATTTTAACCAATAAAAATTCACTTTTAAAAGAAAAATTATTTTTTCAAAATGGGGTCACTCATCCCGATTTTCTCGATAAATATCGAAAACAACTTTTCAATTTTTTAAGTCAACTTGAAGGAACCAATGTTCCTATACTGAATAAATATCCCAATTTATGTATACTTATTTATTTATTTGATTTTATTATTTATTTATTTTTTTTAATTTAATATTTTGGGGATTGTATTTTTTATCCCAAATTCATATTGTAATTTATTTTTATTTTGTTTATTTATTTTTACCGTTTTACTCGATGCTTGATATGCGCATAAATTTTAATGCATGGCGTGTGAGAGAGAGATGGAAATTTAATATTAAAAATTCATTTATAATTAATCGAGACATTAATAAAAAGTGCAGTTCTAAACTACTCTCTGGTTTAGACCTCTGAGATTAGACGAACTTTTCTAATTTCTTGTAAATTGGGTGGTGACTTCAAAATAGCTCAAAAGTACCTAAAGGATTCATGTGATTAGATGAACTTTCCCAATTTTCTATTGGGTAGGAATTTCAAAATAACTCATGTTGCCCAAAATCAAGATGCGAACCATCTCGGGTCCTAAAAGTGGGCCCATCCGGGAAACATGATCGGGTTGTACGCGCGTCACACTAACCTTGTGCATATAAAAAATAAATGTGTAACTAGTCCCATCACCTAAATCAAGATACTTTCTCAAAGCTCTGAAGAACAAAACCTAGTTATCTGTATTCTCCACCAGTACTACTACCCATGCTAGTGGGAACATTTGATTGTTCCCATCCCCTCGCAATTGCACATAAGAGCTTCCCTTTGCAAACCCCCTTAAGAAAACATCTATCCACACAAATCAATAGCCTACAATAAGCCTTCTAACCTTTCTTCAGAGCATCAAAACACACATAAAATCTATTGTATACATTCAACCCCTTCTTATTATCTTTGCTAGACTCTACATAACAAGTTGTCCCCGGATTGCATCTTATAATCTCATTAACATAGTCATTAAAATCAGCCAATTGTTTAGTTAAATCACCTCTTAAAGAACTAATCACCTTCTTCTTTGTGCTACAAATAGACTAGTTGACATGCAGCTTAAAATCACTTATATAATAATTTTTTATACCATTAAGCTTTATTTCAGGATTGGCCATGATGTGATCTCTTAATAGAATAGACAGAAAGTTGTTGTTTATTATTACTTACTCTATAACATCTATACTGAACTATGTATGTCTTATAAATGTCTCTTCATTCCTTTTTATGCTAGTAAGAAACTTCCAAGGACATGTTGGCTTACATTCAACACTCACCTCACTTTATCATTTTTTACAAAATGCACACCTAGACCTTTCAAAATTGCATAGTTGTTAATTGCATACCTAATTTGTTGAATATTTTCAAAGTACATGCCAATACTAAACATAAGAATTCTAGCTTTGAATCAAACTAAACCTTACAACTTGGCCTTCTTTGTGCATCTATAGCAATTTCATTATCAAACTCCAATTATCTTCAAAGTCATAGTATAATGAACTCTTGTCCATATCAAATCCATCTTCCTCCTCACTTTGAAACTCTTCAACGAACTTTACTTTTTCATTACCTTCTCCATCTAAATCATCCGTAGCTTCCAGATTTGCATCTTCTATTTTTTTTTCTTCCTCATAAATCTAGAATAGTTATACATTTTAACTTTACCCCTAGCAGCTTACACCTCATCATCTTCATGATTAGTTATTATATTGATGTCAATATGGAACTCATGGTCTCAATCTTTTATGTATATTTCCCTCTCCTTGTAAATATCCTTCTCAACTGGGTTACCCTCTCCATCACAATTTTGAGGGTTTTGATTTTGTTCTACAAGTTGTTCAATATATTATTTAAAAGGTTATTGAAAATTTTGTGAAATGGTTTGTCCTATGTTTTGTTCCTCTAGGACATCATGATCTGTAAATAATTCAATCATATCCTGTCCACTCACAATGTTAGCCATATTTATAATATCCTTATCATTAGTCAATGGAATGTAGAACTTTGACTCGGGGTCCCTAACATAAATACCTCCTAGTGTAAAATAACCTAATTCGTTTACAAAAGACATGAAATTTGGATAGCTTAGATGGTCCAAATCAAATTCACTGTCCACTATTGTTTATGTCCCACCCAAATACTCACTCAACCCACCTCTACTTAATTTCAAACAACCATTATGGTGTATGACAAGCAAGAATTTATCACAACTCATTCTACAATAACAAACAAAGAAAAATAATAATTTAATAAAATTTGTAGCACATCGGTCAATGCAAGATGACAACTTTATATGCTTTCTTTATGTAAAGCATCTGGACCACATACAACAATAGCGTTATTATATATTTAAATCCCTAAACCCTAAACATGTTAAATTCTAGGAATCCCCTTTGTCCAAATTTGTAATAATAGTCAACTGGTATTAATCTACAACTCCCACTACAAATTGGACTGTGAAATTACTTATACCCCCACAAACTAACTGTTAGTGCTAAATCCGCAAGCGCACATGTAGACACCGGGTTCTGAGGCAGCCTACATCAGAATTACCCAATGATGAATTTAAGTTTGCCTGTTTATAGGCAAAAATGAAAGTTAGAAGTGAAGATTTTCTTGTCGGTTTGATTTACTAGAAATAAATAAAAATGTATTTTAAAAATGTTTTAAAAAAATTATTTTGAGACAAAAAGGGTATGTTTTGAAATTATGGTATTTTAGCAAAAATTTTTTAAAAAAAATTTGCGAGTGTGGGGGTGCGGCAGCGCCCAGCGCGCTCGCCCGCGCGTCCCCGACAGCCCCTTTGGGCATTTTTGGTCCAATTTTAAGTGTTTTTAAGTATTTTTCTTCATTTTTTTTGTACAATTTAATTTTAAAACCTTTTGGATTCTAAACCCTTCAAATTCTTCAATTTTTTGTGGTTATCGAAATTAAATTGATTTAATTTCTTCATTAAAAATATGAATTTTTTGGGCGTATAAATTATTTTTTTGGAGAGAATTTTGAGGGGGAATTTTTCTTAAGAAAAATATATTTTCTTTCTTCTTCTTCTTCTTTTTTTCTTCTTTGTCAAGAACAAATTCCCCAAATATTTTAAATTTTTCCTAAGTCAGTTCTTGAGACAAATAAATTAATTATTTGTTCTTGTGAATTTTCTTACTTCTTTTTTACAATTTTTTCTTAAAACGAATAAATTAATTATTTGTTCTTGGGTTAAAATTTTGTCATATATTTTATTTTTATAAATCAAGACAAGAAAATTGATCATCTACCTTTAATCATCACATCAAATTTTGAGGGTAAGCATTCTAGGCTCAATTTTTTAATTTAATTTTTTTTATAATTAATTAGTCACCATGTAAATCATGTAAATTTTTTTGTTGTTTTTGTTGTTTATGTGATTTAGTTATGTGATTTAATTTTTTAGAATATTTTATTTTATTCTTGTATGATTATTTGGTTATTCATCTTTTATTGCTATGGTTATTATTATTATTATTATCATCATTTTTGTTCATATATTATTATTATTATTAGTAGTAGTAGTAGTAGTAGTATTTAACATGTTTTGTTTATTCTATTTCTTGTTATTCTTGCATATTTATTTGATTGTTCATCTTCTTTGTTGTCGTTGTTGTTGTTGTTATTATTATTATTATTATTATTATTATTATTATTGTTAATAGCATTATTATTATTATTATTATTATTATTATTATTATTATTATTATTATTATTATTATTATTATTATTATTATTATTATTACTATTATTATTATTATTATTATTTGTTATTGTTATCATTATCATTATTATTATTTATGTTTTAATGCATGTTGAATTTTATTGTTACTATTTATGTTTTCATGCATCTTAAATTGTTAATATGTTAAGTTACTTATTTTTATCATGCCATTTAGTTGGATTTCCATACATTATACATGTTATTTTATTTATTTTAATTCATTTTCATATGTTACATGTTTAATTTGCTTTTTGTTATTAACATCACTTTCATTTGTGTTTTTATTTCAATACTTATTTTTCATGTGTGAGTTTTTTCCAATGGTAAGTGGGAGTCCATAGAGATTTGAAGACACCATTTTGGTGGGATTTGTTATGGTTTAGTTTTTCATTATTTTAGGTTTATTTATTTTATCCTGTAATTTTTAATAAAATTATTTATGCACGTTTAAAAAGAAAGTCATAAAATATTTATATTAATTAATTTGGTTTTTCTTATAAATAAAGATGGGACCAATGTCCTAGTTTTTTTTCATATCCAAATAAACCATCACCTTTAGTCTGGTGGGTTCAGCTGTGGACTGGTACCATGGGTTAGACAGGAGGTCCAAGGAAGATTGGGACCTTTTGACTGAGGAGTTCATGAAGCAGTATGACTGCAGCACCAGAATGGAGGTTACTTTAAAGGACCTCGAGCTCTTATAGCAAAAGAATGATGAGTCGTTCCATGAATACCTTACAAGATGGAGAAATAGGGTCATGGAGATAAAGAGAAAGCCTGACACTGCTGACCAAATCAGGCTATTTATCAGGAACTCTTGCCCTTACTTGAGGGACTTGCTCAGTTTTAAGGGGCTCAGAGACTGTGAGTCGCTTAAGGACATTGCTGTAGAAGCTGAGGGGGCTTACTTAGTAAAGAAAGCAAGCCAAAATAACTTTTCTATGAAAGGTTATGGAAACCAATCAGGGTACAAACCAGGCGGTGCAGGAAGCAATAATAATAGAAGTGGTAAGACGGCCGAGGTTTCAGCCACCGAGGTTGGAGAGGGTCAAAGGTATTACTCTAATTTGGGCCGCTCTCTATCTTGGGTATTGGAGAAATTGACAAAGGAAGGCAAGCTGAGACCATTGCCACCTAGGTCAACTATGAATCAAGGAAAGCCGGGGCATAGAGATGATCAATACTGTGCTTACCATCAGTACACTGGGCATTTGACAGATTACTGCCAAACCTTGAGGAATAAAATTCAAGATCTTATTGATTTCAAGGAGATCACTGACCCTGAGAAGAGAGACAAGAAGAAGAGGGCAGGCTATAATGCAGTTCCCCCACCATGAATGTGATCGGAGGAGAAGATGATATTTTTTGGTTGCTTTTTATTCCAAGAACACTTTTATGACAATATTTGCAATGTTGGTTATTTCAATAAAATGAACAATCTTGCATATTTGTATAGTGTCTCTAATGATTTCATTTCTCATGATTATGATGTATTCATTTTTTGATATTAATACGATTACATTTAATCTCGGAACTTTGAAAAACCCAAAGAAAATCTTGATAGCATCTGATATAACTCCTGAAGCGAGAAAATTCTGAGAGCTGAAAATAAAAATAGGAAAAGGTGATAAAAAAAGAACTAGTTGCAATTAGGGGATTGGATGAAAACTCACTAAGAGCACTAGAACCTTTCTAATTACCCATCAAAGCGATCCCTGGATAAGACGGAACCTAGAAAATGATTTAAGCAGCCTTTCTTTGTATAGCTCTCTAAATGACTGTTTTCTACCTTTATTTCGCAATCTCTTGCTAGTCTATTGAGCCTTTATGGGGGTATGCTAAATGCGTGCCAACTTTGTTGTTACACATGTTAAAACTATCCCCTCGCCTAAAATAATTTTTGCCTCCCCTTAGAAGAATGGCCGCTCTAGAAGGGATGGATGTACGTCATTGACAATTCTTTGGGTTATCAAAAATTGCCCTGATAAGGATAAGTTTACACTTCGGCTCGCGAAAAAACAAGAAAAAATAAAAGACAGGAGAAAAAGCAATGAAAATGAAAGGAAAAAAGAGAAAAAGGAAGTAGAGCTCAAGATAGTAACCCCTTGATGAGTTTCTGTGTTTATGTTTTTAACTTAATTGTTATTCCGAGCTTGATGAGCTAAAAGTATTATCAAATCCAAATTCAAGAACACCTTTATAGTACGCAATTGAGCTGAGGATGGTCATCCCATCAGTCAAGTAAATGTTACGGCCATTTTTCTCTAGCAACCTGATCCTCCTTTGATAGCCATCTATATAAGCCTAATGTTACAACCGAAGTAATACCTTTTGATTCTTGGTTCAGTCTTATCCAATTAGCAGAGATAACCTTTTAATAAGGTTTGGTATGTAGGAAGAGGCATATAGTGTTTCTTGAGCTTCAAGCGGGGAGCCACGAGTGCATTTATGCATTTGAGTTGAGTCTTGTCCCCAATGTTGCATCTAGAATTTGCTTCAGAAAAAAATTAAATTAAGGGCAGAGAGAAAATTTTCAACCATGAAAACCCGAGAGGGCGGATTGATAACAAGGGTTTGATGATTTCAAGATTTATTCCGAGATTAGATGAGGTCTTGAATTTTTTGAGATTAATGCCAAATAATGATCATGTTTAATGAAATCAAATTGAAACACATGCATTTATGTAATGATATATTCATGTGATCATAGCAGTTCACTTTGTGTGATCAAGGTCATCTACTGTCTGCCCTCCGCTACTCTCACCACTCAAGCGCTTCAGCTGACTCATCCTACTATCATCTGTGAAATCAATTCTACAGTGTCTTCATGATAAGAAGCAAGCTCATACAACCATGATCCAAGACGTAAGTACACACTGATCATGCTTGAAAGATTTTTGGTAACAAATTTAACCAATCTGCAAAAAAAAAAAAAAAAAGAACCGTTAGAGATGAAAATCGTAATTGGCGCTCTAAGCAAAAGTTAGGCAAAGGGATAGGGTGAAAACCTGAAAACAGGCAGTCTGTTCTTCAAAAAAAAATAAAGAAAAGAAAAGCCGTTGGATTGGGTTGGGTCCATTTCAGGCAAAAATAAGGCACAAGGTTATGTGAAAATTCACAAATGACGCATTTTCCGCTAAGAAAAGCTAGTGTGAAAATCCACAAGGGACGCACTACCTTCAAAAAAATGACTACAGGTATCAAATGAGAACCTTGCAACCCCAAAAGCATGAAATTCAAAAGCAGCTTCCAAAGGGCATCGATCCTATCACAAATTGTAGCCAGACCGGCTATCATCTCTAAGTCCACTTAGATGAATTCTTATCTTACATTTTTGCATGACATACATTTCATGTGCATGCTCACTATATTTTTTTCTGCATATTTGGTTTTTCAATTTTGCAGTAAGAGAGATTCGATGCGGACATCGGCAGAAGGCGAGTGACGACATCAATCCAAACATCAATTCAAACATCAATCCAAGCATCAACCAAAGACCTCTCAGGGGACAATCAACCAAAGACCTCTCAGGGAGCAGCCAACCAAAACGACATCAGTCAAAACATCAATCCAAACATCAGTTCAAGCATCAATCACTACAAGAAAATGTGAAAATAGCAACGGAATTAATTTCGTTGCTAAAATAGCAACGAAAATGAGTTTCCGTTGCTAAAATAGCAACGGAAATGAGTTTTCATTGCTATTTAGCAACGAAAATCAGTTTTCGTTGATAAAATTAGTAAAACTTTTTAATTTAGTAACGAAAATATATTTGGTGATATTCCATCACTAAAAGTGGAGGGAATTTTTAGCGCCAAAACTTAGTAACGGAAATTAGCAACGGAGTCTCTATTCCGTTGCTAAATAATGAGTCAAAATATTTTAGAACGAAAAATAGCAACGGAAACAATTTTTCGTTGCTAAAATAGCAACGGAATATAATTTTCGTTGCTAAAAATAGCAACGGAAGAGAAATTCCATTGCTATTTTTTTGTTGTAGCAACGAAAAGTTCATTCGGTTGCTAAATGGCGAAAAAATAGCAACCGAATGTACTCTCCGTTGATAAATAACAAGTTTTAAAAAAGGATTCTAAAATAGCAACGGAAATTACATTCGGTTGCTAAATTACAAGAATAGCAACGGAATGTGATTATCGTTGCTAAATTTCTAAAATATCAATGGAATGCTCATTCGGTTGCTAAATGGCAAAAAAATAGCAACCGAATGTATTTTTCGTTGCTAAATAACAAGGTTTCTAAAATAACAACGGAAATTAAATTCGGTTGCTAAATTGCAAAAAATAGCAACGGAATGTTATGTCCGTTGCTAAATTTCTAAAATAGCAACGGAATACTGATTCGGTTGCTAAATGGCGACAAAATAGCAACAGAATGTATTTTCCATTGCAAAATAACAAGGTTTAAAACAACAACAAAAATTACATTCGATTGCTAAATTGCAAAAAATAGCAACGAAATGTAATTTCCGTTGCTAAATTTATAAAATAGCAATGGAATTCTCATTCGGTTGCTAAATGGCGAAAAAATAGCAACCGAATGTATTTTCCGTTGCTAAATAACAAGAGTTCTAAAATAGCAACAAAAATTACATTCGGTTGCTAAATTGCAAAAAATAGCAACGAAATGTGATATCCGTTGCTAAATTTCTGAAATAGCAACCGAATTAAGTTTCGGTTGCTAAATAATAAACGTAGAGAAAATTTGCTTTTAACTATAGCAACCGAATTATTATTCGGTTGCAATTTAGCAACGAAAATTAAATTCCGTTGCTAAGATTATAACCGAAATTAAGTTTCGTTGTTAAAATTGCAACCCAATTAAGCTTGGGTTCCTAAATAACAAAATGGCTGGACTTCCCTTTAACTCCCAATCTAACCTAAGATCACAAATTCCATTTTCTCCTTCTTCATCTCTCCTAGGGGTGAGCAAAATTCGGTTTAAACCGAAAAACCGAACCAAACCGACCGAAATTTTTAATTCGGTTCAGTTATTCGATTTTTCAGTTCGGTTTCCAAAATAATGTAATTTCGGTTTTTCGGTTCGGTTCGATTTTGAAAGGTAAAAACCGATAAAAAAACCGAACCGACCGAACTTTTGATTATATATATATTTTTTTCATTTTTTACTAAAATAAACAATATTTTTGTATTTTTTTAATTTAATATAAGTGGATTTAACTCAAATTAAATATATATTTTTTTTTAATTTGAATTTTTTAATTTTAATTTTATAATTTGTAATTTTTTATAATTTTTAGAGAATTATTTTAATTATAATTTTAAAATTTCGATTTTTTGGTTAACCGAACCAAACAGACCGAAAATATCGGTTCGATTTGAATTCGGTTATTGTATTATATCGGTTCGGTTCTGTTCGTCCAAATATTAAAATTTCAGTTTTCGGTTATCTCGGTTCGATTATTGAACCAAACCGACCGATGCACAGGGCTACTGGTACATTTATGTGGGATACCGCAAAAAAGTGGTCATTTTCACATATGGGACCTCGTGCAAATTGGATAGAATTGCTTCTTCCATTTCAGTTTGGTAATGGTAGCATCTTCCTTATTGACCTCTCTTAACTACCTTGATGCCATTTGTTCTTTATCATATTTCTTTTGGATTGAAGGAATTAATTTTTGTTGATCCTTTCAGTTGCTTGGTCATTTTGATTCTGAAAGAGGACATGCCACAACAATGTCAGATTTGCGTGACAGGATTCCTCCTCCCCAATTTTTATCAGAAAATTCAAAGGACGCTGGATTGTAACTATGATTAGTCCTTTTGGCGGTGAAAAGAGTGTTTAAAGTCAAATTTTTATTCTTTTAAACCAAACTTTAAACCAAAGGAATATTTATATAGGTATATTTTTGGCACAATTGTAATTGACATTTATCTATTTATGAAATGCTAAGTTATATATTGTTCCGGTTATATTATCAACAAGAAATTTTTTAACGGAAATATAATTCCGTTGCTAAATTTATAGCAACGAAAATAGAATTCTAGCAACAGAATTTAAATTCCATTGCTAAATTTAGCAACTGTCAAAATTGCAACCAAATTTTCCGTTGCTATTTTCGGTTGCTAATTTTCATTAGCAACGGAAATTCAACAAATCCGGTTGCTATTTTTCGTTGCTATTTGATAATTTTCTTATAGTGAATCCAAGCATCAACCAAAAACCTTTCAGGGAAAAACCAACTAAAATGACATCAATCCAGACATCGGTTCAAGCATTAATCCAAGTATCAACGAAAGGTTTCTCAGGGAACAATCAACCAAAAGGCTCACAGATAGCATAACTTCAAATCTCAGAAGGGTTAGCACGATGGCGGCACTACCACTCCACGGAGGGTTAGCACGACCACGACATTGCCACTTTACATCTCAGAAGGGTTAGCACGATGGCGGCACTACCACTCCTCGGGGGGTTAGCACGACCACGGCACTGCCTCTTCAAATCTTTGAAGGGTTAGTACGATGGCAGCACTACCACTTCATGGAGGGTTAGCACGATCACGGCACTACCACTTCAAATCTAAGAAGGGTTAGCACGATGGCAGCACTGCCATTCTACGGAAGGTTAGCATGATCATGGCACTACTACTTCAAATCTAAGAAGGGTTAGCACGATGGCGGCACTGCCATTCTACGGAGGGTTAGCACGACCACGGCACACTATTTCAAATCTCAAAAAGGTTAGCACGATGGCGGCACTATTACTCCACGCAGGGTTAGCACGACCACGGCACTACCGCTTCAAATCTCAGAAGGGTTAGCATAATGTCGACACTACCACTCCACGGAGAGTTAGCACGATCACGGCACTACCATTTCAAATCTAAGAAGCGTTAGCACGATGGCGGCACTACCATTATACGGAAGGTTAGCATGACCACGACACTACCACTTCAGAAGGGTTAACACGATGGCGGTACTACCACTCCACGAAAAATTAGCACGACTACGGTACTACAGCTTCAAATCTCAGAAGGGTTAGCATGATGGCGGAATTACCACTCCACGGAGGGTTAGCACGACCACGACACTGCCACTTCAGAAGGGTTAGCACGATCATTGTACTACCACTCTACGGAGGGTTGCACAATCACGGCACTACTGCTTCAATAAAGGATAACACGGCGAAAACATGGCGATAACCATCCCAACCGCATCGTCCAATTAGGAAAGCTGATTGCCTCAGGTACGTATCTCTTTCCTTTTTTTTTTGAGTTTAGACTCATCTAAACACTAGTACACTAGTTTCTCCAAAACTGGGGGTAACTGTAGATACCGGATTCCGAGGCAGTTTAGATTAGAATTACCCAATGATGAAATTAAGTGTGTCTGTTTATAGGCAAAAATGAAAGTTAGAATTGACGATTTCCTTGTCGGTTTGATTTATTAGAAATAAATAAAAATATATTTTAATAAAACTATTTTAAAAATATTTTTAAAAAATTATTTTGAGACAAAAAGGGTATGTTTTGAAATTATGGTATTTTAGCAAAAATTTGAATTTTGAATTTTTGAATTTGAATTTTGAGACAAATAAATTAATTATTTGTTCTTGTGAAATTTCTTACTTCTTTTTTACAATTTTTTCCTTAACACAAATAAATTAATTATTTATTTTTGGGATAAAATTTTGTTATATATTATATATTTATAAATCAAGACAAGGAAATTGATCATTTACCTTAATCATCACATCAAATTTTGAGAGTAAGTATTTTAGGCTCAATTTTTTAATTTAATTTTTTTATAATTAATTAGTCATCATGTAAATTTTTTTGTTGTTTTTGTTGTTTATGTGATTTAGTTTTTTAGAATATTTTATTTTATTCTTGTATGATTATTTGGTTGTTCATCTTTTTTTGCTATGGTTTTTATTATTATTATTATTGTTATTATTATTATTATCATCATTTTTGTTCATATATTATTATTATTAGTATTATTTAACATATTTTGTTTATTCTATTTCTTGTTATTCTTGCGTGTTTATTTAATTGTTCATCTTCTTTGTTATTATGCATGTTTATTTGATTGTTCATCTTCTTTATTATTATTATTATTATTGTTAATAGCATTATTAATTTTATTATTATTATTATTATTATTATTATTATTATTATTATTATTATTATTATTATTATTATTATTATTAGGGGTGAGCATGGTCGGTTAACCAGTCCATTAGTCTCAGTCCATTAACCAGTCCATTAATATCGGTTTTTTGAAATTACAGTCCATTAACCAGTCCATTACCATCGGTTAACCAGTCCATCGGTTTCGGATTTTCGGATCGGTTACCCAATATTTTTCGGTTAACCACTATAATTATAAATATATTCATAAATAAAATTAAAATGTTCAAAATACTTAAAAATTAAATTTTTTTCACTATAATATAACATTATTGTTGTTAAAATAAAAATATTTGGTGGATATAAGCAAATTTGTTTTTTAAAAATTAGTATTTAATAAGTAAATATATTAACCGGTCCATAATCACTTTTAATTAGATAAATTGTTATACTTACTAATTGCCAATTAAAAAAACTTAAAAACTTAAAAATAATTAGTATAATGAAAAAAAAGTACATGATCACTTTTAATTAGGATAAATTGTTATAAATTATTAAAAAATTAATAAAGTAACTAAAAATTCGGTTTCGGTTCGGTTAACCAGTCACATGTGTCTAAAACCATTAACCAGTCCATTAATATCGGTTTTTTCAAAACACTAACCATTAACCAGTCCATTACAATCGGTTAACCAGTCCATCGGTTCGGTTTCGGATTTTTTTTTCGGTTAACCAAGTCCATCGGTTTTTTTGCTCACCCCTAATTATTATTGTTGTTGTTGTTGTTGTTGTTGTTATTATTATCATCATTAGTATTATTATTATTACCCTTATTATTATTATTATTATTATTATTATTATTATTATTATTATTATTTGTTGTTATTATTATTATTATTATTATTATTTATGTTTTCATGCATGTTGAATTTTATTGTTATTATTTATGTTTCCATGCATGTTAAATTGTTAATATGTTAAGTTACTTATTTTTATTATGCCATTCAGTTGGATTTTCATACATTATACATGTTGTTTTATTTATTTTAATTCATTTTCATATGTTACATATTTAATTTGCTTTTTGTTAATAACATCACTTTCATTTGTGTTTTTATTTCAATACTTATATTTCATGTGTGAGTTTTTTCCAATGGCAAGTGGGAGTTCATGAAAATTTGAAGACACCATTTTGGTGGGATTTGTCATGGTTTAGTTTTTCATTATTTTGGGTTTATTTATTTTATCCTGTAATTTTTAATAAAATTATTTATGCACGTTTAAAAAGAAAGTCACAAAAATATTTATATTAATTAATTTGGTTTTTCTTCTAAATAAAGATGGGACCAATGTCCTAGTTTTTTTTCATACCCAAATAAACCATCACCTTTAGCACCATTTTTTAAAGCATGCATGCGAGAATCAATGTCCTCATCTTTAATAAATAACCCGCTTTATGTATGATGTGTATTTTATTTACAATGGGGGTTGTATTCCGCCCCTACTTTTATTGTCATTTATTTTCATACGTTTCATTTTTATTATGCTTTTATTTATCGCTTTCCTTGAATGACCAACTATGCGCTTTAATTAAATTGCACTGAATTGAATGAGAAATGGGATGAAACGCTAAATTCAAAACTCAATTATAAACTTAACCAAGGTATGAACAAATAGAAAGTCCCGAACTTTCTCTGGTCTTTGGGTTCAATTAGGCGAGAGGGCCACTTCAATGTTCTATTGGGGTGGGGCCTTTAAGACACCTCTTGTGTCCCGAAAAAGGCCCAACTTGCATAGTCCTAGGCTTCACAAGGCGAGAGGGCCATCCTAATGTTCTGTTAGGATGGGGCCTCCAAGACCCCTCTGGCTTGCCCAAAAGAGATATAGCAGCGCTGTCTTAGGCTCACTGAGGCTAGACGACCTTTTCCAATGTTCTATTAGGTGGCGATTTCAAGAAACCTACTTATTGCCCAAAATAGACGCACTTGTAATTTTTTACAAGTTTTATGAACCTCTCTCGATTGCCTTGAAAGCGGGCGTTCGGGGCGTCCCGGGGTTCGGCGCGCATCACAGCACGGTTTACCGATTATAGTACTTAAAATATCGTTCCCACGAGGACTATAGATTAATTATTACACACTATTACTACTCGATTTTAATCTTGTTTACAATGTTTAATATCTTTAAGAATAATTTTAAACTATTAGTGGAATGCAAACTTAACTAAACCTAATTACTAATTATCAAAGAAGGCAAGAAGGATTAATGATGATAAGTTAATAACTAATGGATCTTTAAGTAATTATTCTTACTTATTATTATATCCTTGTTATGCGAGCCAAGTTGAAATAATATTCCAATTCATTCTCTCAATATGAATTAGAGTTCCTAAAACATACATTTATAATTCTAACTCTTAACTCTCATTAATGAATTAGTTAATTATACATGCATATTTCAGGATTAATTAACAACCTATAGTAATCATCTAACATTCTGATCTCTCAAGTAATGTTTCAATGATGAAATTCTATTAGTTTTAAGTAGGAATCTACCTCTTAACTAAATTCTTACTTATTATGATCATACATCAAATACTAATAGAAAATTCTACAAACAAGATTACTAAATTGATATGAATAATAAAATGTAACATTTAAGATTCAAGTTCCTAAAACATCATTAAAAATTTACAAAAAAGAAATAGAAGTTAGAAGTTAGAAGAAGGAGATATCTCAACCCTTTTTCTCTTCACAAAATATGTTCTTTTTCTTTGCTTGTTGTCTTCTTCTCAAAACATCAAAATAAACTTAAGAACTTACAACTATAGAAATATTTCTTTCTCTACTTTAAAAAATCTTAAGTTAAAATTCTAGATATCTATTTACAACTGAATTTTCTATATATATATTGTTCCAAAACTTATGTCCCTTGATATGCCATTTCAAAAGAGTTGTAAAAGTTGGTAGAAAGGCTTGACTATTCGTGTGACTCTTCAAAATAACTACTCCAATGGATCTTTCGACATGGCTTTCACTTCCTTGACTTTTTCTGCTGCGTTGACTCCCTTTTTTCTCCTTGCATTGTCGTGCTCGCGACCTTCTTTACGCCTGCGACAAAACGCGACACTCCTTGTTTTTTGCTCTTTTTTTCTACTCTTCCTTTCTTCTCCTCATCTTCCTTAGGTTGTGCTCGCGACAGACGTCGCACCTACGAGAACCATCTTTTCTTGCTTAATTTTCACCTTTTTTCAATATTTTCTCCATTTCCTCCTACACTTACACAACATAAAACAAAACATAAAAATACCGAATTCTAACACAATTAACCACAATTAAACATGATTTTAATCACAAAATACTAACTAAATATGAACTATTTAGGCTCATATCAAGTCCCCACACTTAAACCTTTGCTTGTCCTCAAGCAAAAATTCAAACATCTAAGAAACATAACACAAATTTTTATCATCTCCAAAATAGATGTAGCAACTCAACAAGCTATCTTAACTATAAAAGAAGTTAAAAACATGATAATCAACATTCAACTTCCAATGCTCCACAATGATAGACAAACACAAGTTTCATAGCATACATAATAAATTTACCAAATATCTCAATTTACTAAAGACAAGATCAATGAATATAGAGTCAAGATGCTAATTAAGCTATTTAGCCAACATATTAGTCTCCAAATATAGAAATTCTAAGAACAAGAGTAGCCATTTAGGACAAAGATGAGCACACACATTCACTTGCATTTCTCATGGCATTTTTAAACATTTGCTTCTTTTTTTTTCTTAGTAGGTTCATTTTATGCTCCATCCTACTATTTTTATTTTTATACTTTTCTACTTGCGACATTACTCATTCTTTCCTAATGAATATAAATGAGGAGCCTACTCACTTACACACAACTTACTCGAACTACATAATATCAGCAAGCATTTATTTTCTTTTATTCTTTTTCTTTTCTTTTTGTTTATGTCCTCATCCATTATTGAAAAGCAAGTTATTCATATTATGGCTATAATTTTCTTAAGGCTACTTAAATTCTCAGAACCTAAACTTAAAAACTAACCATCTTAGAATTTTTACTTAACTAGAAAAGTGATTAAACATTCCATGTATCTTGTAAATAGTAAAAAGAGATAAAAAGTTAATATAAAACATATGCTACATGAAACTTTAACACTCTATCAATTGAGCATACAATAATTATTGACATCAAGATTAACCTCAACATAATCAAAATTAACATGTGAAAAGCTACTTATAAATGTGAAGAAAATAAAAACTACAAACACACAACTTACATACATATTAAATTCAAAACAACCAAACACCTAATACTAGCAATCATGCATATCCACAAACACATAAAACGCACAAAAATATACATATGAACATATCCCTCCCCCACACTTAAAGGACATAATGTCCTCATTGTGTGAGACTAAAAATCATTTATACAAAAAACAAACACAAACAGAAAACAATAAAGAACAAAAAAATAAAGGAGTAAAGGAACTTCTCTCAAAACGTTCCACTAGGGGAACTCGGTGGAGATGGAGTGAACTCCACATTGTTCTTGTAGGAAAAGGACATCAACTTCCGACTTAGGCGTTTTTGGCTCTTGGTCAAATCCAACAGCTGAGTCTCTATATGGTCGACCTTGACATCCATAGCATCTAATCGGGTTAACACCTACTGCCAACCAGCTGAACTGCCCTCTGCACCAGCTCCAGA
Organism: Excoecaria cochinchinensis; assembly: GCA_947683425.1. NCBI lineage: Eukaryota > Viridiplantae > Streptophyta > Magnoliopsida > Malpighiales > Euphorbiaceae > Excoecaria > Excoecaria cochinchinensis. The sequence goes on from CANTUQ010000116.1 coordinate 9,382,770, forward strand.
ATCAGACTCCCCAGCAGTAGTATCTTTATCATCTGAATCTTCATCATCCGCAGTAGCTATAGAAGTAGCTAGTGCCTTACGCTCCACCACCAGATTTCCTAGTTCTTTCATCAATAGAATAAAAAAATGGAGGCCAACCTCCTCTTTTTAACAAGTTAGAATTCCGTAAAAATACAAGATTCATCATAGTAATGTGCTCATCCTCATTAGGCACAAAAGTAGACAATTGGTCTACACACCCTAAAACAATCCCTGTTACCATATGCCCCATTCCAATAGATTTAGTTTTAGCAATTGAAGCATTGTATAATCCATCAAAAATGAAAGATATAGAACAAGAAATTTTCTTGCTTTACACAAGTGACAACACAAATAAATCTTTAACTTGTACTTTATTGCTTTCTACTCTACCAAACATTGCATGGTATAAATATTTATGCAATAACAATAATGCCTCATTTTGAATTAAACGGTATGTAGATTTTTTAGTGTCAAAGTGAGAAATCCTAGTCAATTTTTTCCAAGTTTCATGGGCAGTAAAATGTTGAGGATTAAATTATTTTTCATTCAGTGAAAACCCAAACCACACATGCAAGTCATCAAAACCAAACACATACTCAATTCCATTATGCCTAAATTACATGCTAGTTCTTTTGGCATCCATATAAGATAATGTAATAAAAAATTCTAATGCCCACTCCCTACAAATAGGAAATTTCATGTGAACAAATTTGTCCCACTTCATACATTTCAAGTATTTATTAATATTATTATCCAACCTTAATGTTTTTAGCAATTCAAAATCTTAGTTCCAACTCCCTATAATTGATTTTTTTGAGAAAAACTCAAATTTCTCACCCTCATCTTTAGACAAAAGAGGAAAAGGACATTCATACCTATTTTAGAGATAAATGGAATCACGGTTTTGAGAGCTTGATCCTGCAGCAGCTTTCTTCCCTTTGTTTCCTAATGTCTTTGTACGTACCATGGTTAAAAGCACAACAAAACAAACAACAGACTCATAGCAATAACACTAAAGTAAACGCACAGCAAGAAGCAAAAACAAAAACCAGAAAAACCAAAGAGAAATCAAAGAAAAACCAAAGAGGAGGAAGAAAATAGAGAGAAAATGAAAGGGAAATAGAGAGAAAAACTGAAAAACAAAGTGTAAATTTGGAATTAGGGCTCAAAAAGTATTTATAGGGGGTAAAAAATTTGGTTTCAACAGTCATATTTCCCCTAAAAAATTCAAATTTCGCGTTTCATCGCGCTCACAACAAAAATAAATTTCGCTCTCTGTCGCGCTCGCGAAGCCAGTCATGCTCGTGATAGAGCTAAATGTTCACAACTCCCTCGATCTGTCATGCTCGCAAAGCCAAGCGCGATCGCGATAGAAGCGATCTTAAACTACCTTCCTTGATCTGTCGCGCTTGCGACAGTAAGGAAAACACAATAAAAATTTTGGTTTGAAGAAGAAACTCTACATTGAAACTATATTAATATACCTACTAATAAATTGAACATGTAGAACAAAAACTAACTATGTTAGTAACATTATAATTCAAATTACTAAAATGAAATCTAATTAACAACACACAAATAACTTAGAAATGAAATAAATACAAAATAAAATGATTGTGTAAATAACCTTCAACCCAAGCATAGAGAGATATATGAGACCTCTCTACTCTTAAAATTACCTTCTAAGTACACTTTACATCGTTTACCATTGACTTTAAACAATTCTCCTTTTTCATTTTTAAGTTTTAAATAGCCATGGTCAAACACTTGATGCACCTCAAAATGTCCACTCCACCTAGACCTTAACTTTCCAAGAAATAACTTTAATCTAGAGTTGAAGAAAAGAACTTTGTCTCCCACCTTAAAACTTTTATACTTAATGTGAGCATCATGCCATTTCTTAGATCATTCCTTATAAATTCTTGCATTCTCATATCAAGCTCATTTAGTTGTAAATATCTTTTCTCACCAGCCTCCTTAAAATCATAATTCAAGGTCCTAATGGCCCAATAAACCCTATGCTCTAACTCGACGGGCAGATGACATATTTTACCATACACTAACCTATATGGTGACATCCCAATAGATATTTTAAATGCAGTACGACATGCCCAAAGTGCATCATCAAGCTTGTGCGCCAAACCTTTTCTTTAACTAGAAACTATTTTTTTAAGTATCCATTTAAGCTCTCTATTGGAAACCTCTACTTGACCACTAGATTATGGATGGTAAGGAGTAGCTACCCTATGATGTATACCCTATTTATATAATAAAGAAGCAAAAGATCGGTTAATGAAATGCGTACCTCCATCACTTATGATGGCTCGAGACACTCCAAATCTTAAAAAGAGCTTTTTGAAGAACTTCACAACCACCTTTGAATTATTGGTTGGTGCTGCTTTGGCTTCTTCCCATTTTAATACATAATCTACCCCACCCAATATATAGCTTTGCCCAAAAAAAGTAGGGAAAGGACCCATGAAGTCTATCCTTAACACATCAAATATTTTTACCTCTAAAATGTTATTCAAAGGCATCTCATCTCTTTTCCCCATATTACCGACCCTTTGATACTTATCACATTGGGTTACAAAACTCCTAGCATCATGAAATAAAATAGGCCAATAAAAACCATACTCAAGCACACAAGATGTAGTTTTTATACTACTATTATGACCTGAATATAAAGATGAATGACAATGCTTCAAAATGTTTACATACTCTTCCTCACTCACACATCTACGAATAACACCATCCCCTCCTATCTTAAACAAATAAGACTCCTCCCAAATGAAATTCTTAACATCAGAAAAGAATTTTTTCTTTTATTGCCATGTGAAACCATGAGGAACAATTCCTGCAGCAAGAAAGTTAGCAAAATCCGCATACCATGGCACATGCAATTTCTCAATGGACATTAAAGCCTCATCCGGAAAAGTGTCATTAATTTCATTGCTATCCCCTATAGGTCCTTCATCATTTTCTAATCTTGACAAATGATTAGCCATTAAATTTTCAGAACCTTTCTTATCCCTAGTCTCAATGTCAAATTCTTGTAATAAAAGAACCCAACGTACAAGGTGAGGCTTAGCATCTTTTTTAGCAAACAAATACCTAAGGGCTGCATGATCCGTATAAATTATAACTTTAGATCCCAACAAGTAAGATCTAAACTTATCACATGCAAAGACAACAACCAACATTTCTTTTTCAGTTGTTGTATAATTCAGTTGAGGTGCCGATAATGTATGACTGGCATAATAAATGACATGCAAATACATATCTTGGCGCTGATGTAACGCACATCCTACCGCTAGGTCACTAGCATCACACATTATTTCAAAAGGTAAATTCCAATTAGGTGAAGTTATAATAAGTGCACTCACAAGAGCTTTCTTTAATTGCTCAAAAGCATCCATACATGCATCAGAAAAATCAAAAGGCACATTTTTAACTAACAAGTTAGTTAAATGCTTAGCAATTAATGAAAAATTCTTAATGAATCTCCTATAAAATCCAGCATGACCTAAAAATGATCTAACACCCTTAAGTGTAGTAGGTGGAGGCAACTTCTCTATTAGCTTGGTTTTAGCTCTATCCACCTCAATACCCCTATTTGAGATCTTATGTCTTAGAACTATCCATTTCTCAACCATAAAATGGCACTTTTCCCAATTAAATACCAAATTGATCTCCTCATATCTAGCTAGAAATCTATCTAAGTTACTTAAGCATAATTCAAAAGAATCGCCATAGACCAAAAAATCATCGACGAATACTTCCATTATCTCTTCTATCATATCCCCAAAAATTGAAGTCATGCACTTTTGAAAAATGGCTGGCGCATTACATAGACCAAAGGGCATCCTTCTATAAGCAAAAGTCCCATAGGGACAAGTAAATCTGATTTTCTCTTGGTCACTAGGGTATATGAAAATTTGAAAATATCCTGAAAATCCATCTAAAAAGCAATAATGAGAATGGCCAGCTATCCTCTCCAACATTTGATCAATAAATGGCAAAGGAAAATGATCTTTTCTAGTAGCCGAATTCAATTTCCTATAATCAGTACAAACCCTCCAACCCGTGGTGGTTCGTGTAGGTATTAAATCTCCATTCTCATTCTCACCCATGCACTATCCGAAATCGAATAGATAATGCCAGCATCTAATAAGTTAATAACTTCTTTTTTAACTACCTCTTTCATATTGGGGTTAAGTGTCCTTTGTCTATCAGCTTTTGGTTGGCACTTATCCTCCATATTAATCCTATGCATCACTACATTGGGACTAATTCCCTTCAAATAAAAAATTTGCCAACCTATGATTTTGATCCTCCTCCTAACAACCTCTAACAACAAAGTCTTTTGCTTATTAGTGAGCTTGTTGGAAACAATGATAGGCAAAGTGCTATTAGAACCAAGAAATGCATACCTCAAATGGCTTGAAAGTTCTTTCAACTCAACATTAGGAGGACTTACAATGGATGGTGGAAGTGGCTCTGTACTTCTATTCAAAATTTCAGATCTTGAGCTCTCTTGTTCTACTTCCTCTTGCACTTTTTCCTCAAGGTTAACCTCTTCTTGACCTGCAACCTCAAAAACTTCTGCTACATAAGCATCAATAAGGTCAACCTTCAAACATACATTTTCATCCATAGGGTATTTTAGTGCTTTGTCCTTATGGTATTCTACACTATCATCCCCTACTCTCAAAAGTAACTTCCCTTCGTACACGTCTACTAATGCCCTGCCAGTATGCATGAATGGTCTTCCTAAAATCAGTGGACATTTAGCATCATAGGCAAAATCAAGAATAACAAAATCTGTAAGCAATATGAATTTATCTACTTTAACAAGCACATCCTCTATTATGCCATATGATTTCATAATAGATTGATAAGCTAATTGCAATATCATAGAAATAGTTTTAACATGATCTAATCCTAACTTTTTAAAGATCGACAATAGCATAAGGTTAATACTAGCCCCTAAATCATACAAACACCTAGGAAATTCAATAGCCCCTAACATACATGGAATAGTGAAACTACCAGGGTCTTCAAGTTTTGTAGGTATATTATTTGTGATTATAGGACTGCAATCCTAAGTTAATTCGAATTTAGACACATCCAATTTCTTTTCTTAGAAATTAATTCTTTTAGAAACTTTGCATAATTAGAAATTTAAGTTATTGCCTCAATAAAATTTAAATTAATGTGCAAATGCTTCAATTTATCAAGAAAATCTGAGAATTGCTTATCATTATTTTGCTGTTTGAGACGTTGCGAAAATGGTGGGCGAGGTTGGAAAACTCTTAGAAAATTAGCCTTGGTTGCCCCCTCTGTCACGCCCGCGATAGAAGTCGCGCTCACGACAAAAGCTCTTTCTCCTCTGGCGCGCTCGCGGATGGTATCGTGCTCGCGATGTTAGCTTGTTTCCCCTCTGTCGCGCTCGCGATAGAAGGTCCTTTTTTCCTTCTTAATCTCATTTTCCTGCATCATCCCATCCTTGTTAGCTGAAATGAATTCATTAACATATTTTTTACCTGACCTTAGTGTGATTGCCTTTAATTGCTCCCTTGGATTGTCTTCCATATTACTTGGAAGGCATCCTTGTATTCTTGATGGTAGTGCATTGGCAATTTGTCCCAATTAAACCTCAAGGTTATAAATGGATGAAACTTGATTATTAGCTATTTGATCAAACTTAATCTCCAGCCTCTTGTGATTCTCCTCTTGTGAGCTAAATTTTAAATTTATTCCCTTCAAGAATCTATCCATCTTAACCTCCAATGCTCCAAATCAATCTTGTGGTGGTTGAAATCCTACACCTTCTCTATTCTGATTATTATTATTCCCCCATGAAAAATTTGGATGGTTCCTCCATCCAGGATTTTAAGTATTTGAATAGGGATTCCCATGTCCTTGTCCTTGAATGAGACTCACTTGCTCCTCCGTACTTGCCATCCCAAAACTACACACTTCACTAGCATGGCCTTGTTGACCAAAATTGTACATGTATTTGATGGAGTTCCTCCCATGTTCAAGTTGTCTATCTTTTGGGTCAAAGCTGCAACTTGTGCTTGCAAAGCAACAACCGAATCAATTGAATGTAAACCTTTTACAGGGGAAGAATTTGATACATTAGCTATTTCCGTCAGCCACATGCAATTATTGATTGACATCTCTTCAAGCAAATCAAATGTAGTATTTGTTGTCTTCCTCATAAGAGAACCACCCGCAGCTGCGTCTATGGTACCTCTTGTGGTAGGATTGACTCCATTATAGAAAGTTTGCATGAGCAACTCCCTTGAAAGATTGTGGTGTGGACAACTTCGATGCAATTCTTTAAACCTTTCCCATACTTCATATAAAGATTCATATATTGTACAAAAGTAGTTATGTCTTTTAATAATCTTTGCAGTTTTGGCTAGGGGAAAATATTTAGACAAAAATGCTTAAGCCAATTGATCCCAAGTCGTAATGGATCCTCTAGCAAGTGAATTCAACAAAGTTTTTGCTTTATCCTTTAATGTGAGAGGAAAAATCCTAAGCTTGATTGCATTCGCCGAGACTCCATTAATCTTAAATGTATCACAAATTTCTAAGAAATTTGCCAAATGAGCGTTTGGATCCTCATTTACCAAACCACAGAATTGTATACTATTTTGAATCATATGTAAAAGAGAGGGTTTAATTTCAAACTGATTTGCATTTACCGTTGGCTTTACCACCCTTTGTTGAGTCCCGCTCAACACTGGAGTAGCGAAGTCTATCAATCTAGGTGGATTTTCGTCATCAGCCATTGCTGGTCTTTTATTTTTACTTTTCTTGGGTTTTCTGTTACTAAAAAGAAATCTTTCTATTTTCGAATTTAATAGTTCAAGTTCTTCTTGAGAACTCCTTGTTCTAGACATATAATTGAACTATCCAATCCTGTAAAAACAAAACAAACAAACAAAATAAATTAAATATTGTAATTCAAAATCATAAATCGGGATTTATAATGGCAATAACATCAATCATAACAATCCTCGACAATGGTGCCAAAAACTTGTTAGTGCTAAATCCGCAAGCGCACGATTTACTGATTATAGTACTTAAAATATCGTTCCCACGAGTACTATAGATTGATTGTTAAATACTATTACTACCCAATTTTAATCTTGTTTACAATGTTCAATATCTTTAAGAATAATTCTAAACTATTAGTGGAATACAAACTTAACTAAACCTAATTACTAATGATCAAAGAAGGCAAGAAGGATTAATGATGATAAGTTAATAATTAATGGAACTTTAAGTAGTTATTCTTACTTATTATTGTATCCTTGTTATGCAAGCCAAGTTGAAATAATATTCCAATTCATTCTCTCAACATGAATTAGAGTTCCTAAAATATACATTTATAATTCTAACTCTTAACTCTCATTAATGAATTAGTTAATTATACATGCATATTTCAGGATTAATTAACAACCTATAACAATCATCTAACATTCCGATCTCTTAAGTAATGTTTCAATGATGAAATTTTATTAGTTTTAAGTAGGAATCTGTCTCTCAACTAAATTCTTACTTATTATGATCATACATCAAATACTAATAGAAAATTCTGCAAACAAGATTACTAAATTGATATGAATAATAAAATGTAACATTTAAGATTCAAGTTCTTAAAACATCATTAAAAATTTACAAAGAAGAAGTAGAAGTTAGAAGTTAGAAGTTAGAAGTTAGAAGAAGGAGATCTCTCAACCATTTCTCTCTTCACAAAATATGTTTTTCTTCTTTGCTTATTGTCTTCTTCTCAAAATGTTAAAACAAACTTAAAAACTTACAACAATAAAAATTGTTCTTTCTTTACTTTAAAAAATCTTAAGTTAAAATTCTAGATATCTATTTACAACTGAATTTTCTATATATATATAGTTCCAAAACTTATGTCCCTTGATATGCCCCTTCAAAAGAGTTGAAAAAGTTGGTGGAAAGGCTTGACTATTCATGTGACCCTTCAAAATAACTACTCCAACGGATCTTTCTGTCGCGCTGGCGACAGAACACGGCTTTCACTTCCTTGACTTTTTCTGCTGCGTTGACTCCTTTCTTTCTCCTTGCATTGTCGCGCTCGCGACCTTCTTCGTGCCCGCTACAGAACGCATCACTCCTTGTTTTGCTCTTTTCTTCTACTCTTCCTTCCTTCTCCTCATCTTCCTTAGGTCGCGCCCGCGACAGACGTCATGCCCACGACAGAACCATCTTTTCTTACTTAATTTGCACCTTTTTCCAATATTTTTTCCATTTCTTCCTACACTCACACAACATAAAACAAAATATAAAACATACATAATTCTAACACAATTAACTACAACTAAATATGATTTTAATCACAAAACACTAACTAAATATGAGCTATTTAGGCTCATATCACTAACTATTCAATAAAAGATTGACAAAGTAAAATCAGAAACTTACCTTTTACAGTTGCAACCTTTGTTCTTCAAAATACCATTTGAATGCAAGAGCTGTTGAAAATCGAAATCAATTCCAACAAATATCCCTAAATCACTTATGTTCTCTCTCCATTTTCATGAATAACACTAATGAAGTCTTCGTTCTTCCCATTCAAATGAAAACCTATATTCTTCATATTTTAAAAGCACTATGTTTTACTTGTATATAATGGTCATAAATCCAGTCTAATTTTTTATTTGAAATTATTTAATTAAATTTATTTAATTATTAGTATAAATTTCTAGCTCATGGGCAAACATATCAATAAATTAAATGAAAAATTTATAGTGGGTCCACAATCGGAGCATATAGTAAATGCTCATCATCATTGCTCATTAAGGAGTTGACGTGCAATAAATCAAAAGTTAAAGAGACCTAATATGTGATTTTTTTTTTTACAATGCCTTAATGCATAAAATTTTAAAAGTTCATAAATTTAGGAATGCATTTTGCTTTCTTAAAATAAAATGTGATGAAATGACATGATCATTTAATTAAAAAAAATTAAATCTAATCATGATGAATGATTATGTATACTTAAAATCTTATTAAAATGATATAAAATTAATAACCATTATTCTTAAAGAAAATTAAGCCGGGAAAATTACATGTAAATCTCACTTTCTCGCTTTAAAGATGTAATTATAAAAAATCAAAAGAAAATGAAAATTAAGCCTAGTCATGATGCATGATTATACTTAACAACTTAATAAAATTGAATTGAAATGACTTGACCATTTCATTAAAGAATTCTTTTTTGGCAGCCATTAAATAAAACTAAACCCAATGATGATGTGTGTGGCTATGTACTTAAGATTTTATTAAAATCAAATGCAATGACTTGACCATTTCATTTAAGAAAATTAAGTCTAATCATGTTGAATGATTATACTTAAAATTTTATCAAAATAAAATTTAGTGAAGTGAAATTAATGGCTTGACCATGTTGAATGACTATACACTTAAAAGCTGATTAAAATAAAATGAAATGAAATGGTTTGACCATATTCATTAAAGAGAATTAAGTGGAATCATGTTAAATAATTTTATTTAAAACATTGTTAAAATAAAATGAAATGACACGACCAGTTTCATTAAATATAATTAAATCTAATCATGCATATTTAATGACTATATACTTAATCAAGCAAGTCACTAAAAAATTTTTTCACTGTGTTAAATCACATAATAATTAGCTTATTCCTAAAAAAACTTATTCCTGCTAAAAAGGTTGGGAAGAATTCGACAGAATTTCTCTTATATTTGCAATACAATTGAGAGTAAAAAGATATACTTTTAGAGAATTAATAAATGGTATTTTAGGAAATTAAAATAAATATTTCATAAAATTGATGATAATTAATCATTTTCTTAGTAATCAGTCAAAAGTCATGCTTAAAGACTAATTTATTTTTCATATTAGCTCTATTGGCAAGTTGAAGCAACCCATGTTCACCTCTATTTTAAGATAATGATGATGTAATAAATGATTGGATGATTAAACAATTAATGAATTAGGTATTACTCACTCATTCCATGCAGCCAATTGTCGTTGTTTTTTTTCTTTTTTTAAATGAACGCATATTAAAATAATTATTGCCTTTATTTAATTTATTAAAAAATAATTTAAAAATACTATAATATTTTTTTATATTTAATAAAAATATAGAAAAGATGTATAAAAAAGAGAAAATGTTAATAAAAACATTAATATAGTATGGATACTATAAGAGGGTAAAATTGGCATATATGTAATAAAATTTAATTTTATAAATTAACATTTTAAGTGTGACAAATTTTTTCTTAAAAGTATGACAATGAATTTAGTAGGGGTGTACACGGGTCTCGATCTTTCTGTACCGAACCGAAATTCCGAAGCAAAAGATCCAGAACCGAATTGTACCGTTGACTTTTTTGACTAGAACCGAACCGAATTGTACCGTTGACTTTTTGACTAGGACCGAACCGAATTGTACTGGAACCGGACCGAGAACCGTATTAAACAGTACCGAACTGTTTTGGAACCAAATTGGACCGAAAGAAACGATATTTATTACTTATTATATATAATACTAGTAATTTATATATAAATATTATTTATAATTTATATTATATATTTATTATATAAATTTTGTTTCATAATTATTTGTATTAAATATTTTAATGCACTAAATTAATATAATAAATAGTTAATAAATTAAAATGATATTTTAATTATTAATTTGATAAATTTAATTACTATATCTATATGAATATGCAATTAATTTTATTTACTTTTAGTGTCACTCAACTAATATTTATTTATTTTGGTCACAATTTTTATATGAGTATGTAAATTAAAAATCTATTTATAAATAAGCATGTATTAAAAATGAAATTTTACCAATTGATGTAAATGTATGGGTATATAATATTAATCACCTTATCAATAATTCAATTTATTTTTAGCATCACTCAACCAATACTTATCTATTTTTTGCATAATATTTATATGAGTAATTGATTATGTATTTTAATAGTATAATTATATACAATTACTGTATCAATGAAATTTTACCAATTAATATAAATATATAAGAATATAATAATCTTACGAATAATTTAATTAGCTTAGTAATTAGTACTATAAAAATATCGGTTTTTCATTATCACAATATTTTATTTTTCATGAAAATTGTTCTATATATGGATAATTTGATAAAAGAAAATTAAGACATAAAGTAATCGTTCAAGTTCAATATGTATTATTAATTATATATTATATTAAACTACAAAACCTATAAAAAGATGGCTGCATTTCAACACGGATAAAATATTATATTTAGTCAAAACCCCCTATATTTAGTATATATGTCAAAATTATAAACATAATACACATTTTATATATAGTTTAAAGTCTCTATATATCCAAAAAAATAACTAGAATTTCCTTCCACTACTATAATATAAATTAATATATGTCAAAACTTTTGCCATTACAATTAAAATTTTATTTCATATTTACTATACACGTTTTGGTTGACATAACGAAATATATAAATAATCTACCTCAAGTGTTTCTATATAAATTACAAACAAAACCAATTTATTTTTATAAATTCATATATGATTGAAGATAATAATATGTATAATTTTTATTATCAAAAACTTAATTAATATATGATTAACACACCAATCATAATAAAGGATTATTAAAAATAATGTCAATAATATTTTAGTTGTAAAGCAATATTATTAAGAATAAAATTTGAAAAATTTTATTTTGAGTTTTTGGAGTGAATTAAAATTTAAATTTAAAGAATTGATAATTTTTAAAATATTTAAAAAATAAATTATTAAAATTATCTGAAGTACCGTATTATACTGTATTGTTTTGTTTTGTACCAAAAGAACCGAAAAATCGAATTGAATTGTACCGAAAATTAAAAAAACGTACCGAATTATACCGAAATTTATAAGAACCGAATTGTACTGAAATTTTTAGAAACCGAAATTTCAATACAATACGGAGATTTGCAAATCTGCGAATTGTACCGAACCGTGTACACCCCTAGATTTTGGAACGGAGAGAATAATATTTTTTAATTATAAAAAGGATAATTATAACATATGCCTTTAAGACACATATTAAAGAAGGAGCATTAAATAGGATATCAAAATATTTTTTTTATTAGACTTGGCAATCCCGTTGGGTCGGATAGGATAGATTCGGCTTTATATTTTTTAGGTCAGCCACTTCTTATTTTTAGGGTGAGTTCGGATCGAATTTTTTGATCACAAATAAGACTAAAAAATTAGATCAAAAATCAAACTAAATCGAATTCAAAGTAATTCGATATATTATATTCGGTTTAATTGTTCCGATTTTGAAATATAAAATTAATTATCTCGATTTAATTTTTAATATCTAAAAATTGCTAAAATCGAACGGGCCGAACTATTAGCAAAATTATATTATTTTGTAGCCTTTTATATATTTATTTATGTAAAAATCATTAACTGTATATTTTTTGTTTCTATTTATTTACCGAATCAGGTCTTGATTTGGTCTCACCGATAGATCCGATCGGATTTGAAATATGCCAAAAAAAACTTACTTAACAGTGAAAGCTATTCATCTCATGACATATCTTGAATTGGAGTTTTTTTTTTTTTTTAGAAGATCTTGAATTGGAGTTAAGAGGTGGTTTTCGAGTGAAAGGATAAGCGACGAGGATGAAGCCAAAGTTAGGAGGCCAATGGCGACATCGATAGAATGCGATAGAGATGGCGGTAGATGAGTAACAAAAAAGAAAAGAGAGAGTCGAGATGTTGAAAATTTTGAGATTTTTGCAATATGTATTTTATAGAGAGAGAAACCAAAACGACGTCATATTGAATTTGGATCAGTTCAGGTTTCACTTTTTTTTTTCTTCTTTTCTACACACATAGATGACTGTAAAATAAAATCTAATTTAAAAAATGGGTTCATGGGTTTGGATTGGATTGGATTTTAGATATTTGTGGGCGAAATTTTAAATTTATGGTTTGACCTTAAATTTTTGAAATTATTCGAATTTCTTTTAAGTTTAATTTCAAATTGAGATCATTATTTTTGCGTGAATTGGGATCAAATTTTGTAGTCATATCAAATTTGCCAGATCTAATTTTTAGTAAGACATCATTACTATTTTGATAAGATATATGCACATAGTCATTATTAATAAATTTCATAAATATTGTTATTCGAAGATTATCTATTATCTATTAAATTTGATTCTTCTTTTTTTTTTTTTGTTTAATAAATTTAAACTCCAAACCCCAAAATATGAAATCTTAAACTCTAAAATCTAAAACCATAAACGTTTAAAGACTAAGTCATAAATCCTGAATGTTAAATTCTAAAAACATAAACTCTAAACATTTAGATTTTAAACCCTTAATTCTAAAAGTATACCAAAAAATAATTTAAAAGTATAAAGAATATCTTAGACATTTTATAAATATTTAATAATAACTTTTATATATTTTAAAAGGTAAATTAGTGAGAGTGAGAAAGAGGGAGAATTATAAGCAGATATTTTGTTGTTTTATTTGTTAATAAATAAACTATTTAAGTGAAAATGTAATGGATAAAGGCAAAGAGCAAAGCACAAGCAGAATTAGCGGGTTAATTTCATTCATAGTTACTGAACTTATACTCAAATAATACTAATATAATGAAATAATTTTTGTTTTCATAAAAATCACCAAACTTAAAACATATTTACAGAAAAATCAATTAAATCGTTTTTTGGCAAAAAAAACCGCTGAAAATTACAGTTGGTGCATACACTCAACAGTTCAATGCATAAGTGGCTTGAAACGTGACATGAGTTGTGTATAAAATGACATATAAGTATGCTATATGGCAAACTGACTTATCGAAATGTTCATGTGGCGTGCCACATGGCATGCTCATATGTTATTTTTTCCATATGATATGTCACGCGTCAAGTTATGTGTGCATGTGAGTGCTGAGTATACGCGCTGACTGGACTTTCCGGCGAACAAATTGTTAGAAAACAATTAAAGTGGTTTTTCTGCAAACATGTTTTAAGTTATATGATTTTTATGAGAATAAAAATTATTTCTTTATATTAGTGTTACTTGAGTATAAATTCAGTGAATATAAGTGAAATTAACTCTATAATTAGCAGCAACCTTTTGTCTCCAAATTGGTGAGAGTGAGATCCCCCAGCGTTTAAAAAGTGACCATTTACGCTTTTGCATCCTATATATATTTTAACCCCACTTGTATAATGCCATTTCACCTTTCACAAACCCACAACTTGTAAGATATATTATTATTATAACTCAATTATTTTCGGTATTACATAAGATGACTCTGCAAGAGATCGACGCTGAAATATAAAATTAGGACATGAAATATATTATATTTATATATGATAAAATAGTAATTTTAATTAAAATATAAAAATTATTCTCATGGGTCATAGATAATATATATATATATATGAAAATTTACGTATAAAGTCTAATTAATTGTTAACCACCAGTCAAGTAGACATTAAGTTTAAGTCTATTAACAATTAAAAATTAAAATTCATGTCCGTATTTACTTAAAATTCATGTCCGTATCATTCGTATTTATTAACAAACAAAAGCATAGAGGTTCAAAACTATGGAAACAGATTAAAAACTGCCCCTAATCATATTGCCTCGTAATAAGAAAAATCAAATTGTCTTTGCAGACAATTCTATTTGATAGTTATCAAAACTAGTAGTCACTGTTTTACTGATTCTTCTTTGCTTACTCACATATCACTAAATAAGAAAAGAAAAGAAAAGAAAAGAAAAAGCTATTGGTTGCGGCGCATGAAATTAGTTTCAACCTATAATAGCAAAATCATTCAACTGTGATATAATAAACAATTAAATTTTTTCCAAGAGAAAATTATATTTAAAACTTATGCACACGACACTCCAACACTGAATACTATTAATTTAATTAAGCTTTTGTTTTTAATGTAATTTAAATTTTTATTAATAATATAAAAAGTACATCCATTGAATGTGAATCGAATTACAAAAAGAAGGTTACGTACAAATATGGGTAATAAAAGAATCGAATTCGATGCGAGAAGATCCTCCTTGAGCCATGGAGTGGCGAAGAGATTGACCCAGTTGAGCTGCCCTTTTTCTGATCTGATCTCCTTCATCTGAACTCATCAATCTACTGACACAGTTCTGAATGATATCTGAGCTTACAATCTGATGTGTGGTCTCCCATTGTTTAAGAAGAATGGCAATGTTAAGGCATTGAGTCATCAAGATAGCATTTCTTGGCTGATCAGAATGCATAGGCCAAGCTGCAATTGGGACTCCCATGCTTATACTTTCCATACATGAATTCCAACCACAATGACTCATAAATCCACCTGTTGCTCTGTGTCCTAATATTTCTAACTGAGGCACCCATTGATCTCGCACTATTATTCCCTTTCCCATCTTACTTATTTTATTATTTCCCATTTCTTGATTTTCTTGTTCTTCAACTCCTTTATCTGCTTCTCTTAATACCCATATGAATTTCTGATTGCTTTGCTTCAACCCATTTCCCAACTCCTTGATTTGTTCATTCTCCATTGCTGTTGTGGTTCCAAAGCACACATAAATCACTGAATTAGTTGCTTGTTTATCAAGCCACTCTAAGCAAAAGTGCTTTCTTGTAATCCCCTCTATACTCACTGGATTAAAAGGGCCTAAAGCAAAATGCTTACTATTTGCATGCTTGTACTGTTGCTCTATCAACTCCATGTAACCGTGTTCTAACAATCTGCTTGTGTTGTAAATACAACCTGAACTCAACTTGTTGAATTCATATTGAGATGCAATAAAATCCAAGAACTCATCAGTAAAACATCCATCAAGTGAAGGTATTTGGTTAGGGATGTGGGGATTATTAGGGTCAATAGGCTTCCCCATCTTTTCCCAATAAAATAAGCACATAGTAAAAGCTGAGACACTGCGGAAACAGTAGGACTCTGCATTGGGAATTACTCCAACTTCTTGAACTACAGAAGCCATTAAAGAATCATGAATAACGATCACCTTTCTTGATTTCTTGCTAAGTGAACGTAGAAGCACAGACACTGGTTCTTGGAGATGCGTTGAGGCTTTGAAACATGGCACCAACTGCGATGGGAATTTGTTTTTCGCATCTGGGTTGGAAGGTGGACATGCATATTCAGGGATCTCAAAGTCATGGAAATGCATGCTCGAACTCCCCTTTGGATCCCACCCTTGCACTCGCCGCCTCGCCTGTCGGTTGTGGGCGGCCGTGCCAACGAAGTGGACTGGGATTCCGTAGGAAAGGATCATCCGTGAGAGGTGGAGGAGCTGGTTCAGATGGCCTTGAGCTGGAAGAGGAACCATGACCACTACTATTTGTGATGGTTTTTGAGGATTAATTTGAAGAATAGACATATTGTGATTTATTAATTATGAATGGTTGAGTAATCAATTGTAGTTGTGTAGTGTTGGGGGGAGCTCTCTTATATAAAGTGAAGTGGTTTTTTTTTTTTTTTAATTCATTCAATATTCAAAATTTATTTTCGGTTTAATTTAAATTTTTGCCGGATGAATTTATAAAAAAATTAAAATACTTTATTTCAAAAAGTTAAAAAATATTCTATTTTCGAGATTTAAATTTAAAATATTTAATTAAAATAAAAAAGATTTCCTCTATCCCAATAAATGATCATTTATTGGATAGTGAAGTGACTTTTTTAACAATGATGAAAAATTAGTTTAATGTTGTTTAAATATACTAATAATCCATTATTGAAGCTGTCCAAATTGATACTAATCGTGTCCAACTAATTCTCCATAAATGATTTGAAATTTATCATTTATTTAATCTCTTATTATTGGGTGTGGATCTTGCTCCATTATAAAAAGAAAAAGTATAATGAGTAAGAAAAGAAAATGAATTTGCTTCATTAGAAATTACTAATTTATTTTCTAAACTTACTTTTCTTCGCAATTATTCAATTTATAATTAATTTTTAAAGAATAGAAATCACTAATTTATTTTTATAATTTCTATACAAAACAAAAGTGATAAGGTTTATTTATAACAAAGAATAGATGGAGGACTTATAATTTAAGAATTAATGTGATGTTGCGAATTAATGTAATGTTGCTGGAATAATGTTACTCAACACGGAAAAAAAGAAAAAATAAAGTGAAAGAAAAAGGTTCAGAGGTGTTTAGAAGCATATCCTGACCACTTGAATTAAACTAGTTGGCGTGAAATTTTAAAATATTGCCTTGTTCTTATCGGGTCGCTAATAAGGACCCTTATTCTTCATATCAAAGGCTTAATTTCTAAGAATTGGATGGCTCATGTTCATCATATTTACAAGAAGGCAAATTCCGTTGCTGACAAAACACTACAAGAAATTTCGAATTTAACGACGAAATTTTAACGATGGAGTTAAAACCGTCGGTAAATAGAGACGGAATTTCCGTCGCTATTTACCGACAGAATTGATTTTCCATTGCCATTTACCGACGAAACTGATTTTCCGTCTTTCCGTAGCGAAAAATGGCATCAATAATTCCCTCCAAATGACCGACAAAAATTAGCGACGGATTTGTAATTCCGTCGCTAAAAATAGCGACGGAGGTAAATTTCCGTCGCAAAAAAAATATATTTTGTCATATTAAATAAAATTTGGCGGCGGAATATATTTTTAGCGATGGAAATATGTTATCCGTCGTGAAAAAAAAATTTAATTTTAAATTATAGCGACGGAATATATTTTCGTCGCTAAAAATAGCGACGGAAATTTGTATCCGTCGCTAAAAAAATTTATTTTTAATTTATAGTGACGGAATATTTTTCCGTCGCTAAAAACAGCGACGAATTTTTGAAATCCGTTGCTAAAAAATTATGTATTTTATATTTAGCGACCGATTTATAATTCCGTCGCTAAAAGTATTTTAAATTCCTAAAATTTCTCTCTTCTCCTCCCTCCTCTCTCTACCCAGACTTCTTTCTCACAGCTGTGCCGCAGTTGCCCACCTTTCGGCCATCATTCCTGCTCCCCCTCCCCTCTCCGGCACCGATCTCCCCTCCCCCTCCCCTGCGGTGCCGGTTTCCCCTTCCCCCCTCCCCCTTTTCCTTCCCTTCCTCCCCCGCTCCCACCCAATCTCCCTCGCCGGCGAGCTGCGGTGGGTGTTGCAATCGGCGACGCGTGGATCTCCGCCTCCCCCTGCCGTTCCGTCACCTATGGTGCCTCTGGTGGCCTCCTGCTGTGGTGACCGGCGATTTGGGTAAGTTTGGCTTATTTCTTTTTTTTTTCTTTATTTATTAATTATAAATTTAATTATTATTATTAACATTATTAGTATAATAATAATTATTATTATTTAATGGATATGTTAATTATAATAATTATGAGTATTATTAAATATTTATCTTAATTATTATTATGATTATTAAATATTAATAGTTTTATTTAATGGATATGCTAATTATAATAATTATGAGTATTATTAAATATTAATAGTTTTATTAAATAATTATCTTAATTATTATTATTGTTATTATTTTTATTAAGAAGTTGTGTTAATTTTAGTTATTATTATTATTATTATTATTATTATTATTATTATTATTGTTAATTGGGTATGCTAATTGGTATTGTTATTAGTATTATTAAATATTTATCCTAATTATTATTATGATTATTATAATTTTTATTAAGTAGTTGTGTTAATTATTATTATTATTATTATTATTATTTAATGGGTATGTTAAGTAGATATATTATTAGTATTGTTATTATTTTTATTAAGAAGTTGTGTTAATTTTAGTTATTATTATTATTATTATTATTATTCAACATGTTATTATTATTAAATTAAAATCAGTAAAATTTGTACCTTAATTAATAATAGGTGGCAGATGGGTGGGTTGAGCGGGTTTGGGTTGGGTCATAAATGAGTTGAGTCATAAATGGGTCAATACCCTAATGGGTTGGGTGGGTTTGGGTCGACCTATTTGATTTTTTTTAATGAAAAATAATTATCGATATAATAACGGGATACTAAAAAAATTATTATAAAAATATTGGCCCAAATGAGTCGGTAGAGATTCAAACGAATCGGGATATCGATTGACTTATAACTGTCCAATTTACTATTCATTTGGTAAAAATTTTGGCAGTATAACGGTTATATATATAACGTACCCTTCCTGCAATTCAAATAATCCACAGTCACACACAGGGGCACAACAACACAATAATTCATAAACCAAGTGGCCCTTTTTCTATTTTTAAACTAATTATGTAATTCTAAATTATTTCACTCACTTTCTAAACTCAATTTCTCTCAAAATTAATTTTATAATTCTTAAAATATATAAATTAGTCTCTCTGCAAAATTTCATCTCAAAAAGAGTCCGTTTTTCAATCTGGTACATTTAAACTATTGCACTATTTACCGTCGAAAAATACTATTCACGACTAACCCGATAACTCGGCCATTATAAATCTAACCAACAAAATACGCATACACATTACACAATAATAATACAGTGGGGCAGTCTAAATAAAAGATCTTGTTCATTAAGGCAAAAATTTTTAATATTCAAGAAATAATGAAAAAAAAAAAGAAAGGAACAAACACCTATTGGGTTTAGGAAGAATGACCCAAATGGGTTGTATTTTATGTGGTTAGATTTTGGGTGGGTTTAAATGGGTCAATTTTTTAGTTGAGTTGGGTTTGGGTCAATTTTTCTTGGGTGAATTGTTGGGTTTGGATTAATTTTAACACCTCTATTATTATTATTATTATTATTATTATTATTATTATTATTATTATTATTATTATTATTATTATGTTAATTTGTATTGTTGTTATTATTTTTTTTAATTTGTAAAAATTCCCGACGGAAATTGAATTTTCGTCGGGAAATTTGCCGACGAAAATTCATTTTCAGACGGAAATTCTTTTTTCGTCGGCAAATTTCCCGAAGGAAATTCAATTTCCGTCGGGAATTTTTCCTACAACTAATTTGCCGACAGAATGAATTTCCGTCGGCAATTTCGTTTCCCAACAGAAATTTCTTATTTTTCGTCGGGAAATCATTTTTTTCTTGTAGTAGAAGGGCTAGCTTTGCATTTTTTGAGCAAGATGAAAATTACAAATGGCATTTCAATGTCCCCTCATGTGTTGTTCATTTGCTTTCTTGTAGAAAATATGACGAAAAGCTGTCTTCCTGTGAATTGTTACTGTTTAGTTGTGTTATTTTGTTTCTCTTTGTCATATTTTTTTTAAAAAAAAGGTAGTCGTGGGTTGAAATTAATTTTTAAGTTGAAAGGCTTGGCCACTTTTTTTTTTCCTTTTTTTCTTTTTACAATTTATCGTAGAAAAAACCAATGCTCCTACACATGGCCCCTTCCAGTAAGCATATATTCACACACATACACGAGGTTTAAATTAAATGTTATGCTAAATAAACACTCAAATTTGACACCATTTTTTATTTAAACACCTAAACTAAGTAAATAACCTAATAAATACCTTAACTCAAAAAAGACAAATATTTATCGATTTTTCTATCTCGATTTAATGGGCAAGGAAAGGGAAGAATCAAAATCAAATCAGAAAATCAAAAGCCCTAGAAATTTCAATTAGAACTCTATCTTCTTCTCTGTAGATTTCTAGGGGTTGTAAAATCTCATCCATTTTCACCTATTAAAGTCGACATTAGAATTTCGAGCAAGCAATCAGGGGAGAAGGGATTCGAAAGGTTGTAGATTGAAGAACACGGATTCTTGTTTGCAAAAGTAGAGTGAAGAAAAACTTGAAGAATAAATATATATACCAAAACCCAGTTAGAGGAGACAAGAAAAAGGTATGTTTTTTTTGCTTAAATTGTTTTTTTATAGTGGTATTTTTGAGATTTCTGTATAGGGCATTTGTTAAGGTGCAATTTTTTTTTATGCTAAGGGTAACGTGAAATGAGGTATCAATTTGGTTGACTACTTTTTTGGTATACAGTAAATTGAAAATTGAGTATGCTTTTGATTTACTCTTCTTTTTTCTTTGACAGTAATTATAATGGAGGATTCTTATATACGGGTTGCATTTCACCATGGGGGGAGTTTGTAAATGATAGGGTACCTAGGTATGTAGGGGAAGATAAAGAAGAACCCTGAATTATTAACAAATACCACTTTTCTTTAGTTGAGTTGGCTTGGCATTTGAGGGAAATTGGGTATTTAGAGGTTGTTGAATTTTGTCACCAAGACCCAGTTATAAAAGAGTATATTATGCTAAAAAATGATTTAGAGCTTTAGGACTTACTCAAAGACCTAAAGAATGGTGATGATGTGGATATTTATATCCATCATGTGGTCCAAAATCAAATATTAAACGAAAAAGTTGTGTTACCTATTGAATATAATATAGTAAGTGGTGTTAGGTTTATGGCAACTACATCAGGTGCTGATAATATAAATAGTGGGCATAAGGAGTCTAGTGTGGTTGTAAACACTGCAGAACCAAATGCATCAGTAGTAAAGGATGAACCACCAGAATTTGAATTTGTTAAGGTTGGATAACCAGAGGTTAAAGAAGCAGAGGCTAAAGGCAGTTCTAATGGTGAGGAGGAAGCAGAGGAGAATGGAGATAATGGTGAAGATGAAGAATCATATCTAGATGTTATTCCAAAAGAAGATGATAGTGATGCGGATGAAGAATTGAGGGCACTTAGAGATGTTGCTAGGGCAGAAAGGAGAGCAAAGCCAACAAGGATAGAGGGTACTTCTACACAAGAAGTTCCTCTACGAGAGGTTGGTATAGATAGGGGATTTGAAGACATAGAAAATAGGAGAAGAGTTAGATATGCTAGAAGACTAGGAGGTGATGAAGTGTATTTAAATAGTTCAGATCCTGAAAATGGTAATAGTGGGATTGAGCAAGAAGACAAAGCTATAGATGGTGTTGATATACCTGTAAGAAGAAAGAGCAAGAACGTTAGCTATTATCCTAATTATGAGGTACCTATTTTTGAATTGCACATGACATTTGAAAATGCTATACAGTTTAGGAAAGTTATGGCTGATTATGCATGTGAAAATAAAATCCAAGTGAAACTAAGACCTAAGAAGAGGCATAGGATTAGAGTGAAATGTACTGGTGAGAATTATAAATAGGAACTGTATGCTAGCAATGAAGGCAAATTTAGAGATTTTAAAGTGAAAAAATATCAACCAATACACAAGTTTTCTAAAAAGAACAAAAAAAAACTTTGCACTGAAAAAATGGATAGCAAGAAAATGAGGAGAGGTGTAACACCACTTACCCATACATAGGCGAACCCATCCGGTTAGGAGTGAGATACCGTAGGAGCAGGGGTGTCGCACCAAACAGAACGAGGCAAAGCAAACATTCATCCACAATAAACATACGAAAATACAGCGAAAATTAAAACTTTTGAGAAACCACAACTGATCATACATTAATATAACAAAATCATTACAATAATATTCTGATCAATTGCCCAAACAAAAGAATTATATATTCAAAGTAAACAAAGCGGAAGCTTACAAAATTACTGATATAATGAGAGTTCTATTACAAAAAGAACCATTATAACTATTACAAAATAGCCCTAACACTAATCCCTTATGTGTTGGCTTGACTGGCGGCAACTCTCCCAAAACACAGCACCTTCCGCACCTGTACGGATAAAACAACGTGCTAAGCGATAACGCTTAGTGGGGAAACATACAACAAAAGAGTGGATGGCCATTCACAATGGTCGTCAAAGCAAATCACATACGATATGACATATACAGATAATCATGTCAGGTATATAATTATGCTTGCAGAATAAAGACATGCATTCAAAAACTCATACCCACATTTATATACATATTAACTGATTTCTCAAATCATAATCATGCTCATTTGGATCTCACATTCTGATAATCATATCGAAGCCAATCAAAGCAAACGGAACACCTGTTGACTCACAATAGTGGATAACGAGTATACAGACAGTAACTTACCAATATGAATCGAGTACAGACAGTACCTTACGAGTACGAATAGAAAAACCATTTTATTTTATCACATTCAAAACATTTTACAGAGGGGACCTTAAATAAGATCCAAAATTCATAAGGATTCGCGAGGAACCAGACGGGGACCTGATCAGGGTCCAAACGAAACTGAGGCTGCAGCTAAAAGACTCTATTAGGCATGCCTAACTATCCACTAGACTGACTCTTGCAGGTCATGCATAATCCAAATCATGTTCCGAAACACAACATATAATTTATCATGGATAACATGTTATTTGTCATGAAGAAATCATGATATTACACATATAAGCAAAATAATATAGCATACAGCAGTGAAAAGCCAAGAAAAGACATTTAAAACCCATTTTAGAAAAACAGAGTACGTGAGAGAAACAGGGCATACTAGAGTCACTGTCGCGATCGCGACAGAATGGCCAGTGAGCATTGCTCACGACTCGTGAGCGTTGCTCATGATGCTCACATCTCGTGAACGCTCACAAGTTCTCAGCCTACAGACACGAGAGCTGGAAATTCCATTTCGCGCTCGCGACAGCATCGGGATTTCCATTTCTCAACAAAAATGCAGGAAGCCTAGAAAATTCAATCAAAACCATTTTCACTCAAATCAAACTTAAACTGCAACTTACCTCAAAATAGGCCTTCCAAACACCATAACCAACATAAAACAATATATTTCCACAATTAATTACAATCAATTTATCAATTCATAAATTAATATCTCAATAATCACAAAACCAGAAAATTTTGTAGCAAAGTTCAATCAATTTCACATTTGATTCAATAACTCAATAATTACGCACATAACTTCATCAAAACTCAAAACCCATATCATATATACCAATATAAGCCTATTTACACATCATAAATTTCCAGAAGTTCATGCATATCTCAAAACTCACATATTAACAACAATTCAAAGAAAGTTCCCAAACCTGATACTCCTATGCTCCAATCTAATGAGCACCACTTTCCGACGCCTTCTCCTTCCCTTTAGGATCACGAGTAGGCTCAACTAACTAAACAAACCCACAAATCACACAAATAACAAACCCTAGATCAAAACCCAAATTAGAAACGTGAAGAGAAGATAAAGAACAAGATGAAGGAGATGATGAAAATGTAGAAAACTTACCCAAAAGAAGACTAAGAGACGATCAATTCCCACCACACCAACTTGGATCCAAGCTAGGGCTCTTTTGAGAAGAGAAAAGGAAGAAGAAGAGTAGGGAGAAAAGAGAAAAGGGAATGAGGAAACAATTCTGCTTTTTTCCCTTTTTCTCTTTCTTCCTCTTTTTCTTTTCCTAACCCTAGACACATGTTATTTCCTCATTAGTGGGATTTGATCACTCACACCCAACCACATGCTCTACAACACACACTAGACCTCCCTCACTAAAACACACCCTACCATCATATGCTCATGCACACACCATAATATCATATATGCATCCACACATTAGCAAAACCCCAAAGCATGCAATTTACCCAAAATACCCTTATCATATGACAGAACACATACAATGCATATGCACAAATATGGCTCAAACTTCTAGGGGGCAAATGGGGTGTGACAAGAGGATTCTTTCTCAGCCAGATATTAAACTGTGCAAACTTCAAGAGTTAATAAGGGAGAAGTATAGTTTATATATAGGTAAAAGTTTATTAATTGTTATAGGGCAATTTATGGGAGACTGAAAGATGGAATTTTTAAGATTGGCTGATTATGCAAACATTATAAGAGAAACTAAGGTAGGTACACCTTATTGGGTACAAACTGATAAAGAAACTGAATCGGGGAAACAGTTATTTGCATACTTCAATGTGTGCTTTGAAGCTTTAAAGAGAGGTTGGAAAGAAGGGTGCAGGAGAATCATTAGATTTGATGGATGTTTTTTAAAAGGTGTTTGCAAGTATGAATTATTAGTTGTTGTTAGGAAGAATGGTAATATAACAACCTGAATTATACCCTAGCAGGATGTAGGGTATAATTGTATTGTAAGGTATAATAGAATTGGACTAAGAGTAATTTATAAGTTTATAAAGACTAAATTGAAAGGAAAATAAAGTATTAGTAAAGCAGAATTTTGATTGAGGGACTTATTTGATGCTTTGCTGTGGACCAAGAGAGAAATTGGTGGTGAATATATGGCACACTTGTCTAGAGAGGTTTATGTGGCATGAGGAGATGTGCCACATGGATTGTTGCAAGCAATATAAAATGTTTTAGTGGAAAAATCTGTCCCAATGGGATCACAAGCAATCTAAAACCTCTCTCCCTCTCTCTCTCGATTTTCTCTTTTCCTTTTCTTCATTTTCGGCTCATAAATCTCCAATGGTTAGTTTAATTTCTGCAATTTGGATTGTGTGAAGTGATTTCCATGTGAAGCAAAGAAGATAAGTGTAATTTGGTTTTGAGTGGTCTTCTTCTACTCCTTTCTTCTTATGTGTTCGTTTTAGTTGGGTTATTGGACTAAGAGCAAGTGTGTATTTGATTTGGTTGTGCAAAAAGCATTGGATAAAAGGAATGAGAAGGGCAAAGAGAAGGTGTGATCTTGAAGAGTTGAGTCTTGAGCTGCATTTTAGAGGTTAGGATCGTGTGCCTTGATAATGTATTGTATGTGTGTTTTGAGTTTGTTGTTATTATGTTGTTATGCATGTTAGAATTATTGGTAAACTGGTATGCTTGAAGTAGTGCTATTGTTCAATTAAGGGTCTTAATTAACTTTGCATGTGGTTAATGTATAGATTTTTGCATGTAGAGCACTTGATATGACCTTTGTGTCTATGTTGCCATTTTGATTGATATTAGTAATTGATTGAGTTTGATCTTGAAATGATTCTGAAGGTTATGGATGAGAGTTTTAAGCTGGTTTGTAAAGTTGTGCTTAAATGGTTTGTATTGCTTGGAGTTGAACACCAATAGGGGTCATGAGCCCGACAGAATGCTCCTTGGCGTGGTCTGCCTGCCATGCATCGCTGAGCCTGCCGAGCTCTCTCGTGCATGGCTGAGCTGTGCCGAGTTTGTCGAGAGAGTGAGTTTTGTCGCGGGTGTGACATAAGCCACTTTGGCATTCTATCGTGAGAGCGACGAGGCCCGCGTGTGCGATATCAGCATGTGTTAGGTTCTTTCATGAGCGCAAGCATGGTCGCAGGTGTGACAAAAACTATTCTTGGCATTTTGTCATGAGCACGACTCTGTGCAGAGTTGTAATTTAAGCCTTTTTCTTCTTATTTGTGTATAACATTGCAATGATTATGAATGTACATGCATATTAAGCTTATATGTGTTATATATATAAGAACCATGTGATGATTTGCTTGACTTGTACATGAATGAAAGGTTATGTATTCTTGGTTGAATACTTGGGTAATTATTGAATTTGTGATATAGTAATTAGAGTGTTTGTTTAGCCAGAAGAGTCATGGTAGTGGATAGATAAGCATACTTATAAAGGGTTTTGCACAGATGCTCTGTAGACTCATGTGGGTCTTTTGTTTAGAGATTTCGGTCTCTTCTGTTACCTTCGGGTATAAGCATATTTTGAGGCTTACATCTTTTGTGTGTTCAGATACTGTGTCCAATCAGTATCTTCAATACCCGTATCCACAATTTATGAGAGTTTAGGCTTCCTTTTTGGTTATTTGACTTTTGAGCTATTGCTTTAGTGATTGATTGATTATTTTTGAGAATTCATGATAATGCTTGGGATAAAAACATGCTTTAGCAAAGTGTAATTGATAATTTTATGACTAAGGCATGTGTTATATATTGTGAGAATGTATGTGATTATTATGGGCTTAAAGGTTCAGGTAATGGTTTTAGTTATGCTATTGATAACTATGTTCATATTATGTTATGCCTCTAATTATGGCTAATTGTTGTAGCGTGTATGATTGTATAATTCTTATGTATTGTTGTGACTGTGTGTGTAGTCCTTCGTATCTGTATATCCCTGCTAAGCATTATCGCTTAGCATGGGTGCTTTATCCGTGTAGGTATGCAGGTTCGGTTCGATTGTCACGGTCGTCCATCTGCTGGCCACTAGGATTGGTGTGAAGCTTTTACTTTTTGGTTAAGATTCTTTTTGTATAGTGTATATGCTAAGGAGATATTTTGTAATTGGTATATGTATATTTTGATCATGTAATGTAAGGATGGTTACATTTTTGTAATATGAATATTACTTTAAAGTGTTCATCAATACAAGTATGTTTCTATTAATCGAAGCTTCCGCTTATAGTATGCTTATGTATATTTATTGTTATTGCTTCTGTTTTAGTATGTGAATGAATATCATTATATGTGTTATGTGCGTGTGTAGCAACCCGGTATTCCTTTTGAGGGGTATTGGGGTGTTACAGGTAACCAGCAGATGTATCCCTTAGCCTGGATTATTGTGGATCAAGAAATAAAGTAGTCTTAGAGCTGGTTCATCAACTATCTGATATATGATCTTGAGCTTGGAAATGGAAAAGGACTGACAGTAATGTCTGACATGGAAAAGGTATAACTAAACCCTTTTATGTATCTAATTAATTCATTATTATATCAATGCGGCATATGCAACAGGGTCTGTGTTATGTAACAAGGTTTAGTACCAACAATTCAAAAGCTCCTTCTAGTTTCAAAACATAAGATGTGTGCAAGGTATATTTGATTAAGATGGACTCAAACATGGAGAGGTGAGGAAAGGATGAAGCAGTTCTAGAGATGCGCCGAGTCAAGCTTTGAGGTAAAATTGAAAGATGAACTAGAAAATATAAATTAGCTTGGAAATGGCATAGTTGAGGATTTGTTAGCTTATCCAAAAGAAACATAGTGTTAGGTCATTTTTTAAAAGATTGTGTGAAACGTGATGTGGTTGAGAATGATACGTATGAGACCTTTAATTCATGGATAATAGGTCTATTATTATCACGTTAAAGGTAATCAGGCACAAATTCATGAATAGGCATGTTGAAATTAGAAGATTTGCTGAAACTCGGATATCTGATATATCACCCATGGCAAGGTTAGTGCTAGAAGAAAATATCAGATACTCTAGGTGTTGGGTTTTAAGAGAAATAATGCAAATCATCACGCAGCGAAAACCAATAAAAAAACCCAAACAGGATCCATGCGATCCAATCGATTCAAAAAGAGGGATAAGAATACCGACCTTTTGGTGTGCTTGAAAAATGAACTAACACCTTTGTTCGATCAGATTATAGATGCTGCGCCAATCACGAATGCCCTCTATCAGTATCCACACGCACGAACCAGAAATAGACGATCGCAGGGGTGCTAGCTCCCTCACTCGCGACTGAATATTATGAGATTTTCTCTAAGTTTTTTTGTCTTTTCTTTCACAAAGAAAAAGTGCGGCTAGGGATGAAAACAGCAGCCACTCTTAAAAAATAACGTAATTAGGGTTAGCTCTCAATAAATATGTATATATATATATATAATTTCGAAATTAAATATAAATGTCTATATTTATATAATTTCGAAATACCCTAATGAAATCCAGTCTTTTTATTATGGTCTTGGTGTGTGACCCAATAGGTTTATATTAAGTTGGCAGTGGGCCCAATTTCATAATAGGCCCACAAGTCATAATTGGTCTCTAGCAAGACATTATGACTACCCAAATAATATAAATATTGTTAATCCGATTTTAACCTGACAACAAAACATGTTATTATCCTTTTGTCACATGATATCTTATTTGAAAATAAGTCATGGTCCATGTCAAACTTATATTGTTCAAACATATAATTTTTCGATTACTAAGTAGACTAATAAATTCAAATGACATTGATCACACGATCAATTCTTTCGAGCACGGTAATGCATTTTACAGTACTACTTATCAAGGGGCCCAATAGATATCTCTCTCATAAGAGAGGGACAAATTTCATCTTGATTATTCACTTTCCTCTACATAATTATCATTATGTCCGATCATAAACTTTATAATTATCTGATTAAGATAATGTTTAATTATGTCAAAACATAATGTTCCTTATGTAGGAAACCGTGATAACCTCAGGACAAAGGATTCAATAACATATCTATTATAAGATCACTTATGACACTATTCCATGTAGTGATCTCACAATAGGTCTATCCAGTACCTTGTTCTCTAACAAGTACCTATAGATTTGATTTATATCATCATATATAATCATCCCATGATTATCAATGCAAATCTATACTAGTCTTAATTTATCGTTATACCCTTTAGTGATAAATGACTAGGGACGACATGAATAACATGGTTATTCATAAACATTACAATAATGTAACATGCCAATAATATTAATGTAACGAAAACCATTATATAAATGAAAATGTAATAATTACATCAAGGTCCAAATATTTGGCCTAGGGCATAACCACTAACAATAGGAAATGTAGACTGACTTCGAATGGTGACACTAGATTTGAAGTAATTAATGGGGTTTATGTTCATATTATTGACTTGAGGAAAAAAACTTGCACACGTAGATCACGAATGATTAAAGGAATTTCATATGCACATGATATATGTTTAATGTACCATTTAGGTCAAGAACTAAAAAACTATATTGAACATTAGTATAGGAAGGAGACTTTTGTGAAGGCTTATCAATACTTTATTCAGCCAATACCTAACATGAAAATATGGCCTGAGTCAAATAATCCAATCATTGAACCAATCGAGGTAAAGCCTATGCTAGGTAGACCCAAGAGATGAAAAAGGAAGGAACAAAATGAACCAAGAGCTAAATATGGATAAGCTTCTAAAAGAGGCACAAAGATGACTTGCTCTAAGTGTTAGTGGTTACGCCCTAGGCCAAACATTTTGACTTTTATGTAATGTCGTGTTTTCATTTATAAAAGGATTTCTCAACATCAATTTATTATTGGCATATTACTTTATTGTAATGTTTATGAATAATTGTTTAACAGTTATTCTAATTATCCCTAGTCATTTATCACTAAAGGGCATAAAGATAAAATTAAGACTAGTATGGGTTTGATTGCTAATCATGAGATGATTATATATAGTGATATAAATCAACTTATAGGTATTTATTAGAGAATAAGGTACTGGATAGACCCGCTATGAGATCACTACATGGGTTAGTGTCATAAATGATCTCATAGTCATTATGTTATTGAATCCTTAGACCTAAGATTATCATGGTTTCTTACATAAAAAACATCATACCTTGACATAATCAAACATTATCTTTAATCGGATAATTATAAAGGTTAAGATTGGGTATGACAAGAATTATGCAGAGGAAAGTGAATAATCAAGATGCAATTTGTCCCTCTTTTATGAGAGAGATATCTATTGGGCCCCTCAATAAATAGGACTGAGAAACGCATGGCCGCGCTCAAATGAATTGATAGTGTAATCAATGTCATTTGAATTTATCAATCTACTTAGTGATCGAGAAATTTTATGTTTGAACAATTTAAGTTTGACAAGAACCATGGCTTTTGTTCAAACAAGATATCGTGTGACAAAAGAATTATAACATGTACTATTAGTTAGGTTAAAATTAGACTATCGATATTCATATTATTTTGGTAGTCATAATGTCTTGCTAAAGGCCACTTGTGACTTGTGGGCTTATAATGAGATTCGACCTACTGCTGATATAATATAAACCTATTAGGTTACACACTAAGAACGTAATGAACAGACTAGAGTTTATTTGCATATTTTGAATTTCAAATATGTCAAATATAAAATTTAAAATAATTTTAAAGATAAAATAATATTTTTTATTTTTTTAATAAGAAATAAATATTTATTGTTTTTGAACAAGATATTATATTCCTAAAATTTCCCTCTATACGTTAGGGTAAATGTGGTTACATATATGTGTGTGTGTGTGTGTGTGTGTGTGTGTGTTATGGGCTAACTCCAATTATCTTTTAAGTGGCTCCCATCTTTTATAAGATAAAGAAAAGAAAAATGTTTTCTATTGCCACATTAGAGAAAAGATACAAAAAAGTAAAACCCAAGCCGCCAAGGAAAGGAGCTAGCACTCCTTGTAGAACCACTCATTCTCATTCGTGTGTGGATAATAGTAAAGGGTGTTCATTCTTGGAGCAACGCCTACAATCCAATCAAATTAAGGTGTTAATTCGTATTTATGCACATCAACAGGTTGGTGTTCGATACACTTCCCTTTAGAATCAATTGGATTGCATGGATCTTATCAAGTTTTTATTCAATTCCGCTACGTTATTTTGAATTATTTTCACACAAAACCTAACACTAAGTGCCATCAAATAGGATATAACAAGTTTGGATGCAGAACACATGTAATGTATTATGAAGTTATTATGTTAAGTATTTAAACTGAAATTCAAATACCGATGGAACATAAAATGTTGTGTAATAGGTAACACCAAAAGAAACAAGTCAAACCTGTGAGCATGGTTCAACATCAAGGTCAACATCATTTTTGAATACTTACAGAATGAGAGGAAAAGAGAGAGAGAGAGAGGATTTGCACAAGAGAGATAAAGGAGAAAGAGAGAGAAAATGATAATGGAAGGAGAAGGAGATATTTATGGAAAGCTAAAGTTACTGTTGCTCCCATCTGAGTTTTTCACTTGTAACGTGCTCTATTATGCGTAAATTACATGCTTTTTGTGACATTATTAATAATGGTTTAAATTTATTAGGTCATTTACTTACTTCGGGTGTCTAAATTAAAAACGGTACCAAGTTGGAATGCCAATTTATATATTTGGCCTAAATGTTAACTAATTACCATATATACATAATACAATAACTGCCTCGTAATAAAAAGATGGATCATAAATTATATATAAACTATAAATAAACAGTCTAAAAAATTTGAAAGATAAAATTACACACACACACACACACATATATATATAGCACATCAGTTAAAGGATAACAACATGCTAGATTTTTTTTTTGGGATATTTAATATGCTCCAATCCTAATATGATGGATTTAGTTAGTTGTTAAGCGGATAATTTAGGATGGCTTCAAGTATTAATATTTTTATTCGTTTGGGTCGAATTCAGATATAAAATACAAAATATCTGTTATCTGAATTCATTTATAAATTCAACTTTTAATTTATTAAAAAAAATTGTGGCAGACCACCTATCTCGTCTAGAACATGGGCATATCGAAATGGGAGAAATCATAGATCTATTTCCTGATGAGAATATCTGTGCTTTATTGATGTGTGAAGTTGCAACTCCTTGGTTTGCTAATATAGCTAATTTTCTTGTAGGAGGATTTGTGCCAAGGGAGTATACTTATCAGCAAAAGAAAAGACTGATGGCTGAAGCACGGCATTACAGTTGGGAGGATCCAAATCTGTTCAAAATGTGCCCCAATCAGTTATTAAGGATGTGTGTACCAAAGGAAGAGCAAGGAGACATCATAAGAAGTTGTCACTTAGGGGAAGCTGGCGGACATCAAGGGCTAAACAAAACGGTAGCAAAAATCCTTCATTCAGGTTTCTTCTGGCCAACACTTTTCCATGATGTTAGTTTATTTTGACTAGTGATCGATGTCAAAGAGTAAGAAACATTTTTAAGAGGAATTAGATGCCATTGAATAATGTCTTAGTGGTTAAATTATTTAATGTATGGGGGATAGATTTTATGGGGCCTTTTTCAATGTCTTATGGTCATTAATACATTCTAGTGGCTATTGATTATGTAAGTAAGTGGATAAAAGCCATTGCCACCAGAACTTGTGATGCTAAAATTGTGTTAGAATTCCTTAGAAGGAGCATTTTTACTAGATTTGATGCACCAAAGGCCATAATCAGTGATGGGGGCAAGCATTTTGTCAATAATCAGTTCACTGCCCTGTTGAAGAAATTTGGTGTGAGGCATAAAATCACCACCCCATATCATGCTTAAGCTAATGGACAAGTTGAGGTATCCAATAGAGAACTCAAATCTGTCCTAGAAAAGACTGTAAATTCATCTAGAAAGATTGGTATTTGAGGTTAGATGAAGCATTGTGGGCTTATAGAATTGCATTTAAAACACCTATAGGATTGTTCCCATTTAGTCTTGTCTTTGATAAGTCATGCCATCTTCCTATTGAATTAGAACACAAGACTTATTGGGAAACCAAGTTTCTTAATTTTGATGTCAAGAGTGCAGGTGAGAAGAGACTTCTTCAAGTGAATGAGCTGGAAGAGATACGATTTTGGTCATATCAACAAGCAAAGAAATACAAGGAAGACACAAAGAAATGGCATGATAAGAAACTGGTCAGGAAAGAATTTGTTCCAGGCATGAAAGTTCTTTTATATAATAGTCGATTGAGGTTATTTCCTGGAAAGTTGAACTCGCGAAGGATGGGGCCATTTAAAGTGGTGAATTTGACTGATTTTGGAGTTGTCACGATTCGGAAGCAAGCTGTGAGTGAGGAATTTAAGGTAAATGAGCATCATCTCAAACCATATTTTGAATGCCACACTAAATTTGCAGCGGTGGTCGTTACCTTAGATGAAGAATGAAGGTAAGTTCAAAGTCTAACCGAGACTTAAAAATCAGAACTAGAACAATTTCTAACCCTATCCTCCTTTGTTTTAATTTTATAGCTTTAGGCATTTTGAGTTTTGATTTAGTTTTGTTTTCAATTAGTGGTCAAATTATATTTTTGGAATACTGTAGAATGAAGTGGACTTATCTTTGGTGCAAAAATTGCTTTAACTTCAGGTTGATTTTTCTGGAAAATCCATTTTACACGGCGGTAAGAATTCTTATACTGCCTTCTAGATTATCGTATTCATCAAAAGAGCAATCCAGTAGCATTTTACACAATGGTAAGGAGTTTCATACCGCCGTGTAAATCCCAAATATTTTGAAGTGTGATTCCAATAGCATTTTACACGACGGTAAGGATCTTTATACCGCCGTGTAAATTCTAGAAATTCTAAACCTTGATTCTAGTAGCACTTCACACGGCGGTATAGATTCCCTTATAGCCATGTACAATTCCGTAGCATTTTACACGACGGTAAAGGAGTTTCATACCGCAGTGTAAAATTGAAAATTTTTAGTTTTTGTGTCCAGAATCACTTTACACGGCAGTAAGGGATTTTATACCGCCGTGTAAATGAAAAGACCCTATTTTTAAAACCAACATTTTTTTCAGTTCTTCTTATTCATTTTCAAAAACCCAGTTCCCCCTCTCACATCTCTCTCTGCTCTTATATTCAAAACCTGCATCTCCCTCATTTCTGTTCGATTTTTATCACATTTCTAAAAGTATCTTGTGCTTTTTTCATCAGCAATCCTACAACCAAGTAAGTTTTTTTTTTCTTTTCTCTTTCCTTTTCTTTCGTTTATTGCTCTTTAGGTTTTCCATTTTCCTCTTAGCTTATTTCTTATTTTTGTGATTATTGGATGCAATGTATTTGATTTATACTTAAATTGCTGAAATGTTTTGTTAAGATTGGATGAAATGGGTGTTTAAGATGCGTGAGAGTGTTCATTTTATATGCTAAAAATTATGCCCACCAAGTGTTTGATGTTTTGCTGCAATGAGTATGCACATAATTTTCTTTATGTTTTTCCTTGCCACTTATCTTGTTTGTCAACCTTGGTGAGTTCTTGCTCTCTATTTGCCACGAGATATGTTTCTCTCACAGTTTTTGTTAACCTTTGAATTGATGTTTTAACTTGAATGGGATGTGAGAATTGCAATGTAATGAGTGTTGAATTAACACCTTTTAATCATATTTCTTGTTCAATTTGTTATTGAAAGAGAACAGAATGGGCATTAATGTTCTAAATGGTGATATTGATATTCCTTGTAGTATTTCACTCTAGCATTGGCTTTAAAATTAGCTGCATTTGATGTTTATGATTAATTATTTTAGTCCAATTCATGTTAGCCTGAATGCTATTGTGTACTCTACTTTTCACAAGTTTAAGTAATACTCTTCCTTTCGCGCTTTCAACCTTACATATGAGCATTTTCTTGTCAATTACTGTGTGAGCCACATTGTGTCCCCTATTTTAATTGTATTTTATTTGCCTATGCAATGGCTTCAAGAATCGATCAGGCATCATCATCTAAACAACCTTCTACTGCATCTCAAGAGAGGGATAGTTTTGTGCCTTCTTGGGTCCTGCATATCTTTCGACACGTATATAAATGCTTTGATGCTGCAACATACCTCTCTTCTACGTTTCTTAACTTCGATTCATTATAGAGTCTAGAGATAAAGGCAGAGATTAATAAACTGATTGAAGGCATAGGGTGGACAGAGTTTTTTTCAGAAAAAGGAGAGAGTCCATCCAAACCTAACCCAGGATTTCCTTACCACAGTAAATTGCAGAGTTGATAAGGATGATCTGGAGAACCCTGGGGTGGTGACCTTTTGGCTGAACAAGAAGAATTACAGGATAACTTTCAATGACTTTTCTGAAGCCCTTGGTTTTCCTGTAGATGTTGCCCGATATCTTCCAGACTTGAACAAGCACACAACTTAGGCTACCATTCGTGATCTAGTTTTCACAACCCAGTATGTTAGGGGGTTGTCCAAGGCACACCATTTACGGAGCCACGCCCTTAGGATCCTATGCCGATTTTTGCCCTTTCATTCTATGGCCACATTGAAGCAACTGGCATTGTAAACCAAGCTGAAGCCCTCTTTCTACATTGAATTATCCACCGCATCAAATTGAATGGAGCTTACTTCTTATGGAAGAAGTTCAAAGATTTGCAGGGCAATCCCACCCAAGTTAAGAAGATATCCATAGGTTAGATTGTGACGATTTTAGTCAAGATAGTAGGCCACACCTCATTGGGCCCAGACTTGGGACCCAGTCCTCTTATGGACTTTAAGATGTTAAAAAATTTGAGGTTGATTGTGGATGATCATCAAAACTTTTATGGGGCTAGACTATCAACTAGAGAGGAGTACTCATGGCTGGTGGAAAGGGGCAGAGTTAAATTACTAGCTGAGGCAGAAGAGAGAGCACAGGAGGATGTTGGTACTGCTGCTGAAGGGGCTGCTCCAGCTATGCCGACTTATGACATATTTGAGCTTAATGCTAATTTTGAAACTCTACAGACTGGTCAAGCACAAATAAATTCCAGGATGGACCAGCTAATGAACTTCATGGAGAATGCACATTCTGAGCGTGTTGAGATGATGGGTCATTTGGACATGCAAGAGCAGCTGCTAAAACTACAAGCACAAAGTATAGCGAGACTTGAGCACATGATGGAGTTATCAAGGCAAGAGTCAGAGCATTTTTATAGGAGTATTCTGGACCGATTTCCACCACCATCTCCATAGGAGTGATTTTTTTGGGAGTTCTCTGCACTTGCATTTTTTTGAGCCAGTTATTTATTAATTGTGTCTGTCTATTTTGATAAACTAGTTTAATTATTGAGGACAACAATGTTTTAAGTGTGGGGTAGGGGTTGAACTTTGTTATGTTTGATTTGAAGCCAGAATGGTTTAACCACTGATACTATTTTAGTTTTTAGTTTTGAGTACTTTGTTTTTAGTTTTTAGTACTTTAGTTGTATTTTGTTGGAATTATTTATATTTATGCATTTTACTTTACTTTATTTTAGTTTATGTTTTGTTTCTCCTATTTTAATTTAGTTGAGATGTGTTGTGTTTGATTTGAGCTCATGGATAATTTCATGTTTAGTTTAGTTAGCCCTTATTTTGTTTTTTCGACTTGATTTTTAATCTCGAATAGGTTGTTTGGAGCATTTAGTTAGCAAGAGAGCAAGTTTTTATTTAAGAGTTTTTCTCTCTAGTATTATAAAAATTAGTAGCATACATTTAAATTTCCAATATTTTGCACATAGACCAGTTTTTATATCTTGATTAGAAAAACTACGTCATAAAATCTTTTGATCAGAAAATCTTTAGAGCACTAAAACCTTCCTCATTGCCTTTTGAAATAATGTAACAATCAAGGCATGGATTTTGACATGATTTAGGCATTTCTTTTTTATTAAGTCACTTTTAATAAACTTTCTCTTACCTATCGCATTAATTACCTTTGTTAGCCAATTTTGAGCTTCATTGAGTATGCTAAATGTGTACTCCGAGAATTTTTTTGTTTACACAACTTATTGTTACCTTTAACCTTAAAATGCCTTTAGCTTACCCTTGCAGGAGAGCTAGCCACTGTAGGAATGTAGGGTTTACTGTTGGGAATTTTGGGTGATTCAGTTTCAAAGGGGTTGTGTGAATAAGTTGCACCTTAATTGTCAAGAGAGTAAGATAGACCGAATGTTTCAGTAAGTTTAAGTTTGAGGAAAGAAAACTTGGAGAAACTACCCTTATAATTTTATTTGGAATTAGTAGCTTATCAAAATTAATAATATTTATTTTGCGAATTTTAGGCAAGTAAGCTACGAAAATATTCAAGTGTGGGGTAGTTCTTCTATTTCTCGTTTATTTATCTCTTTATCTAAAAAGAAAAAGAAAAAAACAAATTTATATATTCATGTTCAGTTTATTGTGTGAATTCAATGAGATATTATTTTTCTTGATCTCAACTTGACTTTGTTCATAAAGTTTTAAGGAAATTTCAGTTTGTCTTTTGAAAAGAAAGGGAGTAGGAGTAGTTTTTTTAATTTTGAGTAGAAGATGTATGAAGTGGGTTGGGTAGTAGTGGCTGTTCTCTTTTTGTCAAACTAATCTGTCTTTGTTAGCAATCACCCCTCTAACCTTGCATTGCAACCTGTTTAAGACCTAATGATCGTTTTTATGTCTTGATTTATTTATGGAGATGACCTGCGGGTTCCAGTACTAAAGGAGAGGGCTATGGTGTTTCTAGAGTTTCAAGTGAGAAATCGAAAGTGCATTCATGTACTAATATATTTGGTCATTGATTGATTAGAACTAAAAATTTTGGTTTTGAAATGTTTAAAACTTTGGTTTTGGTCTTTGCATACACACACTGGAAATTTATTTGTATTCTCTACTTTTGGATCTTATTTGAGTAAAATTTCGCTCAAGTGAAATTTGCTAAGTGTTTTCATAGTGTTCTAAATTTCTGTATTCTTGTTTGAAAATTGAGAAAGTTGGAATTGATAAGGTATTTTACTCGAAGGCGAGCAAAAGCTAAGTGTGGGGTAGTTGATAAGTTCAAATCTATGCTTTGTTTATGTCAATTTTTAGGTTGCTTTTGATTTTTGTAGTTATTATTTAAGGTTGTTTTTGTTTAAAATAATCTTAGATCTTTAAATGGACTAAATTGAGCTTTTATAGTGTTTTTGGCAGTTTTTAGGTACTTTAAACGGCGATAAGGAGTTTCATACCGCTGTGTAGCCACAAAAAGTTAGGAAGCACATGTATAGAGTGTTACACGGCAGTAAGGAATGTCATACCGCCATGTAATCGGGATTTTTAGAGTTTTAAAGGAGCTTTACACGGTGGTCAGAATTCACCTTACCACCGTGTAAATCAAGAGGAATTTAAGTTGCTGTCCAGTAGCTATTTACACGGCGGTGAGAATCTTTATACCACCGTGTAAAATGAGAATGCCTTTTAAAGTGTTAATCTAGTAGCTAATTACACGGTGGTAAGGAATTGTCATACTACCGTGTAATTTTCCACCCTTAATTGTAAACGTGATTTACACGGCGGTAAGGAATTGACATACCGCCGTGTAACCTTAACTGTTATATATAGGGAGAAGTGAAAAATTGAGGAGCTGGTTTTTTCTTTTCAACAACTTTTGTTTGTATTCGTTTTTCTCTGTAATCTAGATTTAGGGTTTCATTTTTAGCATTTAAACACTTAGTTTTTATTGATTTCATTACACTAGCAACTTTAGATTCTATGGCTACCTTTATATTCAAAGTTGTAATAGTTGATTTAAATTGAAGAACTTCCACATACTTTTTTAAGAACTTCATTTTTAGATCTTAAATGGGTAATATCAATTTCTCTTTATCTATTTTAGTTTTTATTTCAGTAATGAGTGAGTAGTTCTTTTTCTTATTGAGGAATGCCTTAAATCCCCAATAACCATGTAAATGCTATATTTGGATTAATTTCTAAATATTCTTCAGTTTCATCTTCTTTATGTTTATCTGTTTGTGCTTGATTCTAATGCAAGTTTGAGGTTGATTTAGTGTGACGATCTTTTGATTATATTTGATTCATTCAACTTACATATGCTCCATTCTATTTATGTTAGTTTTCTGTTCGTTTAATGAATATGGAATGGCAGTTAAACCTATGGATATCTATTTTAATAGGTTCATAATAGAAGGGGATAAATGGGTTTAAATGTCTGAATCCGGAATGGTAGGATTATCTAAGCTTAGGACTTAAGACCTGTTTGAAGCTAATTTATTTGCTGAATCCGGAATGGTAGGTGAATATTTTCGAGAAGCCGAATCCGGAATGGTAGGCTAGGGTATAGGCTAGGTTGTTCACTGAATTTGCATATGTGATTGTTTAGTTAGAGTAATTGCATGGTATTATTGGGGAGAATAGGTATTCCTTGACAAGGCTTTTAATTAATTTGATCACAATTTTATTAGTTTTGCTTTATTTGTAGTTGCTTGATTGAGTAATTTCATAGTTTAATTTCTTTAAGCTGAAAACTCACACAAAAACTTAGGATATTCTTTAGTATAATTTTAACAAACTAATTCTTAAATCCCTTTCCCTTGGGTACGATATTCGCGGGTCATAATTTTACTCTCTTTATTACTTGCCAATTCAGTACACTTACTAAACTCTAGCCTAAAAGAATTAAAGACCCAGTTGCAAGAGTTGTTAGATAAGGGTTTTATACAATCGAGTGTATCACCCTGGGGAGCCCTAGTGCTGTTTGTTAAGAAAAATGATGGTATAATGAGAATGTGCATTGATTACATATAGCTTAATAAGGTAACAGTAAAGAATAGATATCCTTACCGACGACTGAGGATCTATTTGATTAGTTGAAGGGAGCTGGTGTATTCTTAAATATTGATCTGAGATCAGGGTACTATCAATTACAAGTTAAGAAGGAGGATATACCAAAGACTACATTCAGGACTCGATATAGACATTATGAATTTCTAGTAACGCCATTCGGGTTGACCAATGCGCCTGCAGCATTCATGGACTTGATGAATAGAGTGTTCAGGCCATATTTGGATCAGTTTGTTATGGTGTTCATTAATGATATATTGGTGTATTCAAGGAATGAAAAAGAACACGAGTAGCATTTGAGAATTATGTTTCAGACTTTGAGGGAACATCAGTTGTATGCTAAGCTCAATAAGTTTGAGTTTTGGCTTAAGGAAGTATCTTTTCTGGGTCATGTTGTATTTTTAAAGGGTATTAAAGTTGATCCAGCTAAGAAAAAAGTGTTGTGAATTGGAAACTGCCCAAAAATGTGCCTGAGATTAGAAGTTTCTTTGGTTTAGCGGGTTATTATTAGAGATTTATGAAAGGGTTTTCAGTTATTGCTTCTCCTCTTACCAAGTTTCTTCATAAAGGGGTTAAGTTTGTGTGGTCAGATAAGTGTCAAGCTACCTTTGAACAATTAAAAAGAATGTTAGTTGAAGCACTAATTCTGACTCAACCCATTCAAGGCAAAGAATATGCTATGTATACCAATGCTTCTGGTATTGGATTGGCATGTGTATTGATGCAAGATGGGAAAGTGATAGCTTATGCTTTGAGGCAATTGAAATCATATGAGCAGAATTACCCGACGCATGATCTAGAATTAACTGCGGTAGTGTTTGCTTTAAAGATTTAGCGCCACTATTTATATGGTGAAAGGTGTAAGATTTTCACTGATCATAAGAGTTTTAAGTATCTGCTCACTCAGAAAGAGTTAAATTTAAGGCAGAGAAGGTGGCTTGAGCTATTTAAAGATTATGACTGCATTGTGGATTACCATCTTGGTAAAGCTAATGTAGTGGCTGATGTGTTGAGTAAGAAATCAGTTTTGGCTTTGACATTGCAACATGTTAAATGGAGATTTTCTTTTGATGTAGTTTTAGTGGCTCAGTTGAGAGCAAGACCTAATTTGAGCAATGAGATAGTAGTTGCATAGAAGGATGATCCTAAGTTGCAATAGGTTCTGCAGTCAGTCAAGAATGGTGGCAAGACTGACTATTCAGTGGATAAAGAAGGTGTTCTGTATTATCAGGATTAGTTATGTGTAGCAAGTGATAAAGAGTTAAGAAAAAACTTTTACATGAAGCACATAATACTGTCTTTACTATGCATCCAGGTGGTAATAAGACGTATTAGGACTTGAAACAGTTTTATTGATGGCCTGGTATGAAGAGAGATGTAGTTGAGTATGTTTCTAAGTGCTTAACTTATCAGCAAGTGAAAGCAGAACATTAAGTTCCATCAGGTTTGTTAAATCCTATTCCGATTCCACAATTGAAATGGGATAACATTACCATGGACTTTATCACAGGTCTTCCAATGACATCTAAACAGCACGATTCTGTATGGGAAATAGTTGATCAGTTTTTCAAGTCAGCATTTTACACCGATTCGACTTGATTACCCTATGGATCGGTTGGTTGAATTTTATGTGAATGAGATTGTGAGACTTCATAGTATTCCATTATCTATTGCCCGAGGTTCACTTCTAAGTTCTGAAAAGGTTTGCAATCTGCACTTAGTACAAGAATGCATTTCAGTATAGCTTTTCACCCGCAGACTGATGGACATTCGAGAAGGGTAATCCAGGTGTTAGAAGATTTGCTCCGAGCTTGTGTGTTGGAGTTCTCTAAGAGTTGGAATAAGTACATTCTATTAATAGAATTTGCGTACAATAACAATTATCAAGTGAGTATCGGCATGGCACCTTATAAAGTTTTTTATGGATGGAAGTGTAAAACTCCTATATGTTGGATAGAGTTGAATGAACACAAGATAATCGATTCTGAATTGGTAAGAGATACTGAAGAGAAAGCGAAGATTATTTAGCAGAGGTTGAAAGCTGCAAGTGATAGGCAAAAGTCTTATGTGAATTTAAAGAGAAAGGATATAGAGTTTAATATGGGTGACAAGGTCTTTTTGAAAGTTTCTCCATGTAGAAAAGTGCTTCGATTTGGAAAGAAAGGGAAGTTGAGTCCGAGGTACATTGGACCGTACAAAGTGTTAAAAAGAGTTGGTAAAGTGGCATATCGGTTGGCCTTGGTTTGGCTAAGCTTCATGATGTCGTCCACGTGTCTATGCTTAGAAGATATCGTTTGGATGAGTCACATGTGTTATCTGTGCAAGATGTG
Source organism: Excoecaria cochinchinensis (assembly GCA_947683425.1). NCBI lineage: Eukaryota > Viridiplantae > Streptophyta > Magnoliopsida > Malpighiales > Euphorbiaceae > Excoecaria > Excoecaria cochinchinensis. Next base: position 9,425,152 of record CANTUQ010000116.1, read on the forward strand.
CTAGTGCAATCAAATTTCTCCTATGATGAGAAGCCTAAAGCAATATTGGCACAGGAAGTGAAGTAACTTCGAAATAATCAAGTTATGTTGGTTAAAGTGATTTGGCAACATCATGGGATAGAAGAAGTGACATGGGAACCAAAAGTGACAATGCGAGCTCAGTATCCTCATCTGTTTAATACAGGTATGAATTTCATAGACGAAATAAACTTGATGAGCTAAGTTAATTGCCATAAGTTTATTAAGTTAAGCATGTTGTCCTGTTTTTTTTAGGTGACTTGAGAAATTGCTATGTGAATTGTGTATGTATGAATGCTAAATGTGGAACTGAAAGTGTCGAAGGGTTTATGCATATATTAGGGTAATATGTTATGAGTTTGGAGTATTGGATATTCCAATTTGGTTGATTTAAAGCTTGAACAACTTGGTACGATAATTTGGTTTTGTAGGGTAATTTGACCTACTAAAATTATCTGTGTCATAAATTGAGTTTTATAACTCTAAAATGAATGAGGTTAATAGCATTAGGTTCTTAAGATCTGTGCCTATAAATGTTATAGAAATGGTCATGTTGATTTGAGGACTCTAAGGTCTTCAAAAGTGTCCATAAGTTTAGCTAATCCTGTAGGAGGGCTTTTGGAGCAAGTGGTGTTCCATTGGCCATAACTCCTTATATTGGAGTCCAAAAATAATGAAGTTTGTGTCATTGAGAATTTAACATGTATGTGAATATATGGTTAGAAGGCCATGATGGCAGAAAATGATATTAGGTTGGGTTTTAGAAGTCATTTGTGTGGATATTGCAAAGTGCAAGGAAAAGAGGTATGTGGAGTAAGGCTTTGAACAAGAAGTTCAGGCTCTGTCACAAGCGCGACAGGGGTCGCTGGCGCGATAGAGTGCTCTGATGGGCAAAGTTTGTCAGTTTGTGTTCTGGCGTGAGCGCGACAAAAGGGTTTGTTGAGGTCTATCATGAGCACGACAGAGTCATAACTTGGAGACAATTGCTAAATGTCCTACTTTGTGTGAATTATGATATTGACCTATGAATGATTATGCATATGAGAACTATGAATGTATTGATTCGTATAAATATTTAAATAATGAACTATGGGCTTGTTTTGATAAGCTATATATGTGTGAATATTATCAAATTATAGTATACTATTCTATGTGGATAATTGGATGTTATGTAATGCGAATGAATAAACAATATTGAAATAATAAACTAGCCTGTAAGTCGAGAAGTGGATAGATAGGCATGCTTATAGAGTCAAAGTGCTGCAGTCGAAGCGTTTGATTCCATTTGGAATCCCCAATGCATACAGAATCCTTCTTGGGTTCACAAAAGTGTTTATATATTAATGATTATTTTGGTACCTATGGGTACTAATGCGGAAGTGTGTATCTACGGATACAAATGCAAAATATGGTACTTACGATTACAAATGTGATACCCGTTACCCGCATCTAGGAGTTGCAGGTAAGATAAATAATGAATGATTAAACATTAATAAGCAAAGTGAATGTTATGCGATATGTGAATGTAAATATAATGCATTATAAGACTATTATGTGATATTGCAATGTTTGAGAATGATTTACTAATAATGCTATATGTATATTGAGAATTGTTTACTGTAATATTGATGAAGCATGAATATAGAGCATTTATTTGTTATTATGTAATGATTGTTATATATATGTATTGTATGTTGTTTCCCCACTAAGCCTTATAGCTTAGCACAGGTGTTAATCTGTGTAGGTTCTAAAGAAGTGTATTGGAAGGATGGTCCCGCATCTCTGTTGGTCAACACCAGGGTTTGCTACTTAGTGTAGGTTTTTGGTATTTTGTATTACGTGTAATGTAATTAATAGTTTTTGGTATGTAAAGAAATGATGTAACAACTGAATATTATGTAATACAAGTTAACAATATATACATATGTGTATGCGTTTTGTTAAGTATTCCACTACGTTTGAATGAAATTTGTTAGTTCAGGATTTTGTATATAATTCAATTGTATGCGCTTGTGCTATGCGATATGAAGTGTGTTGTGCATATCGTGGCGACCATCTTCGACTGCCGTAGCGAAGCTATGTGAGCGGTCAAGCATGAGCGTTACACGGTTCCCTCCGAATTAAATTAACTTTGATAGGAAGGACATTTTTCATTATTCTCCAAAAAAATTCCTTTGCCACTTCCCTCTTCCATCAAGATGCCAACCTCTCCTTTCAGTCAACCTTAAAGCATTGATTGGAATACTCAAAATGGTGTTACTATCATTAATACTAAACCATTCTTGTTTTTTGTTAATATCTCAACCCATACCTCCATCCTCTAGCAACTTACTAAACTGAGTCTTACCATCCTTCTTTATAAAGCCATCATGAACATAGTAATCTGCATTTCTAGGAAGCTAATGATCTATCCAAATTCTATTATTTTTCCCATTGCCCACCCTCCATTGTATTCCTTGTTTCAATATCATTTAGGAAGCTAAAATACACCTCTATGTAAAGCTTGGGTTACAACCTAACCGAGTTGTCAAAAAGGGCGGCCCCCTTAGGAAATATTTAATTTTGAAAACTCTAATAATAAGAGTATTTGTTAAGGTACCCAAACTCCAACCATGCTTACCCAACATTGCAATGTTAAAAAAAAAATTGAATCTCTTAATCCCAACCTACCTTCACTTTTCTTACAACACATTATATACGATGACAACCATTTAATACCTTTATTCACCTCTCCATTAGAACCCCACAAAAAAGAATTCATCATTTTTTGGAGTTCATCACACACATAATTAGGAAGTAAAAAAAAATCGTACAAAAAGTTGGAATAGATTGAGCTACTGACTTTAGTAAGATCTCTTTTCCAGCTTTAGATAAAAAAAATTATTCTTCCAATTTTACCTCACAACTTATCATGAAGGAAAGCAAATATCAATTTTTTACTCTAACTTATTAGATAAGGTAAGCCCAAATATCTCCCATGATTAAAATCTAAATGTACACTTGTGACGCGCGCCAAACCGGCATCGTTTTCCAATAAGGCCCGGTTTTAGGGTTCGAGATGGTTCGCGTCTAGATCTTGAGTAATATGACATATTTTGGAATCACTACCCAATATAACATTGGAAAATTTCATCTAATCCCATGAAACTTTTAGACACCTTTGAGGTATTTTGGAGTCGCCATCCAATTTAAAAAATTTAAAAAGTTCATCTAACCTCGGGGGTCTAAATCAGATAATAGTTCAGAACTTTACTCTTATTAATGTCTTGGTTAAATTGTAAGTTAGTCTTTAATAATTAATTTTCCATCACTTTTCTCACACGTTACGCAATTTAATTAAAGCGCACATCAAGTATCGGAAGAAAGCGATAAATAAAAAATAATAAATAAAATAAACTACAAAATAAATTACAGGTTGAAATTGGGATAAAAATACAATCCCCCAAAAATAGAAAATTAAATAAACAAAAATCAACTAAATAAATAACATACATTAAACAATGTATTTATTTGGAATAGGATCATTGGTTCTTTTATATTCACTTAGCTAAAATTGAAGAGTTATTTTCAGGCATTATTGAGAAAGCCGGAATGAGTGATCTCATTTTATGAAAAATCCGGTATGAGTGATCTCATTTTATGAAAACCAACTCTCATTTTGAAAGTGACATTTTATTGTCTAAAATTAGGACATTAGCCCCATTTTATTAGAATAATCCCAAATTCATTAATACAATATTTTGTGGTTTTTAATTACATGCGCATAAAAAATTATTTTATTACAAACCAAACCAAAATAATAAATAAAGCAATTTAAAGGAAAATAAACGAAAATATAAAATATTAAAATAAAACCAAAAGGGGCCTCCTGATCTCCTTGATCTCCTCTCTTCCACTTAAAGACGATGCTCAAACAAAGGAAACATATTTTTTAAGCCAAATAAAATGCAAATATTGAAATAAACAAAAATAATGCAAAAGGCATAGCAAAAAAAAAAAAAAAAAACTAAGTAAAAGGACTAAAATGGGACAAAAGGACAAAAAGAGTGAGGGGTGGCCTTGAGGAGTGTTCGCCCCTCACTTCTTCTTCCCGCCCCTCAAGGGCAGAAGGCCCAAGGAAATCTATTCTTCAAGCTTTACTTAAAAATCACACCAACAACAATATTTCATGTGTTTTTACATGTTTTCATGCGATATTCATATAAAACATTAAAAATAAATCTTTAAACATATAAAATAACACATAAAATCAATCAAAAAATACATATTATCAAGCTTAAAAAATATACATCAATGGTAGAATTAAAATAAAGTGTAGTGTAGTGAGAGAATATATTTGGATCTAGAAATTTACCTTCAGATTGTAGTATACTAGAAAAGAAGAAATATGATTTTATTTCCTCCTCAAAAATACACATGAGTTGATTTCAAAATAAACAAGATTGAATGGAATTTTTCTCTCTCTAAAAAAAGCTTTTCGCTCAAAATGATTATTTTTTATCAAAACCTAGAAAATAAATTTACCTCTAAAGAATAGAGAAATATTTTCCCAATATCCAGAAGTATTTTTCTTTCAAACAGCTTTTCAAAGAATTTTCGTAATAAAGAAAATGGTCCTCTCCCCTTTCTCTTTCTAAGTTTTCTATTTATATGATTTAATGAGGAAAACCTATTTAATTTAGGAAAAGAAATTGTATTTTAATCAAATTATTCCTTATTTTAGTGCAAAATCCAAAATTATTGTGGAAAATCCTGAAAAATATGAATTAGAGTCTAATTTGGACTCAAAATCTCAATTTTTGGGTGAAAAAATTGATTTCGGAGGTTGCAGGTGACAAGGGGCGCTCATCCTAGCTTCGCTAGCGATGGGGGTGGGAACGCGCATGCGTTGCGCTTTGCCGGCCGCAACCTCTGAATTTTCTTTTTTAAATAGGAACTTGACAAGGGAACAATTGCTTCTAACATTTTTGCCTGTGAGCAAGCATTAATATCATCACTGGGTAACCCTAGTCTTGGTTGTCTCGGGACCCTGTGTCTACAACACTAAGGATATTTGACAACCTATGCCACTTATGGACACCCACATTAAGATTGAAGAAAACTTCAAATTTTTAAAAATTAATAAACTGGCCTGAAGCAGACTCATAAACCCCTAAAATATACATCCTTGTTCCTGAACTCTAAAAAGTAATAAAGAGTCATTCGCAAAAAAAAGATGAGAAACTCTAAGACCACAAAGACTAGCTCTACAACCATGTATTAACCTTTTCCTTTCAGCATCTCACAATGAAATTGATAAACCCTAAGCACAAATAATAAATTAATAAGGAGATAGGGGATCACTCTGTTGTAATTCCCGCTGAGGGATAATAGGTCCAACTTCATCACCATTAACAGGGTCAATTTCACTCATGGTCACTCAACTTATCACTTATCGCACAAAAGTAACTGACTTTTTTTTCGTTACTTAAATGTCACTGAACTTCTAACATTTTTACAAAAAAGTCATGTTAACCGGAATCCAGCGAGAACCCTTGTTGGATTGATGACATGGCATATGACACGTGGCAACGAATAGTAAATATATGACTTTTTTGCAAAAATGTTAGAAGTTCAATAACATTTAAGTTGAAAAAAAAAAGAAAATTGGTTACTTTTGCGCAATAAATTATAAGTTTAGTTACCGTGAGTGAAATTGATTTAGATGTAGCATTTGTTGGAGATATTGTTAAACGGCATGTAGTTTCTGACATGGCATGACATGTCATCAATCCGGCGAGGGTCCTCGCCGGATTCCGGTCAACATTACTTTTTTGCAAAAATATTAAAAGTTCAGTGACATTTAAGTAAGAAAAAAAAAGTCGGTTACTTTTGCGCGATAAGTGATAAGTTGAGTGACCGTGAGTGAAATCAACCCCCATTAACAAGAATAAAATATTTAATTGAGAAAACACACATCATGAACCACCCCACCCATTGTCTATCAAAACCCAAAGAGATTAACATACCCTCTAAAAAATCCCAATCCACTATGTCATATGCCTTAGAGATATCAATTTTAAGAGCAGTCAAACACTTATAACCCCTAATTTTTCTTTTCATAGCATGAATCAACTCAAAGGCAACTAGAATATTATCTATAATTATTTTTTTGGGCACAAAGCAGACTGAAATTCAAACACAATATCATTTAAAACCTCTTTCAACCTATTAGCCAGAACTTTTGACAAGATTTTGTATATGTCATCATATAATACAATAGGGTGAAGATCTTTTAGAGTTTAAGGATTACCTATCTTTGGAATCAATAAAATAAGGTCTCAAAAAGCTCTACCAGAAGAGAAGATTGATCCAACCATTTCTTGTAATTCTATGCCACATTACCACCAACAACACTCCAAAATTATGGATTTAGCCCATCTACTTTGGTACATTTATCTTAGTGCATAGCAAAAGCCACTTTTTGAAATTCCTCATCAGTAAAAGGTTAAAGAAATTTAGCATTAACCCCATCCTAAATAATCTTCCTAGCTTTCCTCTGCATTGCATCTTTTTAACTAGTAGTACATAAGAAAAAACTCACTAAAATAATCCGTTATCATCCCTCATAAAACCTTCTACTAACGTTACACAATCTCTTACATCATTTTTCAAACCTACGATTTGATTATTTCTCCTCCAACAACTAACATGATGATGAAAAATTTAGAGTTTGTATCACCGCACTGTAGTCAGAAAAGTTAAGCCTAACGGCTTTACTGAAGTACCCTCTACTCAAGAGCATTTAGATGATATCTCAAGGCATTAAACTGGGCATTATCAGCAACAACATCCCTATCCTATAACAGATAATTTTGCTTTAAAAATCTAAAATTTCCTTCTGTAATTCAAAACCCAAATTACAATCCCAACATTCCAAACTCTATTTGCATCCCTGAATTTTTGCAATAACATCCAAATTACCCACACCAACCCATGATTGTTGTACAACCCCTTTAATACAAGGTTGCAATAACCATGCATTTCAAAGCGAAAATCCTTTTGTCTCCATCTTTGAAAGTGAAGATCAGTAGAAATCAAAAGTGGCAAGTAATCAAAATAAGGAGAAGAAAACAAAAATACAAAGCAATTGAGAAAAAAAAAATAAACCAAGCTGAATTAGCCATAACACGATCTAACTTGTAAATTTAACGTCATAAATTTTTAACCGTTTTTCAAGAGTTAAATGAGAATGTTAATTTATAATATATATATTTATATGGCTTCAATTAGCCAATTGTGTGTATTTTTTTTAACTTACCTATAATTTTATTAATTTTAATTTTAGTCCAAAAATGTACTTAAATATATATTATTTTTAATAATTTTAAAAAAATTACTCTAACATATATTTAAAGTTCAGTATTTAATATTTTATGATAAATTTACCTGTTATCCCATTCTAAAAACTTACTAGGTATATCAAAGAAGGCGCCACCCGAACCTCCAAGCTCTTTAGCTACCATTTCATCACCAACACCAAGGCATTGAATTGAATGTTATTTGGATTTATTAAATCAAACTAGGGCTGTGCAGAATCGAACCGGAACCGAAAACCAAACCGAACCGAATGGATTTTGGTCCATTTGGTTCGGTTTTTTCGATTTCGGTTCTAAACCAAAATTAAATTTCGGTTAATTCGGTTCGGTTCTTAAAATTATAAAACCGATGGAACCGAACCGACCGAACTTCTCAAAACTCATTTTGCTATATATATATATATATATATATATATATATATATAAAACCGAACCGAGAGTCACAACCAAAACAGGATTCAATATATACACCAAAACAATATATATATATATATATATATATATACACACACACAGAGAGAGAGGGGGGAAAATACACAAAAGGATTCAATATATACACAAGGATTCCAACAAATACGGATTCCAACAAATACAGTAAAGGATTCAATATATACACAAAATGATTCAATATAACAACAAGGATTCGAACAAAAAAAATAAATAAACAATATATATATATATATATATATATATAAACACAGTAGAATGCAAAAAAGAAAAATTAATAATCAACAGAGTAAAAAAAAAATAAAACCCATGCTCCGGTGGGTCGAGGGAGGGAGGCAGCAAGGGGATCGAGCGCCGGTGGGAGGTGCGACGGGGCTAGATCTATCGAAAAAGAGAGAGGAGGGAGGGAGAGGGAGGGGGGGGACTAGATCTGCTGAAATAGATGGAGAGAGAGAAAGAGAGAGAGAATAAGAGAGGCTGACGGCAGTGGAAGGGCGACGCCGTTAACGGTGAGCGGCAGAAGCTCCGATCGTCGTGTGCTAGGGGAGGAGAGGACAGGGGAGGGTGAGAACAGGGGAGGAGAGAACAGGGGAGGAGAGAACCGAGAGGAAGATGAAGAGGGTGAGAGAGAACGTATGTGAAAGGGAAAGGGAGAGGGAAGATAAGATATTTATGTATAAAGTCAAATTACCCTTTTAACCCCAACGAGAATAGAGAGATGAGAAACTAAGAACCGAATGGACCGAACCGAACCGACTGAAATTATTTCGGTTTATTCGATTTCGGTCTTAAAAAGTTCGGTTTACGGTTCGGTTCTAAAAAATTGTAAATTTCGGTTTTCGGTCTGTTCGGTTCGGTCCAAAATCGAACCGAACCGACCATTTGCACACCCCTAAATCAAACGGACTAAATTGAATAAGACAGGCAATATTTTATGAAAACATTGGTTCCACTAAAAGTTAAGAGTGGCCAACAAATGGATGAGTCAGTGATTTTGGAGGCATATGGGAATGGAACGTAAGACGACAAAAGAAATAAAAGAAAAAGAAGTGATGATGGCATTGGCTTCTCATACAGGGCTGGGTAAGTATCGTTTTAGGGTTTCGTCCCATCACAGAATTAGGATTCCATTCCATTTCCATCTACACACACATGTCTATATAGGGAGAAGCCATCTGGTCGTGGGGCCATAATATATTTTTATCACCAGATTTTTGTTTTTGTCGGTATCTTTTTCTCCAAATATATATATATATATATATATATATATATATATATATATATATATATATATTTAAAAGATGGCCATTGTTGCTTTTCTTATCCAATTGAGATAAGATATTCATCCCATCAGAATTCAACATTTTAAAGCTGAAGGAAATTTGATCCGATAAATCATACCTTTTGTATCCAATTTAAAATGTTGAATTCTGATGGGATGATTTGGATCGAGTCATTATTAGACTTTTCTATCTAACTGCATATCATTTTATTGGTTAAAAAAAATACTAATACCTTCTCTTTATTATTATTATTATTATTATTATTTTGCTTTCTATATTATTTGCATTATATGTGTTCACTATGTAAATTATAGAATCGCATATTTTAATTGAGTTGCGCATTTATCTTGCAATAAATGGAAAAGGCAAAAGAAAAATTATTTAAAAAATGTATTTATCACTTCAACATTAAATTGATTAATTAATTTTATATTATCGAATTAAATTTTAATTTTATATTACTTTTTCTTAAACATCAATTAATATATTTGTATCCCTTTTAAATTCAATTCTATAGTTTATGTAAATTTCAAAAAAAAAGTGTATATATATATATGACATTTTTAAAAGAATAACATCGACATTAAAACATGTATTATAAATCTATTCACACCAAAATACGGATTTCTTTTTTAAAATTTTAATTTTACACACACATATCATAGAGACACCACACGCCATCTAATATCGCTAATTTACCATATGTATTTATAGCATATATATCATTCCGTAGCTAATAAAATTACTGTGATTTTATAAGATGATGTGTAGTATCTCTATGTTATGTGTATTAAATTAAAATTTCAAGAAAGGAACGTGTATTCTAATGCGAGAGAAAAAAGAAAAGAAAAGAAAAGAAAAGATAAAAACACATCAATTATAGAAATTTGATTTCATTGTCTACGTGGTCTGCTCAACGCAACCTATTTTGAAAGTGTTTTTTTCTTTTCTTTTTTGGGACCTTTTTAAAGGTAACAATTAAGGTCAAAATTCAAGTACAAGCCTAAAGCTTAATCTCCCTAAATCTTTTTCTAGCTAAAATAATTAAGCATTTAACTTTTTCTTTTCCAAGTAAAAAGGTACGTCATCTTTTTCTCAAAATAATAGACCTAATTAAGGACTTAATTGCTAATATCTTTTTCATAGATCTTAGTTAACCTAATTTACACTTTCTAACAAAGGATAAAAGCCATGCTCATAGTTAGATTTGAAAATTTTACAAATTTACTTTTAAAATTTTTATTTTGGTAAAAAAAAATCATAAAATTACTAAATTGATTTACATTTGCCATTATTTATAATGGCAATGATAAATATGAACCATATTATTAATAGTAGACCTGGCAATTTTTAAAACAATCCGAAGTGATCCAAACTTAAAGGAAATCCGAATGATCCAAAAATTTTAGGATCGAACCACAAGCTCGAAAACCTGTGACCCAATTTTTCACTAAAATTTTTTTATTTTATATCACATTTATTTATAAATTATAGTTTAATTAATTAACTCTCTCTCTCTCTCTCTTTCTCTCTCTCTCTCTCTCTATATATATATATATTATACCATTTAATAATATTCTCATTCCAATTTTATATAAAAATTAGATTCAATCGAAAAGAAATTGAAATATCTAATTGTTTAAGTTTTGTGCTGCAAAAAAAAAAAAATTAAAGGAAACAAAAAAAAAGTGAAAATGAAAATAATAATTAAGTTGCGTACAATGTTTATCGTATTTTATTATTTCTATTCTTTGCATATTTTCTTTTTTGATATTTCTTCGCTCCATGCTTTAATTCGTCGTTGGTTTACTGTTTACGGTTTGTCCATCATATTGTGAGGTCATCGCCGCTCAGTCATGCTTTTTCAATTTTTATCTAACCAAATCATAGCATCTCAAAATCTGTAAGAGTGTAACACCTCAAAAAATTTAAATTTGTGAATAGTATTCCAGCCATGAATACTACTTACTGAGATGAATAGTGCCATCCATAACATGAATAGTATTTTTCTAGGGCTATGAATAATACCATTTGAGACAAACACAAGAATTGAATTTGAGACAAAATTAAGTTCATTTAAGGTATTTAAATCTAAAATTAAAATCCGTGTCACGGTTTCGCAGTGAAGAGTGGCATGTTTGATTAAGTTTGACCAATGGTCAAGTTGACCCGGGGCACCGAAAAAGCTAAACTAATAAATATGATGAATTATTTATGATTTCAATTATGTATTTTAAGTAGGAGAAAATTTATTAATGATGTCATGATTTATTTAAAAATTTTAAATTATAAGAAAGGAAAATGATGAATTTTGATTATTCTTAGATCAAATAGTAACACATCCAATAATGACCATTAGTTTAGTTGAATTGAAAAGAATTTTGTGTGGAAAAAATTATGTACCATTGAATGAAATATTGATCAAGAGATGCTAATCATTCAAAATAAAAATAAAAAAAATGAAAAGTAAAAAATTTAAGAACTCTTGGATTGAATAGTGCCAAAAAAATGGGAAGATTTTTTATGTAGGGATGAAGTTTGGATGTAATAGTAACCAAATTAATTTTAACTCTTGATTTAGTGTATGTAAATATTTTTGTGTAAACTTCAATTTTAGCTATAGGATGTAATGGTGTTTAGATAGATGTTAGCCATCCAAATTAAAAGATGTGAATAAAAGAAAATGAAAAAAAGGGAGATATTGCTAAGCTCTTGGATGAAATAGTGTAATGACGGATTCTAACCATCCATTGTAATTAAAAGAAAATTTTGTAATTTATGTTTTAAGTGCTCAATCAATAGCATAGAATATAGCACTTCTTATATGAGTTTTAATTGTTCGAATAAAAGGTATTACAGAGAAGTATCTCTATTATTTCTCTAGTAAAATTTACTATTATAATTATCATTTCAAAGTTTAGTTTAATTCATTTTTTTCTTCTACCAATTGAAAAAAAAAAGAGGTGGCATACAAGTAGAAACAAAAAGAAAAGAAAAATAAAGAATAGGGTTAAAGATTTTTATATAAATTAATAAATATATAAAAATATGTATTTTACTAATAGTTTGGTTGATTCGGTCTTAGCGATTTTTAGATCTTGAACACCAAAACGAAATGATATAATCGAATTTTTATTTCAAAAGCAAACCGATTAAACAAAAACAAAACTAAATATACCAAATTGCTCAGATTTGATTTTTAGTTTCATTCCGATTTTTCAGTTCTAACTGTTAGGAGTGTTCAAAAAACCATTGGATTTAGTTAACCGAGAAATCGAATAAAAAATTAGGTTAACTGAACCTATTTTTATGACTAATGGTTAGCATTTTTAAAAAATCGATATTAACAAACTAGTTTTTTTAAGCGTATGTACCGGCTAGCCGAACCGATAAGCGATACATAAACATTCCTATAATATATTAACTTTATTTCACTTTTTTTTTCTTTTTATTATAATTTTTAATTTTACTATTTTTATATTTAATCATTGATATTCCTTCGCTTTCTTCCTTCCCCCTTCTTAGTTCAATTGAAATTGAGTAACTCATTACCTTCTGGGTGGAATTGCTACCTTAATTCTTAGCGGATAGATCCGTAGTAGGTGAGAAAATTACTCGTTTGATTAAATACGCTACCAATAAATTTTTACCTCTTAAAATATATTTCAATTTCATTTTAATTTTCTTCAAAAACATTTTAGTTAATTTATTAATCTTTCAATATGCCCATATTTAGTATTTTTTATTATTTCTTGCTTTATCAATTTTTCATTAATGAAAATCAAAATATATTCGAAAAGTTACATAATATTAATATATTAACTAAAATTTTTAATAATTTTAAAAAAAACTAAAATTTTAAATTTATGTGAAAATAATGTGTGTCAACTTAAAAAAAATAAAGGAAAAGAGTTGTTAATATTGGATGAATTTATTTTAATAATTTTTATTTTTTAAGCAATTTTGCTATACTTTTAATTTTATTATTCTAATTATTTTAAAGTTTTAAGTTTTTTTTAATTGGTGATTAGTAAATGTAACCGTCTATATAATTAGAGTGATCATATACCGGTTAATTTATTTATTTATTAAGTCTTAATTTTAAAAATAAAGTTGCTTATGCCCACCAAAACCTTTTATTTTAACAACAATTACTACAAGAAAATGAGTGATTAGCGACCGAAATTTAGCGAGGGAATGGTTTTCATCTCTAATTAGTGACGAAAATTAAATTCCATCGCTAATTTGGGAGCAAATAGTTTAATTTAGCAACGAAATGAAAATTCCATCGCTAAAAGTGGCAGGATTGATTTGCATTTTAGCAATGGAATTTAGTGATGGAAAAAAATATTCCATCGCTAAAATAAGAGCCAAAGAAAACTGCAAAAAATTGCTATGAATTTTAGCGACAGAATGGAGATACCGTCGCTAAAAATAGCGACGATAAGTACAAATTGTCACAAAATAGCGACGGTCACTATTTAGCGACTGTTGTATGTATCGTCGCTATTTTTAGCGACAGAATAGAAATAAATAGCGACGGAAGCTTTCTTCCATCGCTGAAAAATGGGATATATAATCCTGTTTTCTTCTTCTCTCTCCTTTCTCCCTCTTCTTTCTTCTTCTCTCCTACACGCTGTCGCCGTCCTCTCCCCTTCACCCCCGCGGACTCTTGCCGCCAGCCAGATCTGGCGTAGTTGCATCCACGCCCATCACTGCTGGTCAGATCCACCATTTTCTTCTTCTCTCTCCTTCCTCCCTCCTCTTCTTTCCCCTCTCCCCTGCACGCGTCTTCTCCTTCCGTTTTGCCGGCTTCATCCCTCCAATTTGGCTTGGGCTGCATGTCTGTCACTGCCGCCAACGAGATGTGCCTCCCTTCTACCGAGGCTTTGGTTAGTTTTTCATTTTTTTTATTTCTATTAATTTATTTTATGTAATAAATTTATTTTGTTAATAATAAGTATATATATTTTTATTATTGTATTAATTTATTATATATTTTATTATTGTAGATTAAATTTATTTTTTGACTATTTAATTTTTATATTATATTTGTGTGTATATTTATTATTTTTGGTATATATTTTGAAATATAATTGTTATTATATTTATATATTTTTTTTAATTTGTGGCATATTATATGTATATTTATTTTAATTTGGTATGTTATTTGTGTATATATTTATTGTTTTGTGTATATTTATTGTATTATAATTTTTATTATATTTATATATTTTTTAAATTTGTGGGATATTGTTAATGTTTTAATTTGGTATTAAATTTGTGTATATATTTATTTTTTTTGTATGTATCTTGTATTATATATAATTTTTATTATATTTATATATTTTTTAAAATTTTGTGGCATATTTGTTAAAATTATATATATTATTGTTTTAATTTTGTATTATATTTGTGTATGTATTTATTTTTTTGTGTATATATTTTGTATTTTATATATTGTTATTATATTTAAAATATTATTAAATTTGTGGTATATTTGTTATTATATGTAGTATTATTTTAATTTTGTATTATGTTTAATTTTCTTTGTAAGCGTGTATTATATTTGTTATTATATTTATAATTTTTTTAAATTGTATTATATTTGTTGTTGTATGTACCCGCCACCACCGGTCAGATCCGGCATTTAGCTCCCCTACGCGTGTATTCTTTTTCCCTTCTACCGGCTTCCTCTCTCCATTTGGCTTGGGCTGCGTTTCTGTCACCGCCGACTACGACCCCACTCTCTTGCCGGTTGCTTCACTAAAGGTCAGTTTTTCATTTTGTTTTTTTTTTACTTTTTATTATTTATATTAATTTTATTTTCTATATTAAATTTATTATTAATTATAAGTATATATTTGTATTATTATTTTAATTAGGTATTTTATTTGTGTATATATATTGTATTATAATTTTTATTATATTTATAATTTGTTTAAATTTTTGGCATATTGTTAATGTTTTAATTTGGTATTATATTTTTTATGTGTATATATTTTGAATTATAATTGTTATTATATATATAATTTTGTAACTGGGTATTAAATTTGAGTATATATTGTAAAACTAATTACAAATTTGAAGAAATGGAATATAGAATTGACTTGAAATTAAATATGAAATTTGAATTACAGTGACAAGTTAGTGTATTACAAAATAGTTGTGCATTAAAAAATGTTGACACGTGATGGTACTAACTATGTAATTATGATTTTTGCACTACAGTTTAGCAATAATTAGTAATTTAGAAAGAAGTTGGATATATAGAAGAATAACACCTGATGGTTACATTAACCTTGAGTTTGTTGAAGGAGTTCAATCTTTTATTGAATATGTAAGCTCTCAACCTGCATACATGGACGGTTCAAAAATTAGATGTCTATGAAAAAAGTGCAAATACAGGTGTTATCTTCCTATAGAGGATATGCATCTCCATTTGTTAAAAAAGGGGGTTTGTACCCAATTATTTTGAATGGACACGATATGGAGAGCCAATAATTTATAGAATGTATAGAAGTAATGAAGTTAGACCGGAGGCAGTTGAAGCTGAATTTCAAGGGGGGGATGAATTTGTGACAATCAATGTTTATGCAACAGAAAATTCCTATGCCTAATGAGTTTTGATGCAGCAGGAAATTCATTTCAGCCAAATTTATGCACCGTCGAAGAAGAACCCAACCCAATTGCCATAAAATTCTTTGACTTACTTAATGTAGCTGACTAGAAATTATGGTGAGGCTGTAATAATATGACCTAATTAGGTTCTATTGCTCGAATATTGAACATAAAATCTGAAAGTCATATTTATGATCATAGTTTAAATGAAATCCTAGCTTGGTACAATGAATCATTACCTTCGGATAATAAAATGATTGACAGTTTTTACAATATGAATAAGCCACTTCGGGGTCTTAGTTTGCCAGTGAAAAAATTTGATTGATGCAGGCTGGGATGTATGCTTTTCTGGGGAGTTGATGAGGAATTATTGTATTGCGAATTTTGTAATCAACCAAGATTCAAGCTAATAAATGCTAATAAGAAGCAGAAATTAGTACCATACAAGCGGATGTATTATTTTCCTTTAACCCCAAGACTTTAGAGACTATATTCCTCCGATATTACTACATCTCACATGAGATGGCATAATGAACATGAACAGACGGATGGACTAATGAGCCATCCATCAGATACAGTTGCATGAAAATATTTCAATAACATCCACCCCGACTTTGTTGCTGATAGTAGAAATGTGAGGTTGGGTTTAAGTACTGATGGTTTTCAGCCTTTTGGGCAATCAAACCAACAATATTCATCATGGCCAATCATAATAATTCCTTATAATTTGTCTCAATGGATGTGTATGAATGAGACTTACATATTTTTAACAACGATTGTTCCTGGGCCGAATGCATGGTTAGCAAGATGCACTCGAAAGGTGAACGATCACGTTATATAAATAAAGACATATGGGCAAACTGGAAGCAGTACTGGGCATCAACCGATGCCCTCTTCATTGCCGATCGGAATTCTACTAATAAGTGGAGAGGACCAGAGGGAGTTAGTATTTCCTTACACACTGGAGGAACATTGGCCCATAGTGAGCATGCTGATAGACTTGTAAGTATTCAAATATTTGACTTTAGTGCATTAAGAGTTTTTTTATTGCAATAAATGCGACTCTTGATAATTCTCAATATGTTTGATTGAATAAAAAAGGATGGAAAAAATATTGTGTAAGGAGTTTGAATTGAATTTTTTTGGCAGAAAATAGTAATATAAATGTATTTTTGTGGATTTTATATAGGAGCCTTGCTATAAATTTATTGGAAATTCTGCCAAAATTTTATTAACCTAGATACAAGTATTTTTGTGTAAGGGCTTAGAATTAGATTTGGTTGGCATGAAAATAGTAATATATAAGTGTTTTGTGGATTTTATACAGGAGGTTTGGTACAAATTTAAGAAAAATTCTGCCCAAATTTTATTAACCTATAAGTTGTTTATAAGAGACATCTATGGGCATGACACATTATTCTCGTGAGTTATTTTTGCACACCCATACACAAAATCATGACGGTGTGACGTTTGTCAGCGACCGAGTTAAAGAAGTTCATGTATATTAATTTTACAATTTATTATTATTTTTTGTATATTATCTCAGTTTTATTTTAGTAATAAATAACATTTGAAATAATTTTATGACAAGAGTGGGTACTAGAGAGTTTTTATAGTCAGCAAGTGAATCATAAGATTCTTATGCAAATACTTGTTATTCGCATTCCTCTCCAGCCTCTACAGCTACAACCAGTAGGTGTACGACAACTAGTAATGAAGCCAGTGAGCTTCGCAACACAGTAGACATATTGATGAGCTGCATTAATAAGTTGGAGGATTTTATTAACCGAAAATTACCAATGACACGTGAGCATAGTCGTCTAATCATCCAGATTCACCACCTATTTAGTTAATATTTTTACTTTTTCTACTACATACGTTTAGTTATAGTATCATTAATTATATGTTAATGCATTATTATTACGTTTTTATCAAATTTACTTATTTTAATTAATACTTTTTCCATTATAATTTTTATATTATTTATTATTATATATTTAATTTATTTTTTTAAAAAAATTACCATTAAAAAATAGCGACGGACTATTACTTTCCACCTCTATTTTTAGCGACGGAATATATTTATCCGTCGTTAAATTTAGCGACGAAATGTTAATAGTGTAACGACCCGCTTTTGCCCTAGAAGAATTTCGAAATATTTGTTCAGTAATTCAAGAGTTTGTGTGTATAAGAGAGTGTATTTGAATGAGTTCCCGAGTTTATTAAGGTTAAAAGTTTTGCTAGAAGAAAATTATTTAGAGTAGATGAATAAGTGGCTTGTGTGTGTGGGTTCTGTCGCGAGCGCGACAGAATGCTTCACGAGAAGCCTATTGGAGTTGAATTATTTGATGTGTATCGAACACGTGGCGGCATAGGAGTTTGACAAGTGGCATTGTAGGAGGTTGACACATGGCTATAAGGGAGTGTGACACTTGGCTTTGACTTGTTTGGTTGTTAGCTAATTAATGTATTTATAAAAGGTAAGTGGTATTAAGTGAGAATGGTTGGCATTTATGTTGGTAATTGAATTTGGATGAGGGTTGACCAGCTGATTTGCTTTCTTTCCCACGTTGTTTTGCCTTCAGCCTTTGTTCTTTCTTTCATTTTCTGCTTTTTGGCCTTTGCTTTCCTTTTGTTTTTCTTTTGCTCTTTCTTTGGTTTTCTACCATGCTCCCTCTCTTATTCTCTCTTTTGTTTCCTTTTCTTCTTCATTTGCTTTGCTCCTTAAGTGAGTTGGCCACTTGGATTGGTTTGAAGAGAGTTTTGAGAGGGTTGATTCTTGTGAAGAGGTAAGTTATAGACTTTTATGTTTGGTCTTCATCTTCTACTTTGTTTCTGTTTTTGATTTAAAGTGAAAAACAAGGTTTGATTCTTGGATTGTCTTTGTATGATTATATTCAAGCTGTGGACAAGAAATTGGATAAAGGGAAGGAGAAGATCAGAAACGAGTGGAGAACAGAGATTGAGCTGTCCAAAGGTTGGGATCGAGTGTGATTTTATGATTTCTGCATGTGTTCTTGAGTTATATGCTTGAATAAAGTATATTTGTTTGGATATTCATTTTGATTATTTGCAGTGTTCCTATGTTATATGTATTTATATATGTTTATGAGTATGTGACTTGATCATTTGAGTGTGTGTTGATGATAAAGTTTGGTTTTGGCAAATTCTGTTCATTTTGCATCTGACCTTTGTGAAGTGTTTTCGTCATAAGTAGAGTTCCAGACCTCTAAATTAAATGATTATTAAGCCATTAAAACTATGACTTCAATATCTATAAAAGTCCCAGAAATGATCTTGAGCAAATTCTTGCTCTAAGACCCTAAAAATAGGCCAAAACAGATGTGTCTCTACTTTGGCCGGTTCATTTGAGCAGTTCAGATTGTGTAGATCATATCTGACGTTATCGATGTCAAATTGACCTGAAACTTGTCTCATTTGAAAGATAAATTCCTAAGGAACAATTTTTAAGAGGATGTTTTGCCTAAAAATAATGTTTAGACGTTGGTTTAAGAGATAGTTTGAGGTGAAAAGCAATCTCATGAAGTTCTAGTTGGAGCTTACCGTCGCGAGCACGAGAGGGGTCGTGAGCACGACAGAACAGGTCATCAAAGTGATTTTCTTCTTGATTTAGAGCCCATGGTTGGAAGAATCAATTTCCCACCTTTACCCTCAACTAATTTGTATATTTTTACGTGTTTTTCTCCCCGAATTGAACCCGTATTACCCCTAAATGTTTCCGTGGTCTATACCATGCATGTTTAGGTTTATCAAATGCTATGGCATAAGAGTTTAATAATGGAATTAAACGTATACATGCTTTTTTTTAAGTGTTGAACATGACATGCCATGTGATCTTAATTATTTTATAAGGCTTGAGTTAGTGTAGTGCATTTAGTATAGGATATAGAGTCTTTGTGCAATCTGGCTTCTGCCGCGGGTGCGACTTCTTGTTGTGATCACGACAGTGAACCCCTTTCCGCCCTGTTCTATTTCTGAAAAATATTTTCTTCTGTCTTGCTTTGCATGTTTTCTCCCTAGTGCATAGTGTATGCTTACTTGTTCCTCCTTTACATTATAATTAGAGTTTTGTATTGGTAAATATTCCGTCGCTAAATATGGAGATAAAAGCAGCGAAAAATAATATTCCGTCGCAAAATATGGAGATGAAAAATAATATTCCTTCTCTATTTTAGCGATGGAAGATATTTTTTCGTCTCTAAAAATAGAGACATAATCTTGCTTTCCGTCATTAAATTTAGCGACGGGCTAATTCCGTTGTTAATTTTAGAAAGGGCGAATATAACGACGGAAGCTGTCTGTCGCAAGATTTCGTCGCTAAATAATTATATTCTTGTAGTAAATGAAGCTATATTATAGTAAAAAAGTTTTAATTTTTAAGTAACTGGAACATTTTAATTTTATTTATGAATGCATCTTATGATTGTAGTAGTTAACCGAAAAATATTGGTTAACCAATCTGAAAAATCGAAATCGATTGACTGCTTAATGTTTAGTATTTTGAAAAAATCAATATTAATGGATTGATTTTTTTT
The DNA here is from genome assembly GCA_947683425.1 of Excoecaria cochinchinensis. Classification (NCBI taxonomy): domain Eukaryota; kingdom Viridiplantae; phylum Streptophyta; class Magnoliopsida; order Malpighiales; family Euphorbiaceae; genus Excoecaria; species Excoecaria cochinchinensis. The sequence goes on from CANTUQ010000116.1 coordinate 9,445,435, forward strand.
GCTCATAGACTGGTTTAACCGGTCCATGAGCATCCTCCTAACTGTGATCCAAGATGCAATCAGAATTGGCACAAAAAATAAGTTACCATATCTAAAAAATTCAAAACTGAAAAAAATTGATCCAAATCCACTAGACCTGGCCTTTTTTTGGGTCTAACGACAAATATATATATAAAAAAAAGAATGGTTCATGGTTGCCTTCTCCGTTATAATAAAAATAAATTAAGAATAAATTTATACTAACTTGTATAATTTAATGATAAATTTGACCATTCTTTTTAATATATATTGCATTCTTTTGGGAAAACAGGGCTTCCAATCTAAAACAAATTGAGTGAATGGAATCCTAGTGTTGTAGGACAATTGCAATTATTTGAGCCCTTCCATTCCATTTATCCGACAACTTAGAGTTGGCCTCGCTCGTCCACACAAGCATTTACACTTGTAAAGGAGATGGCAAGTTAAGTGTCTAAATGCAATTAGAGTGTGGGATTGAAGGAGTTTTGATAATTATCCCAAAACATTATAAAAGATAAAGCTTGCAAAGTATTTGGGACTTTTTGAATAATTTTGGGGATCCCCTTCTTATGTGAAACGTGAATCATAAAATAATTTGAGCCATTCCATTCCATTCCATTTATCCCGCAACTTAGAGTTGGTCTTGCTCGTTCACACAAGCATTTACACTTGCAAAGGTGATGGCAAGTTAAGTATCTAAATTTAATTAGAGTGAGGGATTGAAGGTGTTTTGATAATTATCCCAAAAAATTATAAAAGGTAAAGCTTGCAAAGTATTTGGGACTTTTTTAATAATTTTGGGGATCCCCTTCTTATGGGGTTGATTTCACTCACAGTCACTCAACTTATCACTTATCGTGCAAAAGTAACCAACTTTTTTTTCTGACTTAAATGTCACTGAACTTTTAACATTTTTGCAAAAAAGTCATGTTGACCGAAATCCAGCGAGAATACTCGTCGGATTGATGACATGGCATGCCATGTCAGAAACTACATGTCGTTTAATAATATCTCCAACAAATGCTACATCTAAATCAATTTCACTCACGGTCACTAAACTTATCATTTATCGTGCAAAAGTAACCAATTTTCTTTTTTTTTCAACTTAAATGTTACTGAACTTCTAAAATTTTTGTAAAAAAGTCATATATTTACTATTCGTTACCACGTGTCATATGCCATGTCATCAATCCGGCAAGAGTTCTCGCTGAATTCTGGTCAACATGACTTTTTTACAAAAATGTTAGAAGTTCAGTGACATTTAAGTCAGAAAAAAAAGTCGGTTATTTTTGTGCGATAAGTGATAAGTTGAGTGACCATGAGTAAAATTGACCCCCTTCTTATGTGAAATGTGAATTGTAAAATAATGAACTTCTAAGAAGATGAATCTTTATTAGAAGTGGGCAATTTTTGACCTCATTTGAAAATTCAATCGGAATTCATCTAAAAATAGTGACTCAAAACGTGAATTTGGATATGAAGAAAATTTGAATAAATCAAATCCGAATGATTCGAAAATTTTATTGTCAAATTCGAAATCTGAAAAATTTACCTAAAAATATCTAAATCCGACCCGAACTCATGATCGTTTTTTTCAATCAAATTTCATTTTGTCATATTTATTTATAAATTATAGTTTATATATATATATAAACTAAAACACTATACCGATTTATTAATATTCCCATTCCACTTTTTATATAAAAATTAGATTTAATTAAAAGAAAAAATAAATATCTAATTGTTTAAATTTTGAACTACAAAAGTGATAGAGTTGAGATACACCCATGACTATAATTTGGATGAAGTTTCAATCCAGATAGAATTAAGTAATTCAATCTGATTAATATTACCAAATTCTATCTCAGAAAGAGTCTGAATTATACTAGAGATAGGTCTCTAGCCTTTAAGATATCTATAAATAGATAGGAGATCTCAGTATTTGGTAACAAGAAAACGTATAGGCCGTAAGACTGCTCATTCCCACTCACACTTGTTTTTGTCTTGATCTTTCAAAGGCTTTTAGATTATGGAATAACTGTTGTTATCCTACTCGGGAGTAAAAGACAGGCCAGTAACCAAAAACAAACGGGATCCTTGTAGACGCTTCCATGATGTGTTTTTGTGCTACAAGAGGTAGGTACCATTATTAATGTTACCTCCATAAATTGTATGTGTGTAATTTTTCCATCATTGGTACCAAAGCTATTGTTTTTGCATCCTATCATATGGCTAAATAGATCTAAAATTTTATATGAAAAATTATTAGATCCATGATGCATAACACAACAAAAATTTATTTTTTGTGTGAAAAATATATATGTGTATATATTGTGGTTCGAAAATTGTTTATATGTACACCGCGATTCGAGAGGACGATATGAGTGTTCAAAATACAAAACTAGAAGTCATAATTTCTAATTTTTGACCTCACCATTGGAATCACTGACCCCAAAAACCCCCCACCAGCTGAAATCCACAAGAGTGAATCCAATGGGAAGGTGGGTGTGGTGTGCACGCGCCACCACTCGAAAGGCGAGTACGTGTGGGCGATGGCCCATACACGCGTAGCCACATGTCAACAGTGATGTGTCACTACTGACATGTGGCCCAATGGAAGAATGCCACATGGATGGAAGTGGCCATGCCACATGGTGATAACGTGTCAACATGGGTGACACGTGGCCCAACCAGGGGGATGTGGACAACTGAGTCGTGCCACGTGTCATGCATGTGTCAATGATGACGTGACATCCCTGACATGTGGTTGAATGGGACCACGCCACGTGTCTGATAGGTGTCATGCCAGGTGGTGGTGACGTGTCAGCCTAACGCCACGTGTGCACCGGGTGGACCAATAGGGTTCGGACACGTGGCATGACGTTTTGACACATGCATTATGTGGTGTTTCCACGTGGCAGAATGGAGAGAGATGCGCGTGAGGACGAGTGATGCGCGTGAGACATGTCAATTCTCCCCTAGTCGGTGCGTGTGGGCGCGTGCGGCGTCATCTAGCCACCAAATCAGCTCCAATTTTTTGCAAATTAATTTTTCAAATTATTTTTGAGTTTTTGGTCATTTTTTTAAAATTTTTTGATGACCATAAAATTATTTTTTATTTTTAAAATTTTAAAAATATTATAAAATAAAAAAAGGTGTATAAAATGTGTTTTCTGCCTTTCAATATGTTTAAAATATTTTGAAAAATTTTTGAGGTTCTGTCTTTACTTATTGATTAAAATGTGTTTTAATTATGTTATTTTGTACATAAGTGTATAAAATTTTCTATAATATATTGCATAAATGTTTAATAAGGACACCGATTTTTCCTTAAACTACACATAGATTGCTTTTAGAAATGCAAGAGTGCAATCAATAGGAAACATGAAAATACGAAGGAAGATTTGAGCTGATGATATTGATGCAATAGTGCATTATAAAGTACATATGTGAGAACAAATATAAGAGTGCATTTGGATTGGTGGTATGAGTATGAAAATGGATGATAGAGTCTTGGTTAAAGTGTTGACTGACTCTTTTGAATATCATCTAGAACTGAGGGAGTTATTGGAAACTATCTAGTTCAAAAGAGATAGATTTTATAGAAAATTTATAATCCAATTTTTGGTTCGAGTTGCCAGAAGGAAAGTATTAAGAAGCAACCCTAAAAATCTGTGACAATATTGAGAAATGGACGGAGTGTGCATCGTCCATGGCTTCATCAATGGACTTATGAATTGTGTGATGAATTAATGAAGTCGGTCAAAGAAATAATCGTAATACCTAAAAAGATTTTATGAAATTTAGACTTTTAGAATAGTTGATATAAGTGTTAATTTGAGTTGGCGTTTATTTTTGTTAAATAGGATTTATATTTTTAATTGATATTTGACATGAGTGTCTTATTTTAGAATTATTGGATTTTATATATTGATTACATAAATGCATTTATTTATTATTCTTGGCATTTAACTTTATAATAAATGTGTTTATTTTAATTATTAATTGCCTTGCAATATTTTATGAGTAAAATGATTGCATGTTTATTAAGTAGAGACTTAATAAAAATCCCCTTATAAGTTTGAGAACTTAATAATCCAATAATTTAGATTTATTTTGCATGAAATTTTAACCTATAAGGTTGGACATTAGGATTTCGAGGGTAATTGGATAATATTAGTAACCTTTTTGAATTTGAGCCAAATAGAAAATTTTACTAGGTTATTATTTCAAATGCATAGTAAATTGTATATATTGTTTTATCTCCCTTAAATATGTGCAATATTATTCCATTTGAGATCAGAGAATCCTAATGGACACTGCTTCAAGTCAATTATCGCCAAGCTTAATAAAAATATGAAGCTAAATGGTAATAATTATAAAATCTGGAATATGAAGATCTAGAATGTGCTTAAAGAGCAAGAGGAGATAAAACCCTTAAGTTCGGTAATGACTGAACCAAAGGACGATACCACAACCCAGCAAAGGCAGGATCGAGATGCCTATGTGGCATGAAAAAAAGTAGAATTTCACTTCTCGCATCATCTTACTGAGTGCAATGGATGATGTTATCACTAAGCCATTCTTCAAGTATCAAAATGCAATGGATTTGTGGATCGCTTTGTGAAAAAAGTTTAAAGGTGTGACTCTGACTAAATTTGATACATATTAGAAGAAGTCTGATTATTTGATGCAGAAACATTTGAGAGATGGAAAAGGGAAAAATGAGCTTAGTGAGTATAGTCATAAGTTGACTAACGAGTAGTAGGTCCAAGCTGTTATCCGTTCCTTACCCAAAAGTCGGGAGCATATAAAGATGCAACTAACTCATATGGATAAGGATAAAGACATTTAAGGATGTTGCTTGTCATTTAGAGCTTGAAAGGGGACCGTCCGGTAGCGATTAAGGTCAATACTATAGTGCATATGGCACAGTCCCATTCTGGTAGAATGAGTTCTAACTAAAATAATAAAAGAAGCTTTAAAAGTAGGGATAAGGAAAAGGCTCGAAAGCTTAAAAAGCAAAAGATAAAATAGAATCACAATAGGTCTAAAGGCAAAAAGAAAACAAACATTTCAAGAGTGAAATATTTTCAATTGCGAAATATTTTCAATTGCCAACTGAAAAGATGCTATATAAGAGACTGTATTGTGCCCAAAAAATATACACTATTCTGACTCAAGAGTGAGTGAAATTTATGCATTAGTTCTAAATTTCATCCTTTTGTGGGTGATAGATTCAGAACCAATGGACCATGTAACAAGGGATAGAGATGCCTCTATTATGAATTTAGGTTTTGTTGTTACTTTATTAAAATTTGTTTTCAATTTACATTTTGAGGATGACAGTATACGTTTGTGCCTGAATGATTTTTATTATGCTTCTGGTTATGTGCTGAACGATTTTATTGTTATGGATGTAGACCATGACTATTTTAGTAAAACTAGTTTTTCCTTTAATTCCTTATTTTTCACATAGTCATGAGTGCAATGTGAAATTATGGCTTGCTAAATTAAACCATATTGGGAAAGACTGAATGAGTCAGCTAGCCAAACTAGGTTTAATAGGTGATTCAAATGAGGTTGAATTGCCTACATACGAGCATTGCCTAAAAGGAAAAACTAGTTAGAAAATCATTCAAAAAAGGTACTGGAGCCAAATTTCCACTGAAATTAGTTCATTCTGACATATGTGGTTAAATGAATGTAAGAGCGAGGCATGAGGCCTACTACTTCATCATATTTATAGATGACTATACTAGGTATAGTCATATCTATTTAATTTCTCACAAATCAGAAGCATTGAGTTGCTTCAAGACTTATATGAGTTTAATTGAGAATCAATTAGATAAAAGGATCAAAGCTTTAAAAACTAACAGAGGTCGGTGATATCTTACAGATAAATTTAAAGTTTTATGTGATGAAAAAGAAATTGAACATCAGTTGTTCATTCCTAGAAATTCACAACAAAACAGTATTGCGAAAAGGAGAAATAGGACTCTCCTAGATATGGTTAGATCTATGATGACAGAGGCAAATTTTCCTATCTCCTATTGGGGAGGTACTTTATTGACTACTACATATGCTCTAAACCAGATGCCCTCAAAATCTGTCACTTCTACACCTTATGTGTTGTGGACTGGTCGACAAGCTAACTTAAGCCATTTACGACCTTTAGGTTATAATTCTTACATCTATGATATCTCAATTTGGTAAATTGAGACCAAGAGGTAAAAGAGTATCTATGTGAGATATTCTGAAGTATCAAAAGGGCACATTTTTTTTGGTGAGCAAGAAAATGACACTGTAATAGAATTTAGATCACGAGTCGTCATATTATTAGATAATGAATTTTCAAAGTTGGGCAAAGTGAATTAAGATTTCACTTTCTATTAATCTCAAGAAGAAAAACCATCAGGATTACTCCATCCGAGTGGGAGGGATTTAGAGGAAGAAGGTTAAGACCCTCATCCTCTAAACCAACCAGATGTTTGAGACCTTATTTGAATAGGAGTATTCTTTACTCTAGTGGGAGGAAAGAATATGGTATTCCTGACTCTAGTGGAACTATGAAACATGGTCCCCATAGGAACATTGTGAATCACGATGAATATATGAGACATGTTTATCAAGATTTAGAACTGCAAAAATCTAAAAGGATAAGTGTTCAACACCGACGATTTAAAATCAAAGGCTTGAACGAAACCCTTTTGGTTACCCCACAAGATAAGAAAGAGCATAAAAATATTCAAAAGGCTTTTTCATGCCCATCTAAGGAAAAATGGATTAAAGCAATGGAAGAAGAAATGACTTCCATGAGATCAAACCATGTTTGAGAATCGGTTGATCTACTGGAAGGACATAAATTAGGAATAAATAGATTCTCAAAGTGAAGTGAAAGGCTGAAAGAAGTATCAAAAGATACAAGACTCAGCTAATTACTAAGGGGTTTACTCAACAGGAAGATATTGACTATAAGGAGACTTTCTCATCTATTGTAAGATTTACATCTATAAGGTTGATTTTAGCCATAATAGCGAGTTTGGACCTAGAGCTAAACAAATGGAAGTGAAGACTAGTTTCCTCAATGGAGAATTGGATAAAACAACCTATAGGTTTCATCGAAAAAGGCAGTGAACATAGGATTTGCTGATTGATGAGCCCAATTTATAGCCTTGACAGTCTTTAACACAATGGTACTTGAGATTTCATCATACAATCATGTCGAATGGGTTTAACATGATTGATGAAGATCATTGTGTTTATAGTAAAAGCTTTGAAAGTAAATTTATCATTTTGGCATCACATGTAGATGACATACTTAAAGCTGAAAATGACAAATGGTGCGTAAATGAAATCAAAAATTGGTTATCGTCCAACTTTGAGGTAAAGGATATAGGTCAAGCATATTATATTCTTGAAGTTAAGATTTCAAGAGATTGTTTGAGAAGGTTGTTGTCTTTTTCTTATGAGAAATATATCAACAAAGACCTTGAACAATTTAATATGCAAAACTATAAACCCATAGATAACCTTATTGTCAAGAATCAGTTTTTAGCAAAGATGTGTATCCTAGGACGCAAGAAAAAATGAGCATATGAGGAATGTTCTATATGCCAGTGCCGTGGGTAGTCTTATGTACGCGATATTGTGTACAAGACATGATATATGATATACAGTGGGCATAGTAATTAGATATCAATCTAATCCATGCAAAGCACATTGGAAGCAATTAAAAGGATACTTAAATACTTTAAAGGTATAGTAGATTATTCTCTTTATTATCAAGAAAAGGATTTGTATTGAGAGAATACAGAAATGTTGATTGGGTAGAAGATATGAATAAGAGGAAATCCACTACAGGTTTCATATTCTTGTTTGGCAAGAGTGCCATCTCATGGAATAGCAAGAAATAAATCTGCGTAGCCCTATCAATAGTGGAAGTTGAATTTGTCACTTCCTCAACTGCAGTACAAAAGATAGTTTGGCTAAAATGGTTTGTGACCCATTTAAGAGTAACTGCCTCAGAGGTATCAATGACAGTCTATAGTGACAGTCAGTCATTAGTAGCTTATAGTGAGATTAAACATATCGATATTAAGTATCAATATATGAGAGATATTGTTGCACAAGGAGAAGTGAACTTACAGTACGTTTGTATGCATGCAGATCCATTGAGTAAACCTGTAGCGAGAGATGTCTTTTGAGAGACACATTAGATCTCAAAGTTTGCATAGAATTTAATTGGTACTGTTATATTTTGTATAATCCCTTAATGTTATTATTTATGAATAATAACCAAAGTTCATTATTGGCAATACATGAGTGTGAATGTTTATGTGTAAACATTTACTGTTATTTATATGAGTTTAAACATGTCAGACAGAGAAGTAGCTCACTCACAATGGTGTTTACCTTAGTTTTGTCAATGAGTTAGCAAAGACTAAGATGAGACAATTTTTGAACATATGAGAATGCTTAAGAGCCTATTCAAAATAAAAGTATCGTGCGAGATAAAGAAACACATAAAGTTGTATGCTTTGGATTGAGATCCAAATAAGGATTGTATGAAATTTGATGGTAAGTTAAACATAACTATCATGTTCTATCTAAAAAGCAAGAAGTAGTCCTTAAGTAAGCGGATTTCGAAACATCGCAACCTTACGCTTCTATATGGTGTTATATATACACATTATTAAAATGTGAGACATGTGCTCCTTTAAGGGAAGGAAAGAACACCATAACACATTTTTTATACCGTGTTTGCTTAAGTGACCAAAGGGATGGGAATTTAATATTATTGATCTCAATTTTTCCTATTGTGAGACCCTATTTATATTTTGACCCTTAGAACCCTTAATTTATCCCTGAAATATGTTCAATGTGGCTAACTTAGTTAGTCTCCAAGAGGTCCGGGAAAAATTTAGGCCTAGAGGATCTAGCTAGAAAAACGAGTTGAATCATGATGGATGGCACACAATAAGAGAGGAAGATAGCCTTTTGATCACATTCAATTATTTTGTGGTTCACCGGTATGCCTATTATAGTTTCTATGAGTAGAAACATAATAGTGGATACAAAAATTGTTTTATGAGATCATGAGTTAAAACAGTGAATGTGAGAAGGCTATCTAGGGTTAGGATACATGAAAATGAAGATCTTATTTTTCGAGACACTATATATCCCTAATAGGTGTATAGCACTAGTGCTCTTAAGGTATGCTGGTCATACAATCTACCTGCCTATATAACTGGAGATTATGAATGGAATATGTTCCGTCATTTGCGAGTGGGAGATGATAGAATTGGGATACGCCCATGACTTTAATTTGGATAAAGTTCTAATTCAGATAGAATTAAGTCATTCAATTTGATTAACATTACTAAATCCTATCTCAGAAAGAGTATAAGTTATACTAGAGATAGGTCTCTAGCCTTTAGGATCTCTATAAATAGATGGGAGATCTCAGTATTTGGTAATGAGAAAATGTAAATGACGCAAGGCTGTTCGTTCCCACTCACACTTATTTTTATCTTGATCTTTCAGCAGCTTTTAGATTGTGGAATAGCTGTTTTAATCCTGCACGTGGGTAAGAGTCAGGCCAATGACCAAAAATAAACGGAATCCTTGTAGACACTTTGGCAATGTGTTTTTGTACTATAAGAGGTAGGTACCATTATTAATGTTACCTCCATAAATTATATATGTATAATTTTTCCATCAAAAAGATAAAAGAAAAATAAACAAAAAATGAAATGAAAAATAATAATTAAATGGTGTACAATGTATATTGTATTTCACTATTTCTATTATTTGTATAATTATTTTTTCGATTTTCTTTTCGCTCCATATCCTAATGTATCAATGTTCTACTGGTCACAACTCATCTATTATCTTGCAACGCCGCCATTGCTCATTCGTACTATTTTTTTTCTCAATAAATCACAGCATCTCAAACATAAGACAGAGTGTAACGCTTCAAAAATTATGAATTTTTGAATAGTGTATTTTGGCCCATAAATAAAATTTTTTGAGATGAATAGTGCCACTCTGGACATGAATAGTTTTTTTTCTAAGCTATGAATATTGCCATTTGAAACAAAGACGAAAACAAAGTCCATTTAAGGTATTAAAAATTGAAATTAAATTTCGAGTCTCGGATTTGCAATCAATAGTAATATGTTTAACCAATTTTGATCGTGACCAAAGTTTATCCAAAACACTGAAAAGTCGACCAATATGATGAGCTATATATGATGTCAATTATGCATTTTAAGTAGAGATAAAATTTATTAATGATATCCTAATTTATTTAAAAATAAATTTAAAATATAAAAAAGGAAAATGAGGAATTTTGATGACTCTTATATCAAATAGAAATATATCAATCATCACTAAAAAAAATTTAAATTAGCGACGGAAACTTTTCCGTCGCTAATTAGCGACTAAAATTAGAAGTAGTCGTGAATGACATTTTTTTTCAATTTTAGCAATAGAATAGCGACGGAATAAAGAATCCGTCGCTAAATTTTGGCGGTAATTTATGGCGCTTTTTTTGCGACTATTTAGAGACTAAATAAATCCGTCGCTAAATTTTGCGACTAATTTAGCGACTAGAAAATTAGTCGCTAAAATAGCGATGGAAATTTTAGTCGCTAAATTTGGAGACAATTTTAGCAATTTTGTTTGCGACTGATTTAGCGACTACACTGGTTGTCGCTAAACTATCTTAAATTAGCGACGGAATAGCGATATATATTTTTGTCACTAAAGTATTTTTAAATTTATTAAAATGATAATTTAATATAAAAAAAAAGGAGAAAACCCAAAACTACGTCGTTTTGGGCTTCCTCTTCCTTCTCTCTTTCATTTTCTTTCTTTTCTTCCTTTTCCCTTTCACTGCCCTGATCCCGTTCAAGCTCTCCTCCCACAATCTGCTCCTCCTTCCCATCGCTCTCCACTACCCAGCCCCCTTGTCACCACTGTCAACCGTCTGCGTCGCCTCCTCTCTTTCCCCCTTTTCCACGCGCGACGGCAGCAGCTCCTGCCCTCCTCCTCTTGCATTTGGAGTCAGGATTTGCAGCCTCTCGATCTCACTCTCTCTTACTCTCACTTTTCCTCTCCAGGTACTCTCTCTCTCTTTCTCTCTCTCTATCTGCTACTTATTATTTGCTTTATTAGTTTTCCCCTTTTGTACAAAAATTGTAGATTTTAAGTAGGGATTAAGAGCTCTCTCTCTCTCTCACCCGCTATCTCTTTTTCATTTTTCATTAATTAGCCAGTTAATTTCTGCAAGTCCAGGTAGCCTCCTTCCCCAACTCTATTCTAAATTTTTCTTGTTTGAATTTTACATCTGACTTCAATGAAATTATCTGAGATTTGTTATTACGTTGTGATTAAATGATTTGTGTTGCTTATCTTGCATTTTTTAATAGAACTTGTAGTGTTAGGATTGTAAATTTTCACTAAAAAATCTAGTTTAGGTTCATGCACACCAACTATTTGCTTAATTGCCTCAATGAATGTTCATGTCAGTTTCATGCTTTATAACTGATCTGTACAACATTTTTGTGCATTGATTCTTGTCAAAATTGTTAATGTGAACTGAGAAGGTTATTTTATAACTTGTTGGCATGGATTATATTCTTAAACAACATGAAAATTATTCACTTATGGCACTGTTGGAGCTGGATTAAAACTGCTACTTTGCTGGAAATTTGTCAAGTTTGAATTGAGCAATTTGTTCGGGAACAAGTTATAAAATGGCTACTCTGAGCAGTTTGCATTGATTCTTGTCAAAATGGATTATATGCTTTGTAACAACCCAATTTGGCTCTAGTAGAATTTCAGAATTTTTGTTTGGGAATTCAAGAGTTTGTGTGTATAAGAGAGTGTATTTGAGTGAGTGGCTTGGTGTGGGTTCTTTCGCGAGCGCGACAGAATGCTGAGCCCAAAGCCTACTTGAGTTGGATTATTTAAGGTGTATTGGACAATTGACATTGTAGGAGAGTGACACATGGCAGCATAGGAGTGAGATAAGTGGCAAGAGATATACATGTATTTGATTAAGAGATATACATGTATTTATGAGGTAAGTGGGTATTTAATAGGTTGGATGAGGGAGTGGAAAGCACAGCTATGCTTTTGGATTTACACAGCTGTGTTTTTGGCACATTAATTGGTTTGGATGAGGATTGACCAGCTGCTTCTCTTACTTTTTCCCACGTTCAATTGCTTTGGCCTTTAGTTTTCTTTTCCTCTTCCTTTGCTTTTCTGTCGTGCTCCCTCCCTTGCCCTTCCCTTTGTTCTCTTCTTCTTCATTTGGTTTGTTCTTGAAAGAGAACCTCTTGGATTGATTTGAAGAGTAAGAGAAGGTAAGTTTGTTTTGTTCTCCGATCTAACCTCCTTTTTCTTTCTTTTTTTGATTTAAAGTGAGAAAAAGTTTAACTCAAGTGTTTCTATGTGATTTGTGGAAGTTATGAACAAGAGATTGGATAAAGAAAAAGAAAAGGGTGGAGCTGAATAGAGCATGGAGTTCAAGCTTCCTAGAGGTTGGGATCGAGTGTAGTTTTATTATTCTTGCATGTGTTTACATGAAATATGTTTATAAGTATATAACTTGATCATTTGAGTGTGGGTTGATGTTGTTAGACGGGTTACCATGTAGTTGTGATGAAAAAGCTTGGTTTTGGCAAATTCTGCTTATTTGTCATCTGACCTCCGTGTGATATTTTTGTCATAAGTATAGTTATAGACCTATGAATTGAGTTATTATTAATCCAATAGAACCATGACTTCTATACCTATAAAAGTCACATAAATGACCTTGAGCAAAATCTTGCTCTAAGACCCTGAAAATTGGCTAAAAACCGTAGTGTCCCTGTTTGGGTCGGGTTACTTGAACAGTATAGATTGTTTAGCTCATAACTAGAGTTATAGATATCCAATCGACCTGAAATTTGTCCCATTTGAAAGCTAACATCCTAGAAAATTTTTTTATGAAGACCACTTTTCCTAAAAACGAGTTCTAGAGGGTTGTTTTTGCAATGCAAGTTTAGGATAAAAAGCAGTCTCGTAAGGCACCAGAGGCGAGCCTCTGTCGCGAGCGCAACACATGTCGCGACTTCGCGACAAAATAACCCATATTAAGACTTTTCTTCTTCATTTTGAGCCCATGGTTGGCATGGATCAACCCCTTACCTTTCCCCTCAACTTAGTATACATGATTAGGATTATTAAATGATTACAAAGTGGGTATCTATGAGAAAATACATTTGAATATGTTTAAGATTTGTAATTTAACTAATAAAGTAACAATGTACAATTGTGTGAAGGATAGTAAATGGCATCATAAATATGTGTGAACTTATGAGTGCATGTATATGATGATGTGATATAAGAGTTTATTCATGGAATTTAAATGTTACATGCTTTTAGTTGTTGAACATGATTAATAAAGATTGTATATGAATTAAATGTCTCTGAATTTGATGAGCGCACTTGAATTATAGTTGATGAGTTGACATTTGTCTATAGTATAGTATATATGAGTTGTTTATTGAGCCTAATTACCGTTATAGTGGATAGATAAGCATGCTTATAAAGGGCTAGAGTGCAGCTGCTAGAGTTGGCCTTAATTGTGCCTAGAGTTCGGAATACCTCGTGTATTCCATAGAGTTTGAGTTAATTCTCCATATGTAAGATACTGTAAACAGTATCCAGAGTTACCCATATCCACCATGAAAGGAATTCAAGCTTACTGTTCTTATTGTTGTTATTGTATAGTGAACATGAGCTGATTTAAAAGTATTCTTCTGAATAAATGCTACAGTACATGAAAGTAATGTTTAAGTACATTATAGTTCTGTATACAAGTGTATGATTACATGAGTGTGTTTACATGAATATGGACACATGATAATGTATATTTGAATAAATGATATGTACAAGTTATAGTGTACATGTATAAGTAAAAGAGTAGATGTTATATACATGTAAGCTCATAGTATTTGATATTTGAGCATGCAACCTATACACGTATAAAAGCTATATGCATTAGCTAGTTGATTTTGTTATATGAATTGTGTGATTTATTTGTGACTTCGTAAAGAAGTCCTTTGTATTATTTTCATCCCCACTAAGCGTTATCGTTTAGCACGGATGTTTGCTTCCATGTAGGGTTACAGGTTCGACCCAGTAAGAAGGCATCTGCAGGTCAAGGCCACTAGGAGTTCTGTTGTGATCTCTTTTTGTACAAGATAGAAATAGAGTTCGTGATGTTTTGAGTAACATCATTATGTAATAAAAGAGTATAGTTGTTACATGTAAATGTTAAAAGTATTTGTATATGAATCGAAAAGGAACATGTAATAACTATAAAACTTTTGTAATATGTACCGTTTATATATGTTAAAGAGAAGTGTGTTTTGTTTGGCCCTAAAGATATTCTAATTATTTATTGTTATCGCTTCCGCTAGTGTATGTATATGTATACGTATGTGCCCACGTGACGCCCCGATATTCCTTGCCGAGGGTATGGGGGTGTTACATGCTTAAACAACTTGATTTGTTATCATAATTTAATTTATCATAAACACCTTTTGAACCAAACCAAAATATGAAATGTTAACATTATATAATTGCCTTATTTTCAGCTGCAGAAGATAATTTATTAGTGGTCAAGCATATTGGTCAGAGCTTCAGATTTTTCAATGTTGAGGTACCGCATTTTCTGATTTTGTAGTTACTTGATATTTAACGATAGAAACTTGATATTTATTGTTTAAATTGTTAAGGCATTTCTTTTGGTTTGTGATTAGTATGAGAATTAGTGATGTACATTTAGGGGTGAGCATAATCGGTTAACCAGTCCATGAGCCCCAGTCCATTAACCAGTCTATTAATATCGATTTTTTGAAATTTCAGTCCATTAACCACTACAAGAAATCTGAGAAATAGAGACAGAAAATAGAGACGGAATTCCGTCTCTAATTGAAAATAGAGACGGAAATAGAGACGGAAATTTTCCGTCTCTATTTCGTCGGTCTCTAAATATTAGAGACCAAAATGTTCCGTCTCTAAAAATAGAGACGGAATAGTGCTTTCCGTCTCTATTTTTAGAGACGGAAGAAGCGTTTCGGTCTCTAAAAATAGAGACGGAAAGAACGATTCCGTCTCTATTTTTAGAGACGGAAACTCAATTCCGTCTCTAAAAATAGAGACGGAATAAGTTTTTCCGTCTCTATTTTTAGAGACGGAAAATGAATTTCGTCTCTATTTTTTTTGGAATTTTTTTAATATATTAAAATAAATAATATTAAATTTAAATATTCCTTAATTTTATATAATGAATTTTCGTCTCTAATTTATTGATTTTTTTTATATATTAAAAATAAATAATATTAAATTTAAATTATTCTTAATTTTATATAATGAAAAAAATTAAATAAACAATAAATAAATGTGAAAATACTGTATTATTTAATGTATTAATATATAAAAAGTGTAGTGAGATTACAAATAAAAAAAAGATAAAAATTCTAAAAATAATAACTAAGATGGAGGATAATACGGACGACCAGCAGACGGTACTTGCAGGTCAACAGGTAATTTAGGCTAATGAAGTTCTCCAGCATATTGATACGGTCCATTAGTACGCCGACCGTACCGCGTAGCTCAATGACCTCATTAGTACACCGACCGTCTCCAACTTCTGTCCATATTACTCATTAATATTAAACTGCTTAGAAAAAATCATAAGGTCGAAGTTAGTATTTAATTTGAACTCAATTCTCTAGCCTACTATATTTCGCTTTAATCCCTAATTAGTTTTACATAATGATTCATTTCCCTAAATTAAAATCATAAATAATTATTTTAATTTTTTAAGAGTTTTTTTTTTTTTTTTTTTTTAGAAACCTAAAAAACTCTCTCTTTCTTTTTCTCTTTCGCTCTCTGGGTTCCATAGCCGCCAAATTATTAACCTAATTTTGGGGCTGCCGTCACTTCATTTTCTGGCGGCAGCCCCTTATCTTTTTTCTTCTATTTCTATAATAATTTTCAGATCAGTACAGATCTGAATTTTTAATTTTATTCGTTGTTTTTTTGTGTTTTTGAGTGTGTTATTTGTTTTAATAAATTCATATTTGAATTTTTTTGTGTTTTTCTTTCGTTTTTGGATTATTGTGTTAGATCTGAAACCCTTTGTTTTTTGTTTCTGTGTTTTTGGTTTCAATAAATACAGATCTGATTTAGTTTTTATTTGTTTTTTATTTTTTTGTTTTTATAACCTCGGATCTAAATTTTCTGTGTTTTTATTTCGACTTTGTTTTTTATCAAATCTGAAATTTTTATTTAGATCTAGTTTTTTAATTAAAATTGAGTGCAATTTAAATTTTTATTATGAAAATTTGTTCTCCAAATTTGGAGGTTGTGGTCTTCCTTCATGGAAGTTGGATTGTCTTCCGTTATGGAAGTTTGATAGTCTTCTTTTATGGAAGTTTTCCTTTGAACAACAGATGGATGGAGTTTTCCGCTGATAGCCAGATTGCACACCGCATGTTACCATTATCCACTGTTATTGTCGAAGAAGTTCAGAGATATAATCCAGTAACTTCATTTATTTCATACATCTTATGTACTTTTAACTTTTATAAGTTTAGCTGTACTTTACAGATGTATTTTTTATTATATTAATGAAAGTTTAATTTGCATTCAAAAAAAAAATCATAAATAATTTGTAAAAAAACGGACATAGTTCCCCCTATACGGGTCCCTATCTCCCTGTCAAACATTAGCAATTTTAACACTTCGGTAAAATATCAACCAATCGCAACTCCACAACAAACTCATTGTAATAAGAAATTTACCCATTCAGATCAAACATCTAAATTTAACGGATAAAATCACCAACAGTTGTGAATTTATCCCTTAAAGTGATATTCCGTTAATACAGTATCGTTAATAATAGCATAGCCGTTACTATTGAATTACAACATGACTATGCATGACTTACACATTTTTATCTCATTAAAGCAACATATTTCAAACATATAGATGCAATTAAAAAAATATTAAAAAAAATTTTCGTACTATTGAAAAATAAATTATTAATACATAACACATTTACCTCGACAAAAGCGTGCAAACCATTCATAATTAACAAAACGTGCTATTTTATTTTATTTTTTCTTTTAAGAGAAGACAAAGAGTAAAAACACACCGCAGGAAGAAATATGTTATTTTATATATTAACCAATGCCAACTTGATTTTTGAAATTAAAAAAAGAAAAATGAATTATCTATTCCATGAATTTTTTTAATAAATTAATAATTGATTATTATCTTTAAAAAAAAAGACAGAGAGATTAATAAGAATTTTTATGATGTATAATGAAATATGAGCAATAAGGAATTAAATTTAACAAGAGCCAAAGGCGTAGCTACAGCTAAAGTTAAGAGATTGCCTGCTTGATCTAGAAAAAACTTCTGTTAATGATTTATATGCCTAAAATTTTAATTGTCAAAAATAAAAAATAATGATTAATCCAACTGAAAAAATCAAAATTGATGGTCTGATTAATCAAGTTGAATAGATAAATTTGAGGTTAATTTTTTAAAAATTGATATTAATGTACTAATTAGTAAAAGAAATTATAATGATATTTTATATGTGTAAGAAAAGATACAGAATCTAATCATTCAAACCATTTAATTTCCGAGTTTAAAAGAAATGTTCAAGAGTGGAATTTCTAATAGCAACATCGACCACAATTATCAAAAGTTGCTTTTCTAAATATTGATTCGAAACAACAATACCAAAAGGAAAGGAATTTATGTAGAATGCAGAAAGTATGATCCAGGTGAACAAAACCCAATTCTTAAAGCCCTACAGTTCAGTGTCTTTGTTTGCATCCAGTGGATTTGGGAAAAGGAAAAAACAAAGAGGGAGATAGATTAGAGGCGAAATATTCAAGCTTACAAATTTAACTGCTAATTGCCCACATAACAACAAATAACCCAAATGGAATAAATCTTCAACAGATCCAAAAGCAAAAAAATAAAAAGGGCTTTATTTGGTATGAATCACTTGCCTACCAAAAACTTTTACACTTTAGCAATTTGGCTCACGTCTGAAAGAAAAACCATAAAATTATAAAGGCATCAACCATATTGATAATAATCAAGTCGAAATCACTCACTAGAACACAGAATATATGAATGTAGTATTACCAAAAATACATTCATTCCTCCATCTCCACGTAAACCAACAAACAGCCATGTCCAAGCACAATACACCATTAAAATTCATTCACATAAATTAGAACAGAAATAATATTAATAAAATTTACATTAAATAGAATAATAAAAATAATATCAACATATTACCCAATAAAATAAATTAACACATAAATATTATATACTTCATAAATAAAAAAATAATAATTTGCAGAAAAAAAAATTACCTTTAGATGCAGATCTGGCCACCGACGGGGAGGAGGGGGAGCTGCGTCGGCGCCGGCGTGGGCTGGGGGAGGAGAGGGGCTCGCACATCGGCGGGGAGGAGGGGGCAGCGCCGTCGGTGGCGAGGAAGAGAGGGAGCCGCGACGGGGGAAGAAAGGGAAGGGGGAAGAAGAAGGACGGCGGGGAGGGGGCTGGCGAGGAGGAGGGGCGGCGCACGGTGGCGGGGTAGGCCGGTCGTTGGACGGCGACGGGAAGAGGGCGGCGCAACTTCCGCTGGTGAGGGGAGGGAAGGGGGGAAGCAGGGACCAAGGGAAAGAAATTGGGACCAAGGGAAAAGAAGGAGAGAAGAAAAAGAAGGGTTCAGGAAAAAATATCCCTAAAATAGAGACGGAAATTGATTTTCCATCTCTATTTAGAGACGGAAAATTAATTCCGTCTCTAAATAGAGACGGAAATCAATTACCGTCTCTATTTTTAGAGACCGAAATATTTTTCCGTCTCTAAATTTAGAGACCGAAATATTTTTCCGTTGTTTTGGTCTCTATTTAGAGACGGAAATATATTTTTCGTCTCTATTTAGAGACGGAATAATTTTTTCGTCTCTATTTAGAGACGAAAAAAATTTCCGTCTCTATTTTCGGTCTCAAATTTTGGAGAGAATCGATCCCGCCATAAATAGAGACGAAAAATAGAGACGGAAATTTTTCCGTCTCTAAATAGAGACGGAAAATTATTTCCGTCTCTATTTAGAGACGGAAAACTGATTTCCGTCTCTATTTAGAGACGGAAAAATTTCCGTCTCTATTTTCCGTCTCTATTTTGGATTTTTCTTGTAGTGAACCAGTCCATTACCATCGGTTAACCAGTCCATCGGTTTTGAATTTTCGAATCGGTTACCCAATATTTTTCGGTTAACCACTATAATTATAAATATAGTCATAAATAAAATTAAAATGTTCAAGATACTTAAAAATTAAAATTTTTCACTATAATATAACATTATTGTTGTTAAAATAAAAATATTTGGTGGATATAAGCAAATTTATTTTTAAAAATTAATATTTAATAAATAAATATATTAACCGGTCCATAATTATTTTTAATTAGATAAATTATTATACTTACTAATAGCCAATTAAAAAAACTTAAAAATTTTAAAATAATTAGTATAATGAAAAATAAGTACATGATCACCTTTAATTAGGATAAATTGTTATATTATAAATTATTAAAAAATCAATAAATTAACTAAAAATTCGGTTTCGGTTCGGTTAACCAGTCACATGAGTCAAAAACCATTAATCAGTCCATTAATATTGGTTTTTTCAAAACACTAACCAATAATCAGTCCATTATAATCGGTTAACCAGCCCATCGATTCAGTTTCTGATTTTTTTTCGGTTAACCGAGTCCATCGATTTTTTTGCTCACCCCTATGTACATGAGGTTGAGAAGCTTTTGTTGATGTATGAATTAGAATCAATCTTTCTTATTTTGATTTTTAATTCATTAATTTTGGTATATATGAATTTGAAAATTTTATTGGTGACTTGTAGGTACTACAATTGGATGGAATGCTGTTAAATATAACAAGATTATGTACTTTTAATTTAAGTATTGTATAATTTAATATACTTTTGTTATATTTGAATTATTGTGAACTTATTGTACAAAGTTATTGTGAACTTCTATATATTGCTAAATAGCAATATTTAGTTTGAATTAGTATTTTTTATAGTATTTTTTAAGTATTATACAGTTTAATTTACTTTTTTGATATTATATTTTTTAAATTAATAGTAATATTGAAAATATTGTATAATTATTAGTTACATAAATTAAATTAAATTTTGGATGTAATAATAATAATAATAAATTAAATCGAAAATTGTAATAAAAAATAAATTAAAAATAATATTAAAAAATATAATATATTTAGCGACGAATTTTTCGTCGCTAATAAATATTTATGCGACTAATTTTAGAGTTATTTAGTGACTAAAATTTTATTTTTAGCGACGAAATTTTCCGTCACTATTTTTAGCGACTGTTTTATGGGTTAGTCGCAAAATTTCTTGCGACGGAGCAAATAGCGACATTTAGTCGCCGCGTCGCTAAAATTTATTAGCAACGAAAAATGCCCAATTAGCGACGGAAATTTCCGTCGCTAATTGACTGTTTTTTTATAGTGCATGGCCATTGGTTTAGTTGAATAGAAAAAATTTTTAGGAAAGAAAGATTATGAGCAAGATATACTAACAATCCAAAATAAAAAGATGAAACAAAGAAAAATTAAGAATTCTTGGATTAAATTTTGCCAAAAAAGAATCTAGCCCTTAAATTAATAAATATTAAATGGAAACATATTTTATGCAGAGATAAATATCGGCCCTTGGATGTAATAAAAAAAATTAATATTTTTGTGTAGAATTTAATTTTGGCCATTGGATGTAACCGTGTTTTGATAAATCTTGGCCATCCAAATTAAAAGATTTGAATAAAAGAAAAGAGCAAATTGCTAAGCTTTTTATTTGAAATAGTGTAAGGACACAGGCTAACCATCCATTCTAATTAAAAGGAAATTTCGTAATTGGGGTTTTAAGTGCTCAATAGCACATAATATAACACTTCTTATCTGAGTATCAATTATTTGGATAAAAGGTGTTATAGAGAGGGTCTCTATAACATATAGAAATATATAAAACGACTTCATTTTATTAATAATTAGGTTAGTTTGATTTTAGCACTTTTTAGATTTTAAAAATCAAATTGAATTGATTTAACTGAATTTTTATTTTAAAATCGAATCTATTAAAAAAAATTGGACCAAATATATCAAATTATTTGAGGTTCAATTTTCAATTTAAGTTCGATTTTTGAGTCCTAATTGTGACTGAAAATCTGACCCGAATCTGTCCAAAAAATAAATGACTAAAAAATCTGAAATTGAAAAAATTAACCCGAAATGATCCGAACTCAAACCACTTGACCGGACATGATTGCCATGTCTAATCATTACCTTTGATTTCAAACTTTTAGTGAATTCAATTATAATTTTATAGTGGGTCGAAATAAAATATTTCAAATTTACAAAGTTAAACATTTTTTTTTCTCTAGGAATCGGAATTATTAAATCCCTTTGTAACCAACATTTTGAAGTGTTGTACTCAAATTGCGAATAAACTAAATTGTATTTATTGAATGAAAAAGAAATAGAGAATTGGTTTATAGTAAATGTCTGACTAAACTCTATCTAACTTCTGCTGATTACAAATACATGTGTCTAAATAACTTGGGACCATAAATAAATAATAGAATGACCACCACCTACAACTATACAACACCAACTGATTTTAATGAGCTCAAATGAGCTATGGTCAAAGCTATGCAACTGCTTCGAATACAATCCAATTTGTATTACATATATACATATAATAACATTTTTTAGTTGGTTAACTTCATCCATAATCATTAAATTTATACTTTAACAATGATTTAATTATATATAAAAAAATAATTATTTTGCAAAAATATATCAATTTTTAAAATATTACAAATAAAATTACTTTAATTTAAATTCAAAGCCGGAACATTGACATAACAAATTACGTCAGTTTGAAATATTTCAAAAATGCCACGTGAAACTTTTCATAAAATGTCACGTGAATATTTCAAATTGAAAATTTAAAGAGCATAAAATTGTTTTTTTTCTATATATATATATATATATATAAAACATTTAACACGTGAAATAATTAGATTAATGAATTATTGGTAGCAGCTATATGTGCATAGTACATTAAGATGAGCCTCCTTTTATTTGATTTTATTGTGTATGACTAAATGTTAGTATAATGGAATCCATTTCATTTGAGTTTGGTGCAAGTTAGGTTTATATTATTGATAATACTTTTCTTTAACTAGTGATGTTGACACACCTTTTTCTTTTTTTTTTAAAAAAAAAAAAAAAAAAACTCTTAACTAGAGGTGGCAAATTGGGCGGGTTTGGGTTGGGTCATAAATGGGCGGGTCATAAATGGGCGGGTCATAAATGGGTCAAATACTCAAATGGGTTGGCCGGGTTGGGTCGACCCATGGGCTAAAAATTTGATCAATTTTTTTAATAAAAATAATTCTCGATATAATAACGGGATATAAAAAAAACTACTTATATTGGCCTAAATGGATCAGATGATGGTCCAAATGGGCCAAAATGGATCGGGTGGCCCAAATGAGTCGAATGGAGGCCCAACTGGGCCGATATGTGGGGCGGCCCATTTGACACATTTTTTTTAACGAAAAATAATTCTCGATACAATAACGGATACTAAAATAACTACCATAAAAATGTTGGCCTAAATGAAATATGCGTCATAAATGGGTCAAATGCCCAAATAGGTTGGGCGGGTTGCATCGACTCATGAGCTAAAAATTTGACTAATTTTTTAATGAAAATAATTATCATTATAATAACGGGATGTAAAAAAAAACTACCAATATTGGCATAAATGGGTCAAATGATGGCCCAAATGGGCCCGATAGATGATCAAATGGGCCAAGATGTGGGTCGATCCATTTGACACATTTTTTAAAGAAAAATAATTTTAAATATATTATCAGAATGTTAAAATGACTACTATTAAAAAATATTAGGTAAAATAGGTCGTATGGCCCAAACGGGCCCGGTGGAGGCCCAAATGGGCCGAGATGTGGGTCGACCCATTTAACCATTTTTTAACGAAAATAATTTTAAATATAATAACAGGATATTAAAACGACTACTATAAAAAATATTGGATCAAATGGATCGGATGACCCAAACGGGTCGGGTAGACACCTAAATGGGCCGAGATGTGGGTCGACATCCATTTGATGATGCGTTTGCTTATATACGAGCTCAAAATCAATTCCATAATTCTCAAAATAATAAATTAAGCCTCTAAGAAAAATTTCAGTTCAATCAAAGTCCGTTTCCGGGATTGGTTCACTCTAACCGGTCCGATTCGATAATTTTCACTGTTACCGTAAATTTAATTTTTCACTGTCAAAAGTTTTTAAATATTATTTTAAGCTTGTCTATACTTTTAAAATAATTTTTGGAGGTCACTTACTATTTTTAGAGAGTCGGTCAAACTTTAGTCAAACCAGCATCCCTTAATACAGCCCAGGACTTTTTCTTATTTTTGACTTTTGGAGATCTATTTAAACTCATTTCCACTCCAAATTTTACAACTAGACTCACCGTAATTAGTATTTTTCGATGGTCAAATAAAATATTTTTCATTTCCGGAAGTAATTTTTACTCCGAGTGCACTATTCACCCGAGGGAAGAGTAAAGAAGAAAAAGAACTCAGAAAAATAAAAGAGAAAGAAAAAAATTATTTTTGTCAAATACTTCAGTTGAGGCCCATTAGGCTTTGCCAAATATCTCAAACGGGTTCAGTTTTAAATGGGTGCGATTTGGGCGGGTTTAAATGGGCATCTTTTTAATTGGGCGGGGTTTTGAATCTATTTTGTTGGGCCGGTTGGGCGGGGTTTTTGGGCTTGGGCTATGTTTGACAGGTCTACTCTTAACAATAAAAAAATAGCAAAATTACTACGATAATTTCCCAAATGAACGAAATTATGTAATTATATATGGACAGAATTTAATTTCCATTGGTAAAATTGTAGGCAAATAATATTTTTTAGAATGAAAAAATCAATCTGTAGT
Source organism: Excoecaria cochinchinensis (assembly GCA_947683425.1). Lineage (NCBI taxonomy): Eukaryota > Viridiplantae > Streptophyta > Magnoliopsida > Malpighiales > Euphorbiaceae > Excoecaria > Excoecaria cochinchinensis. The sequence continues at coordinate 9,469,628 of CANTUQ010000116.1, forward strand.
TTTCTGTCTAAAAAATGGAGGTAAATTTTACCCCAAACTTTTCCAACAGAATTTAGCGAAACTGTCGCAAAATAAGATGCCAATATGGAACTAGTATTTTTCGTCGGGAAATATAATATTTACTAATGGAATAGACACTTCAGTAGGGAATTGTTTAAAGATAAATAAATTCTTTACGGAGTTAGTCTTTTCGTTGGAAAATATTGAATTTCTGTACAGTATAAACTATTCTGTAGGTAATATTTACCTACGAAATTAGTTTTTCGGTAGGGATATTTTTTATTTTCCTATGGAGTTTGCATTTTCAGTTAAAAAAATGAAAAAAACCCTAAATTATAAAATCGATTTCTGTCTCTTTCTCATTCTGAATCTACATTTCAGTCTCTCTCTCTCTCAATCTCTGTCTCTACTGCGCTTGTCTCTCTTCCTCTCTTCAGTTTTGCTGCCCTAAGTACTTCTCGCCGCCTTCTTACCTCCGTCACCCAGTCTCCAATCAGGTTCAAGGTTTGCTTTGCTTCTCTTTCTATTTGTGTTTATTTGTTTTTCAATTTATTTCTAATTGGTTACTTGGGTTCCACCTCCTTGCCTCCATCACCCAGTCGTCGGTTAGTGACCACCAGCGAAAGGATTGAAGCCAAAGGTCCTTTATTAGGTAAATCTTCTAGTTTATTAGGTATTTCTGTTTGTCTTTATTTTTGAACAATTTATGCAAATTGGAAGTGACTTTGTAACACCCAAAATTTTTACTTAGTTAAATCGTAATTTTTAGACTGAAATTAATATTAATAAAGAGATTTATTAAGGAAGATGTGTTATTATTTTTTAGCTTTTGAATAAATAATTCTGATTTAATGAATTACATATACAATATATAACTAAATTAAATTGATAAAATGTATGGATAAATTAAAATAAAAAAGTGTAAATAAAATTCCTTATGATCCCAAATTTTTCTAGAAAAATAAAGAAAGAAGAAGAAAGATAGAGAGGAAAAACAAGTAAAAAAAGAAAAAAAAAGGAAAAACAAGGGGAAAGGGGAGAATAGAAAATTGGAAACCTAAGAGAAAGGAGAGAGAGAAACGGAGAGGAGATGCCGGCGATCTCGGGCGAGCTTGCACCAGCAACAGCCTAGTGCTGTTTTCTCATCGTAGTGACCAGCCTCTTCCTCCGTTTAGCCACCATTTTTACCTTTTCTGTCCCCTTTTGAAAGAGAGAAACCGGACCTTTTCTATCATTTTTCGGCCAACTCCAGTGGTGTATGGTGACACGAACTCCACCACCGGACTGGAGGTCAGGCGAGTCTTTCGATGTCCATGGATCGTCCTCACTCGCAGGCGATAGATAGATTGACATTAGTGTGAATCGAACCTTTTGATGGCGATTTCAGCCAAACGGTGCAACGTGTTGGCCCATGACCATCGGCAAAAGAGTCCCGACATCTTGAACTTCCTTCCTGTGATGGTAGTGTGTCCCTAGCGAGGCTCCGATGACTAGCAAAGAGGACCTGAATGGCAAAATTGAGCTGAAAAAAATCAGTAAGTGACTACCAAAATTACTTTTCCCTAATTTTTTTAATAAAATATACATGTTAGGATTCGATTAGTATATAATCTTATGACAGTTAAATTTAATATTTGAATTGGAATTATTTAAGTATAGATGAAGTCTTAAGTTCAAGAGTTGAGTGTGTGTTTGGGATTTCTCTTCTTACCGCGAGTAATTGAGAGGAAAGTAAATTTAAAATACTTTACTTTCTGCTGTTTGTTTTGTAAAAAGCAAAAATAAGGAGAGGAATGCAAGGGAAATACGATTTCCCAATTAACCCTATATTGTGCTTTTCATTTCCCTCCAATTTGGAGAGAAAGCGGCGTAATTGGGAGGGAGATAGGGTATAATTATATGAAATTACTATTTTTTTCCTCCCCTATAAATATAACCTCACGTTTCTAAGTTTTTTTCACGTAACATTTGCTCCACTGATGAAATAGAAAATCAATAAACAAGATCAGCTCGGGCAGCTCTTCAATCAGTTGCTTGCCGCCGGTAAGAAAATAAGAATTAGCTCCGGTATCTCTCCAATCATTTTCTTTGGCGTTCCTAGTGCGTTCTCCCTAACTTGCAAGTATAGAATTTTTTGTTTTCTCTATCATTTGGAATCAATCATTTAATTTTTTATTTTCTCTATCATTTGGGATCAGTTGTTTAAAGCCTCCATTGATGATAACTTCTCTCTTTGATTTTCATTTTCATAATTTTATTATCATTTGTTAAATTATTCCTTGAAGGTCACTGCTCTGTTGAAAAGGATATTAGTATTACGTATGTTTTGGGTTAGATGAATAAATTGTTACATCAAAATATTATTATTTATAGGAACTGGACCAAGGAGTTGATAACAAATGTGGGATGAATTTAGGCCTTATGCCTGACTATACACAGTTTTTCTCCAATATATGTAATGGCCTACATTATCCACAATACTGCATAATATTCTATTTTTTTTGTTTATCTTAATATTATTTTAATTCTTTTGTTTTTTGCCTTTTAGTTTCACCTAGATTAACTCTCATTAAATCATTCATCAATGCAATATATTAGTTTAATGGTTGTGTATCCATGAAATATTCTTAACATATATGCCACTGTGTATACGTACATTTTCAATTCCTTTTGGTAATTTGAAAATTAGCTGTGTGTAGTATTGTGGATTTAGCTAGCATTTTGTGAAATATAATGAAAATGTTTTGTAATATGTTGTTAATAATACTATTATATGTGATATAAGGGTGGAATAATATGGATAATTTGGCTTCTCAATACTGAGTTATTATGAGTTTAATTTTTTTGTAAATTTGGTATATTTTGGTTGACCAGCAAACATTATTTTTGTAAATGCTTACATATCACAATATGTAAATGCAGCTCTTAAGTGGCTTTGATGTAATTATACTGATTGAACTTATTTATATATCAATTATGTAATTTATATTTATGTACTATACCGTGAATTGATAAAATTGGTTTCCATCATTGCATCATCTTCTAGCCATCTTTCTCCTGTATTGCTATTCTTGCAAATCCAGGTTTTGGGCATTCTTTTGTTATTTTTGGAGCAAAAATAAACATTAACCCGCTTATGGGTTAATGTTCATTTTACAGATGTGTAATTGAAATATAACTTTGTTATTTTTAGAGCAAAAATAAATATTAACCCGCTTGCGGGTTAATGTTCATTTTGGGATTCAGGAATCGTGCATCTCTTGCAAATCTTCACGAGTCATACAACGCTTCACGACTCATGCATTTCTTGCACATTTTCATGAAATGAACATTAACTCGCTTGTGGGTTAATGTTCATTTTGGGGTTCACGAATTGTCGCGGGTTAATGTTCATTTTGTGATTCACAAATCATCGCGGGTTATTGTTCATTTCGTGATTCATGTAGTGATTCACGAGTTGTGGGTTAATGTTCATTTTGCAATTCACGAATCGTCCATTTTTTGCAAACTTTTTTGAGTCAAGACTATTTTTACAAGTCTGACGCCTTAAAAAAATAAACATACAAGGGTATAAATGTCAAAATAATATATAATTTTAGGAAGTAAATTTAATTTACTCTATGTTTATTTTAAGTTTCCAAACAATGGAAAAGGAAATCAAAGTAAATATAATTTACATTACTCCCATTTCCTCCCATTTCCTCTCATTAAAGGAAATTCAATCTACCTCCATCCAAACAAAGCATTAAACAGTATGTTGGCATTTTCTTTTTACTTAACGTTGTAAATTCATGTTAGTATAAACTTATTTCTTCTTAGTTTGTTGTGACCGTGACAAATGTTAGAAAGATAAACAAAAGTAATTGCCATTATACAATATATATATATATATACACACACATGCGTGCTCGCGTAAAGGTATTAATGTTATATTTGTTAACATGTGATTTACCGGTGAACATTTGGATGATAAATTGGAAATTCAATTGTGGTTATTAAAGCTTGAACCAATGATATTTTATTAATTTTGGATGAATGTATTTGTCGTTCTTATATTAGGATCCGGTTAGTTTATGTCATGAGCAATAGGTGAATGATCGAAGTAATTAGACATGCATTTAAATATTCCCTCATGGTTAGATTATATATACATCTATGTATATGTTTATATAAGGTAAAATAAAAGGAAAATAACTATAATTAGTGATTATGTTTCTAGGCATGTAACTATATGTAAGCCTATAACTATGTGTTGGATTGTAAGTGAAATTAAGGGATTTTTAAATGGTTTATAATGGTATAGGTAAAGAGAAAGTGGTCAAATGACATAAAAACTTTAATGTAGATATATGAAATATATCAAAGTAATTAGTTAGAAGGGATTTAATGTTAAAGAAATTCGTGGAAATAGTAGTATAAATATGTCGATTTAGTATATGAAAAAGATAATTGAGTAAATACTAGATTAAATATGAATAATACAATACTAGATTAAATATGAATAATACATGTATGACTTATTGTTTGAATTTTTGCATGTTCTTTGAATGTGAGAACGATATTTGAAATTTGAAAATATCTGATATGGAAAAATGTTCATAACTTGCATGGTAGAATTTATTCAATGTAAAAACAAGATATGTGTAGGCATGTACGATGGTGTATAAATATGAATACGTGAAATCTGAATTGGAAGTTTTCTTGATGACAGCTACATTAAATAGAATGGTTAGATAGATGAAAGATAATATGGAACAAATTACCTAAATTTACCTATGTTAGTGTCTTGTTGAATACAAGTAATTGTTAAGAGAGCAATTTATTTTTGGTATGCGACTAAATCTTATGAAAAACATTTCTAAGTAATAGAAACAGAGCATGATAAGTGTTTAAATTTTGACTAGTTTACAATTTAAGTTTATCTACAATTAGGATGAACTAGAATAGAGGTACATAATTAAGTGATCTAATAGACTATAAAGAAAGACCCTATAAGAATAGGCCTCAACTGGTAAGTTAATTGATTGACACCTTAATATATATGTATTACATGTGAAGGTTCCAATTTATTCTTAGAAAATATATCTTTATAGAAGACTGTAAATTGACATGAAAATTTGGCCTAATTAGAATTCTCTGTATAATATCCTTGTATGCCCTTAAATAGAATACTTATTATACATGAGGCATGACTGAGTAGAATTAAATGTAGAAAATGACTATTGATTTGTAAGTACTTTTTAAGATTGTAATTAATTACGTGACGACACTGATATGAAGTAACGAGAAATGATTCATAGATATGAGTAACCTAATATTTATGAGAACCACCAGAACACATGAAAAATATATGAAATATGTGAGAATGAGTAAAATTGAAAATGTGGAAAGGATGATATATGTGCATATGTATTGAAAAAGTGGAAAGGATGATATATGTGTATATGAATTGAAAATGTGATTTGGAAAGTGTTTATAATGTGTGATAGCGTGGAATGAGTCATAATTAGAAAGGAACACATTATGTAAGTAAGGAAACAAAAATTAACGATTAGCTTTGCCCTTAGTATTCTGATAGTTAAATCTAGTTCAGGATATAGTTGGCTAGCCATAGGGATATTACAGTGTACCGTGATAGCATGTCATGGCGACTTGCATAGCCAATAGCGGTCTACCATAAATGAAATGTCTAAATGTTCACAATGCTTTAAATGATAAATGTAAATGACAGTGATGGTCTTTTCGGGTCACTCTTAAATGTTTTGGACATGTGGGATCCACATCTCGCATAACCGGTTCAAAAATTTCTACCGGATACTACCAGAGGCAAATTGGTAATTTTAATAGAAAAATGAATCAATAATTAATAAATGATAATAGTGAATAATCCTAAAAAAAATTAATGATATGATGAAAATGACTTAATATATGTTTATGGGCTGAATGTTTCCAAACATGTACAGTATTTTTGCATATATGTGGATAATTTAATCATAACAAGTTAAACAATATTAAATAATTCATAATGTGTAAATGAGAACTTAGATTTTATAGTATAATCATACTAATTGCTTTAAGAATTTAATGAAAATTAATGTGGAAAATACATGATATTGTATGCATGGTTATTTAATACATGTGTGTGTATATGGTAAGTAAAAAGTATGCATGATTAGTTTTTAGTGAGATTATGTTTACTAAATTGGCAACTGGGATTATTTACGTTTAGTTAAATAAACGATCTCAATAACGATCTTATAATTAGTGACATAACGGAAGTAACGTTATATAAGCATATGAATTATCTATTTGTAAGTATGTATAATGTATATGCATATATGTTGGTGGTAATTATAATATAAGAAATAAGATAAATTAATTATTGATATGCTGATAGGAAAAATTAAATGATATACCATATTCACATTAATTGCTTAAAAATCCACAAATTAATGTAGTTATTTATGATAAGTATGTTTTATACATGATCAATATGTAATGAGATTTAAATTATTGATTTAGAAACTTAATTATAGATGTTGTATGAAAAGTTGCTTGGTTACATGAGATGAGTGACTTATGAAGTTAATGCAAATATACCACAGCTGAATAAGGAATGATCTATTGACTAAAAATAATATTATTAAATGGAATCATTTAAAACGAAAAGGAATGTAATTAGATGTTTATACATATTAAAGAAAATGGAGATTAAGTATAACATGTGAAATGTAAAGTAGTGCAAGTTATGTTGTATACCATGAAGTGGAAATTAATAACCTTTATTTAAATCATAATTATGTATATGTGTGTTTAAAATTCATGTATATATATATTTATATTAAAGGTATTGGAAAAGTAAAGTTGGTAGTCCCCACTAAGCTTTTAGCTTAGCTCGTGGTATCCTTTTTCCACACATAGGTAAAGGATAGCGATCAAGCGATAGACAGGAGTAGTCCAATGGATTATTGTTGGATTGGAGTCATGTCAAGAAGACAAGAAAGATGAAAGTACTGGAACGAACATACATATTGTATCGGACATATATATTTAAGTTATTAGTTTTTGTTATTTGATGTTATTCATGTAATAGAACTTTGTATTACATGTAGTTAATTTAAGAGTGAGCGTCTCATGTTATGGACAAGGAATTGATCATTGTTACATACTTTGCATAGTTGAAATAAGTATCAAATACTGTTGAAATGTACAATTTGCATTTTATGTATGATTGATTGTGTAATGGAGGATGAAAAACTTGTGTTGGAGTATGAGGAATGAAAGTGTGATTTTAGAAGTGTAAAGACTTTTTCTTTAAAAGGGGATAGGCAATATTACAGGGGAAGTTCTTGTCACACACCTACCTATACCATGGAGACTTCTATCCTGGTGGAGGGAGAAGGGTCCCGATTGATAGGAGTGTCACATTACACATACCAAAACATTCGGTCGCAGCCAGTAAACAAATAGTACAAGGATAATATAAAGCTTATAAAAGAGAAGCACAATGGTACTGAACAGGATAAATTCTTTCCTTTCTATTATAATTTCATAAACAAAGTCTGTACATATTATAAAAGATTTCATATACAAAGCCCAAAGAATACAGTTCCATTGGGCATACAAAATATTACATCGTATACAAAAGAAACAGGAAAACCTATTCTATAAAACTCCGATCCCTAGTTGTGATGGCCTTCTCGATGCGGCACGCCTCAACCGAGCATACCAAAACCTTCCACACCTGCACGGATAAAACATCCGTGCTAAGCGAAATCGCTTAGTGGGGAAAAACACAAAATGCATTACCACCACTCACAGTGGCGTTAGCAAACCATTACAAGCGAATGGCACATTTACTTATTAAATGTCATCATTTAACCTTACGCATAATATCACTATAATTATATCATTCTCAAGAAGCAATAATTCATAACTTATACATAACATCCAATAACACTTTTGTACCTGCTATATCAATATAGTGGATAACGAGTACACATAGATACCCGGAGGTACCAGAAATATTCTCATAACGCATAGATACCCGAGGGTATCAAAACAATCTTTTTATTCCTGTTCTAAAACATTTTCACATAGAATCTAAGGTAAGATTCAACAGAAAGATCACGAAGATCCATTCGGGGGACCTGATCAGGGTCCAAATCGTACACATGGCTGCAGCTACACATAACTCTATTAGGCATGCCTAACTATCCACTTATTCGACTTTGCAGGTCATGCATAATCCAAGGCACATTTCCTTCCACAACATATGTTTACATCATATTTTATGCATGGTATAAAACATATAACGCATTCACACACATATATATATTATCCACAATTCCAGAGGTGACACAAATTGGACGGTTAAACATTGAAATCATACGAAAGAAAAAGAAATCAAAAGAAAATCTAGAGGGTGTCGCGCTCGCGACAGAGGCGAAGTTAGCCTCCTGTTGCTCTCACGGCGAACCTCGCGCTCACGTGGAGATGGAACAGATCTCACTGTCGCGCTCGCGACAGTGAGTACCGGCTCGAGCTGTCGCGGGCTCGCGACAGGCGCGTGCTCGCAATAGAAGCTTGGCCAAAACGGAGCTCTCTGTCGCGATCGCGATATCATCGCGCCCGCGATAGTGAGTTCCTGCTGCGCACGCTCGGCCGTTCGCAGTTCGGTGCGCGCGGTGGAATGGAAATCACCGAGCTCTGTCGCGACCTCGCGACACCGTCGCGGTCGCGACAGAGTCGGGATTTCCACTCCCAACGCCAAAAATTGCAGAATTTCACTCTCCACTTCCACCCACTCACTCATTTGGTTCAAAACTCAATTCTGAGTAAAATCATTCAATCAAACCATTAAATACAACTCAAAACATGTCCTCTAAACTTATTAATGTTATCAGAACAAGCAAATCACAAAATCAAAAATCCAAAAGTTCTCAAACTAGCACTCATATAACATTTCCACATTTTAACTCCATTCTTCACAACCCATGCATTTTAACTCAAATTAAACAATACCCATAACTCATAGAAGCTAAAACACCCAATTCATATCATTAATTCCCATCAATAAGCATAATTCACCGAAATACACAAAATACCCAAAATACACAAATGTTCCCAAACCTGATTTCCTTCGCTCATAATCTTGAGCTCCGCTTCCACTTGCTTTCTCTTTCCCCTTAGATGTTCTAGGAAGCTCCTCTGAACCATAAGTCAAGCACAACCCGATTTAATTCCAACAATTAACACATAAATGAAAATCAAACCTAGAGAGGAGAGAAAAAAAAAGAGAATATAAGATATTACTAACTTACTCTCACCTTTTGAACTTATGAGACACAACCCAGTTAAACAATCACCCAAGGAAGAAGAGAAGAGCAGAAATTTGCAAGGAAGGAGATGGAAAAATGAAGAAAAGGAAAGGAGAATAGAAATAGCGTGAGGGAGAGGAAGGCAACGGGAAAAAGGGAAGAAGAACTAAAGTGATTTACAGATGTCCTCTCTCTCATTACCCACTAAATTCAATCCTATCCACTTTCCATGTGTCACTATCTCATAAGAAAGGATCCCACTAGCATACCCTACTCCCATACTCTCACTCACACACAAAAACATCACTTATTCACATCCTACTCCCCTATTCTATGCACACACATTAACAAACCCCTCTCCTCACATAAACCCACACACACTTAAATAAATTAACATGCATGCAACATCAAAATGCACACAAGCACACACACACGTAGATACAGACAAGCACATTCAGACTCAGTTAGGCTCAGACTACTAAGGCGGTTTTGGGGTGTTATAGTTCTGCCGAAATTTTTATAAAATTTATAGTATACTTTGGTGTATTTTTTAGTTATAAAAAGGAGTTTTATTATTTGCATGTTATGAATTTTAAATTAGGTTGTAACATTCTTATCCGGCTTATTCATTAAACCGAGTATAGGGCGTTATAGACTCTGCATATGTGTTGTGCCTCTCTTTGTTTATTAATGGTGTTACTTTTTTTGGGTATTGAGTGATTTCTTGTTTGACTAATGGCCTTTGTTAGTGGGAAGAGTGAGAAGAAGAAAATAATTAGTTGAGCAACACTTATTTAGCTTATGTACATTTTTCATGACATTGTTGTTGTCTTCTGCAAAGTTTTAATTTTTTTCCTCTTTAAAAATTGAAAGTGTATGATAGAAAATATGATTATGCCTCTACTTGATAGAATTTCTAGCAAGAGAAGATTGAATTTTTCCTATGTGCATAATAAAGCTACCTTGAGCAAATAAATTAATTACAATGCTGGAAGTGTTGAGAGTCTGTCAATTATTAGAAAATTTTGATTTTTATCTTAAAATGAGAGTGTTTGAAACATGTTTAAATATACAATCCTGCGAAAGATTGTCCATTTTAGTATTAGCATTTTCAAGATTACACCAGCTATAAACTAGAATTGGTTGCAAACACATAGTACAATGATGCCTTTTTCTTGTGTTTTGCTACATATTTTACAATCTTTGTGCAATTCTTGTTTTATTATCTTAATTGTTTGTACTTTTGCCAATATCACCAATAAGCTTCCCCAATACTTTTCCAAATAAAAGTATTATTATTAGTTGTAAATTGGTGGCAGTTGCCTGTGCCAATCTTGTAGTTGTAGTCCCTAAAGATGTAGGGTAGATATGAACCAAACTAAACACATAAAACGAACTAATAGTTAGAATTAAGTTTACTTCCCTGTGTTCATAATTCAGTTTACAGCCCTACATATAACTTCTTTACATCTTAATTAATGACTTATATGCTCTCAAGCACCATATAATACTAGAACTTCAAAAATCTAAATTCTTTTGAAGTTGCTTTCTCAAGTTGTCATTCTTTTATTGCTTCAAGTTACTTATTTTTTTACTTGTCATAGGAACTTTGTGCATGGTTCTTGATTGGCTATGTAGTCCTAGTAAATTCTAATATTATAAAACTAAAATTCTATTGTTTAAATGTATACAAATTAATACTTCTTGGTAATCTTTTCTTTCTTATCTTTATTATTGGCTTCTTATTATTTTTTCATTTAATAAAGAAGTAAATATCAGCAGAACTAACTCATAGGAATTTTCTCTTTATGGATTTTATTTTATCTTTTCAATTGTCTAATCTCATAATTCCTAATTATTTTACCTAGATATTATCTTCAATTCATTTTTAAAAATTATTTTCTATTATTTTTTTTCTTTTAGATATACATATACTATTGAAATGATGCAAGAATTTATTTGGACTTTTACCATTTTTTTACAATATTTTTATATGTTTGAACACAAGGATAGGAACATGCTTATAGTATTATACTAATCTCTTTTTGCTTGAACACTTGTTTCTCCTATATTTATGAGAGCTATGTTTTATATATTCTTTCATGGCACCTTTGGTACTTGTGCTTTATAGATTAATTAGTTGAGCAATGTAATTCTAGTTAATTCTAGCTATGAAATCACTTTTATTAAGTAACAATTTTGCGATAATGAGTAATGTTGATAAATCTTGGATATATAAAAGATTAATACCCGATAATTTCATTAATCTTGAGTTTGTTAAAGGAGTTAAAGGTTTTATTGACTATGCACATTCTCAATCTGCATACATGGATGGTCCAAAATTATATATCAATGTAAAAAGTGCAAACATCTTTGTTTTCTTCCTCTTGATGAAGTACATCTCCATCTGTTAAGAAAATGTTTTGTACCAAATTATTTTGAGTAGACACGACATGGAGAGCTATTAATTTATAACACCTCTAGAGGTAATAAAGTTAGCTTGTCAGTAAATGTAGGTGAATTTCAATGGGGCTGATTTTACGACAAATAATATGAATGCAACTAAAAATCCATACACCCAAATGGTTTATTATACAATCGGTTATTCATTTCAGGCAAATATACACAATGTCGAAACAGAACCAAACCCAAATGCAAAAAAGTTCTTTGACTTACTAACTTCAGCTGACTAAGAATTAAAGCCAAGTTGTGATAATATGAATCAATTATCTTCAGTTACTCGAATATGGGACATAAAATCTAAAGTTCATATTTATGATCAAAGTTTAGATAAAATTCTTGCTTGGTACAATGAATCATTGCCTCTTGATCATAAAATGATTTACAATATGAAGAAGCTTATTTTGGGTCTTGGTTTGCCAGTTGAGAAAATCGATTGTTGCAAGTTTGGATGTTTGTTGTTTTGGAAAGATAATGTGGAATTACAAGATTATAAATTTTGTAGTCAACCTAGGTTCAAACCAAGAAATGGTACTATGAAGTAGATATTAGTACCTTAAAAGCGGATGTATTATTTCCCGCTAACTCCGAGACTCCAGAGACTATATGCTTCTATTGTTACTACATCTCACATGAGATGGCATAATGAACATGAACAGACAGAAGGAATAATGAGCCATCCATCAAATGCACTCGCATGAAAACATTTCAATAACATCCATCCTGAGTTTATTGCTGAAAGTTGAAATGTTAGGTTGAGTTTGTGCATAAATATTCTAACCTTTTGGTCAATCAAACCAACAATATTCATTATGGACAATCATAATTACTCCTTATAATTTGCCTTCATAGATGTGTATGAATGAGGCATACATGTTTTTGACGATGATTGTGCCAAGGCCTAAGAATCCAAAACCTAAAATTGATGTATTTTTACAACTATTGATATCTGAATTGCAACATCTTTGAAAATTCGGTGTGCTAAGATATGATGTGTTCCTTAAATAAAATTTTATGATGAAAGCAGCTTTGATATGGACGGTTAGTGACTTCCCTACCTATACTATGTTTTTTGGATGAAGCACGACTAAAAAATTGGTTTGCCTTTACTATGACAATGATTTTGATGCGTTTTATCTTCCAAATATGTGCAAAATATCTTGGTTTGACAACCATAGAAAATTTCTTCCTCCAGATTACCCATTTAAATATAATAAACAAAAGTTCATTAAGAATAGAATGGTACAAACACCTCTTCCCCCTAAAAGAGTTAGCAAAGAAATCTTGTAGGAGATTGATGAATTAAGATTGCTGAAAGTTACATAACTTAAAGTTGAAGAAGTGAATAGAAACATTAGTAAAAACTTTGGTTGGAGAAAATAAAGTATCTTTTGGGATATTTTCTAGATTGGAAATCTAATTTGATACATGATAATCTAGATGTGATGCATATTGAAAAAGACATTTTTGCCAATGTGTTCAACACCATAATGAATATTAAAGGGAGAACAAAGGACAATGCAAAATCACGAGCTGATTTAAAATAATTTTGTAGACGGAATGAGTTAGATAAAGACCCTCACACATGTAAATATCCAAAATCATGTTATACTTTGGACAAGAAAATAAAAGGAAATTTTGTGTGAATGATTAAAAATTCTAAAGTTCCCGGATGGTTTTGCTTCGAACTTAGCAAGGTGCTCGGACATAAGGAAGTATAAATTATTTGTAATGAAAAGTCATGATTGTCATGTGTTTATGCAAAAGCTAATCCCGGTTGCATTTCGGGAGTTGTTGCCGACTAAGGTGTGGGAAGGTATAACATAATTAAGTTTATTTTTCAAAACCTTAACATCATCTGAAATATAGTTAGCTGACATGGAAAGATTGGAATTAAATTCTAGAGGGGATTTTTTTTCTCCAAGCTTCTTTAATTGAATGGAGCATCTACTCGTACATTTAGCACAACAGGCAAAAACTTACCAATCCAGTCAACATTGATGGATGTATCCATTTGAGAGGTACTTATATATACTATTTAGATAAATAAACTTATAGTTTGTTATGATAAGTAATTTGAATTAAACTTGTCATATAGGTATTTGTATCACTTGAAGAAAACTATTAAAAATAAAGCTAAAGTTGAAAGTTTGATATGTAATACATATTTAGTCAAGGAAGCAAGTACATTTTGTTTACATTATTTTGAGCCGCATGCATACACAAGAGAAAGAAAAGTTCATCGTAATAACGATGGGGATCAAACTAGTGATATTGATGGAAACTTATCTTTTTTCACATATCCTGACCATTTATATGTATGCTCAATAAGAACAATGTTAAAAAAAGAATAATTAAAGGCTGCCCATGGTTACATTTTATTGAATTGCTAAGAGATTCAACCTTTCGTGCAGTAAGTTTAAGTTATTTTTGAAATTGATTATTTGGTTTTCCATGTGAAGGGTGGTCTTAACTTATACATAATATTATTAGAGGTTTTAGTTTATATGAGAAATAGTTATGTGAGCTAATGCCAGAAAAAACACAAAATGAGTTCAATAAAGAAGTCGAAAGCCACTTTCATCAATGGTTCAAGAAATATGTAAATTTTGACTTTCAATATATGAAATGATAGATATAATTTTTTTTTCTAATTGTTTAATTGACATTAGACTATTTTATATGATAAAAAATTTTCATTTTGTAGGCCTCAAAAAATTCAATTAAAAACAAGTTCATCTATGTGCCAAATGACCTTTGAGAATTGTTAAATCGTATCCGGTATATTTCGTTAATGGATACAAATTTCATGCAGAATCTCATGGTCATAGCAAGGCAACTGTAAATAGTGGAGTTTGCATACATAGAGAATTAATGGATTATTATGTTGCCAATAAAATGGAGTGTAATATTTAAATGTGAATGGTTTGATCCAATTCCTAATGTTGGAACAAAAGTGCACAGCAAATACAATATAGTTGAAACCAACCAGCAAAGAAGATTTAGTCAATTTGAACCTTTTGTGTTGCCAATGCTAATGATCCAGGTGTATTTTGTCCCTTTTCCTAGTTTAAGATGAGATAAATCATATTGGTTCTAATTCTTCATAAAATAAAGATGATGGAGATTATGATTTACAATTTAATGACGATAGCGACTAATTTGTTTAACTAATTGTATATCAAGTGAGAAAATTAATTATTGCATCAACAATATATTGTTATATTTTTAATTTTATACAAATGAAATTATCTATTAATGGACTAATCAATTTTAGATATTTAAGGTTTAAAATATGCTAATAAAGAGAAAGAATTCTAATATTTTGCCCTAAGGGTTAGGTTACCACCATTGGAAGCAGCTAGTGAGCGTCTAGCTGAGGCATCACATTCTTCATATTTTATAGGACCAGCGCTGCTACTACACCTACTATAGAAGCAACATCTACTCCTACAGCAAATAATGCATTTATAGAGACTTTGTGAGTATGAAATGCAATAAAGGTGTATAACCTTCTTATATATCTAAAGAAATATGGACACACTGGCAGTAGTACTAGAGAATACCGGAGGCCCTCTCCATTTTTGAGCAAAATTCTAATAATAGACAAGGAGGACCGGAGGGGGTCAATGTAACCTTACATATTAAAGGATCGATGTATCACCAGAAGCATACAAATAGACTTGTAAGTATTTAAAATTTACTCTTATAGTTTGATTTAAGTACTAATTCAATCTAAATATATTTCAATGTTATTTGATGTATGAATTTATGATCAAAATATATGTATATTATGAAGAATGATAATTTTATAAACGTCTGTTGCCATGATTAGCTAGATTGTTAAGAAAATTTTATGTTTAATAGGGGGTAAATATCAAATAAATAGAGGAAATTCTGCTGAAATTTTTATAAATTATAGTTTAATTATAACACTTTATTTGTATATAGGAAACATCTTTGAGCAGGAGGCCTACACCACATGTGATGTTTGTGCACACCTACACACGAAAGTATGATGGTATGACATTCGTCAACACCCGATCTAGACAAGTCCATGTATATTAAAATTATACTTCACTATTATTTTGATGTATCATATTAGTTAAAATTATCACTAATTAATATAAAGAATTTGTTTTATGACATGAGCAAATACAAGAGACACTTCAACGACAGATACAGAATTTTAAAAATATTGATGAAAGTCAGACAGTTTATAACACAGTTGGTGATAGGGACCGCCATGAATGGATTTTTGGCTTAGCTTCTTTTGTGAAGTCCTACTATTTGCAATCCAGTACATCTACTACAACTGCCTATAATAGGCGGTCTGCATCCAATCAGACAATACTTGAACTTCATAATACATTACAGATGCTGGCAGCTCAAGTGCAACAGTTAATAGACTACATAGCTCAACTACATAATGAGATGGATAAGTTGAAGGGGAGAGGCATCACTTCATTATAGTAGTTTGATCATCCACCTTCACGAACTGTTTAGGGATTGATCATAATTTAATATTTGTAATTTTTTAAATTGATTATACATTACTGTTATATTTTTAACATAATTATTTACTATAGTTAATACATTTTCAATTATATTATTTTTGTATATTATAACTTTTTTACTATATTACCATTAATGATTCCATCATTTAGAAATTAAATGTAAAAAAGTATGAATGAACTGTAGTAAATTTTTCATTGGAAAAATACATTTTTGTAGGTAACTTTTTCGCTGGAATCGTCCATTCTGTATGTAAATTTTTCGACGAAATGCTTCGTTCCGTAGGTAAACTAACCGACAGTATGCTTCGTTTCGTAGTAAATTTACCGATAGAATGCTTCATTCCATCGCTAAATTTACCGATGGAATGCTTTATTTGATAGGTAACATTACCGATGGAAAGTTGATTTCTATCATAAATATTACTGACGGAAGATAGATATCCGTCACAAAAATTAACGACATAATGCTTCATTTTGTAGGTAAATTTCCCGACAATCAAACATTTTCTGTAAGAAAAATTACCTACAGCCATTTCTCCGATGACTTTTTCCGTTAGTAATTTCCATCAATAATCTTATTTCTCGATGGAAAATAGTGATTTTCTGTCGAAAATTTCGTCGATAATAATTAATTTTCTTATAGTGTAAGTTATGGAAAATGATATTTTTATTATAAAATCAAATTGTATATAATAATTGCTGTTTTTTTGTGAGGAAAACAGTATTTCATATTATTAATGTATCAGTGTTGTATATATATACAATTACAAGTAGAAGTGGAGCTGAACTAAACTACTAGAATTACACTAGAGTAACACGTGAGAAGCATACTGCTTAATACCCCCCTTTAAACCGATGCTGGGCGAGACATCAGATATAACTTGTCCCGTAAAAATAGAAACCGAGTGGAAGGCAGAGGTTTGGTAAAAATATCACCAATTTGATCTTCAGTTGCTAGAAACTTAAATTGTAATTGGCCACTGGCAACACGTTCACGAACAAAGTGAAAATCAAGCTCAATGTGTTTTGTCCGAGCATGAAAAATAGGATTCTGAGATAGGTAAATGGCACCTATATTATCACACCAAAGAATGGGTGGAGACTTGGGGACACCAAGTTCATGCAGTAAGGACTGAATCCACAACAATTCAGCAGTACCATTTGCAAGGGACTTGTACTCACTTTCAGTTGACGAGCGAGCAACCGTTGGTTGTTTCTTAGAAACCCAAGATATGATGTTGCGGCCTAGGTACACGGCATAGCCATTTGTGGACCGTCGATCATCTTGATCACCACCCCAATCACTGTCAGAGAAGCACTGCAAATCAAGGGAAGAGTCTGTCCGAAAAAGAATGCCCAAATGAATAGTATGAGATAAATAACGGAGGAGGCATTTCAAAGCTTTCCAATGATATTCAGTTGGACAGTGCATGAACTGACAGAGCTTGTTGACAGCAAAACATATGTCAGGTCGAGTAGTGGTGGCATACTGGAGAACACCAAAAATCTAACGGAATGGTTTGCCATCCACCAGAGGAGAGATGTCAACTTTGCGCAGGGGAGGGGAAGTGGCAATTGGCGTGTTGCACCCCTTGAGATTACTGAACCCATAGGAGTCTAAAAGATCACTGAGATACTTGTGTTGAGAGATGAAGAGACCATCAGAAGTGCGAACAACTTCAATACCCAAGAAATAGGACAAGGCACTTAGATCTTTGACTGGAAATTCCCCCTGCAATTTTGAGATAACACTGGTAACAACATGAATCGAATTGCCAGTGATAAGAATATCATCCATATAAACAAGTATAAACAAGCATACACCATTGGTATTGCAAATGAAGAGAGAATGATCAGATTTGGAAGAGATAAAACCAATGGTGGTGAGAAAATTTCATAGCCCATCAAACCAGGCCTTTGGAGCTTGCTTGAGCCCATAGAGGGATTTACGAAGCAAGCAAACATGATTTGGCTGAGTAGCATCTACAAATCCTCTTGGTTGGTCCATGAAGATAGGTACATCTAAGAACCCATGTAAGAAGGCATTTGACACATCCAACTTTCGAATGGGTTAGCACTTGGTAACTACATATGCTAGGACAGTTCTGATGGTTTTGGCCTTAACAACGGGACTAAATGTTTCCTTATAATCAATCTCAGCTTATTGATGGTATCCCTTGGCAACCACACGGGCTTTATAACGATCAACTATCCCATCTTGCTTCCTTTTAATCCGATAAACCCATTTGTTACCAACGACATTGGCAGGGTCCAGGTCTGAGTTGATAAGAGAGCATCATATTCTTGCTTCATGGCATCTCGCCAATGAGAATGGGATTTAGCTTGGGTATATGTAGCAGGCTCAGTATGAAGGAAAGATGGGTCAGGCGTAAGAGAAAGGTTGGGTGACAAATGGGTTTTAGTGGTGTTGTGGAGTTGTTTGGGCTTGGGGTTGGGCCGAAGTTGCATGGGGGCGTAGAGAAATTTGAAAGGTCAACTGCCAAATTTAATGCAGTAGCTGATGGAGATGAGGATAAAATTGGGTTGTTGGAAGTGGGTGAGGATGGAGTAGGGACAGGTTGGATAGATAAGTCAAGAGGTGGAGAGGAAATAGAAGTAGTGAGAGGGCTGGGAACAGTTGGTTGAGGATAAGTAGGAGAAGATGAAGAAGGCATATCAGATAAAGATAAATGAGAAGAGGTAGGATAAGGAGAGGTGACCAAACTTGAAGGAGTTGGAGTTGAAGTGTGTCACATGTCCAACCAAGGAGCTAGAGACGGCAAAGAGGTGGCACGGGCAGCCTGCTGAGCATTGGAAAATGGAAAATTAGACTCATAAAAAACTATGTGCTTGGCAATATAGATTCGACCAGTGTCTTTATCCAAACATAGAGTCCAAGAGTGAGAAGGAGAGAAACCTAAGTTGACATATGGTTTACTATGAAAAGTAAATTTATGGGCATTATAGGGATGAAGTAGTGGATAGACTGTGCACCCAAAGATACGTAAGGAGGTGTAATCAAAGGATTTACCAAAAAGCCAAAAATATGGAGATTGGTTATTTAAGATAGGCGTAGGTAGCAAATTAATTGTAAATACTGAATGTTGAAAGGCATGACACCAATATTTAAGAGGTATATGGGCATAAGCGAGGAGAGTTAAACCGGTATCAACAACATGGCAAATTTTTCGTTCGGCAATGCCATTTTGTTCATGGGTATGGGGACATGCAAGTTTATGTAAAATGCCATTTTGCTGAAGGAAGGAGGATAAAGCTCGAAATTCACCCCCCCCCCCCCCCCAGTCAGATTGCAAAGCTTTAAGTGGCACATTAAATTATTTCTCAACCATGGTTTTAAAGTTAATAAAGCATTGAGACACATCAGATTTATTTTTGAGAAAGTAAATCCAACTAAAATGAGTAAAGTCATCAACAAGAATAAGAAAATATCGAAAACCAGCACTAGAAAAAATGGGAGAAGGTCCCCAAACATCTGAATAAATAAGTTCAAGAGGAGACTTTGTTGTGTGAACAATGGAAGGAAGAGACTTCCTAGATAACTTGCCCATACAGCAAGCCGAACAAACTAAAGACCTAGAGGAAGGAAATAAGTCTAATTTATTTTCTTGAATGATTTGAGAAACAATTTTATGATCAAGGTGGCCTAACTTCCGATGCCAATCTTGAAAGGAAAAGGTGGCTGCAACATTGGCCTCTTTGCCTTCAGATGGTGGGAGGACATATAGACCAGCTTCATTCCGACCCTTGAGGAGGAGTTTGTTGGTCACCTGATCCTTAACAAGAAAGAAGGAAGGCCAAAATTCAATATAACAATGGTTGTCATTGGTAAATTTAGAGACTGAAAGCAGATTTTTATTTAAGGAAGGTACACCGTAAAGCTCATTTAATTTGAGATGACAGGAAGGAAAAGATAATGCACCCTTACCAACATGAGAGATATGCAAACCTTGGCCATTACCAATGCGAATCTTATCTGAGGAATTTGAAGGGAATGCAGGTCCGGAGTCATATGGAAGTTTGCACCTGAGTCCACAACCCACGGTTGCATCTGGTCATGGCGTTGTTGAGAGGGCTACGACTGATGGGCAAAGTGGGCTTGCGGAGGCTGCTGTTGAGATGTGTTGTTGCGATAACTAGAGAAGTTAAAGTCATAGCGTCTACGACACTTATCTGCTGTGTGGTTCCGCAAGTTACAAATCTGATAGGGACCCCGATTTCGTTTCTAATTTCTTCCTGAGTTGTGTCCAAGGGACGAGGAGAGAGGTACAGGGGGACTATCACGCTGAGCAACATTGGCAAGAGGAGGCTCATGTTGACTCTTGAGTAGGATCTCATGAGCTAGGAGATGGCTATGAAGTTCATTGAAAGAGACAGGATGAGGTCATAGATTTAATGCAGTAATAATAGGATGATACTCACTTCCGATATTGCGATAAACAATCGCGTTGAACTCAGTAGTGGTCATGATACGACCAGCAGATGCCAATTCATCAACGAGGGATTTGGCACGCTGAAGATAGGCAGAGACAGAGAGATCTCATTTTTTTTAATACCTGCAATTCAATGTTGAGTTGCAGTTGTCGGTTGTAAGAAATGGCACCAAAGGTATTGGCGAGAGCACTCCAGACTTCAGCGGAGGATGTCAAATCGGTGACATATGGGAACACTTCCTCTGAGAGAGAGGATAAAAGCCAACAAAGCAGCATTTGGTCCTTCTGAAACCAGGTAAGGTAAGCTGGATTTGGGATTGTTTCAGTGGGTTTTTCTGGGTTTGCAATTTCTAAGGCTGGGTGTGGGAGACTTCCATCAACATAACCAGTGAGGTTTTGATAGTTTAGGAGCGGAAGGAATTGGGTTTTCCAAGCAAAATAATTTTTGCAAGTGAGCTTAACGGAGAAGGAATGGTGATTTGTGGTGGTGCGGACGGAAGATGCTGCTGTGGTAGTCATGTTGTTTTGTTTTGATGTTTATCTAGTTAAACTCTGATACCATGTGAGGAAAACAGTATTTCATATTATTAATGTATCAGTGTTGTATATATATACAATTACAAGTAGAAGTGGAGCTGAACAAAACTACTGGAATTATACTAGAGTAACACGTGAGAAGCATACTGCTTAATATTTTTAATGTGATAATTAGTTTGTTAATATTAGATTTTTTTTAAAGTTTTCAAGTTATGTTAATTTTATCTATTGATATATAAAATTGAATAAAAAATGCTGGGTCTTATAAGTAAATGGAATTTAAAAATTTCAAACAGAAAAATCTAAACGAATCGAAATATTTTCAAATTGATATGTTGTATCATTTATTTGGTTTGATTTTATTTCTTAATTTTATAAATATTTTAATTTTCAGTTATTCTAATTCAATTGGACTAGTAAACCAAATCGGCTGATATTTTACCTTAAAATATATGCTTTATGTTCATAGTGTTTTGATGTTGGCTACGCCTTTTATTTAAGCATTCCAATTTTTTTAAAAGGTATTGTGAAATCAGTTGATGCTTAGAGATAGAACTATTAAACGAGTCCGATCGAATGGAATCGATTGGATTATTTTCATATAAGTTCTGAATTAGGTCACTTCGAGTTTCAGGTTGGACAAGTTTTAAGTAAAATTCATAATCATTTTTTCTTCATAAACTAATTTTGAATTATTGAGTTAAATTTTAATTTCATATTATTTTTTATTTTTTAAACATGAGGAAGGCGGCGCCAACAATCCAGATCGCTCACAAAATTTACGTGAATTTAGTTAAAATTAAATTTGAATTAATTGATTCAATTTTTTATTTACATTTGATATTTAATTGAAATTTAATTTCAACCTGCATACTTGATTTTTTTTAATTGAAGTTCAATTTCATTTTAAATAATTAATTTCAATTAAAATTGAATCGATTGAATTTTAATTTATTCAAAGGTTCAATTGAATTAGCCATGTTTATATTTTCCAATTTTTAGTTAAAACTAATTTCAATTTTGATAATTAATCTTTTAAGTGTAATTTAATTTCAATTTAAATCAAATTGAGTTTAATAATGATTCAATTAAAATTTTAATTTATATCTTAGCTAGAGGTGTCAAAATTAACCCAAACCCAACAACTCACCCAAACCCACCCAAAAAAAATTTGACCCAAACCCAACCCAACTAAAAAATTGACCCATTTAAACCCACCAAAAATCTAGCCACATAAAATACAACCCACTTGGGTCATTCTTCCTCGACCCAATGGGTGTTTTTTTTCATTATTTTTTTAATATTAAAACTTTTGCCTTAATGAACAAGATTTTTTTCTTAAACTGTCCCGCTGTATTATTATTGTGTAATGTGTATGCGTATGCGTATTTTGTTAGTTAAATTTGTAATGGCTGAGTTATCGGGTTAGTCGTGAATAGTATTTTTCGATGGAAAATAATGCACGGGGACAAAAATTACACCTGGAAGTAAAAAATATTTTATTTGACCATCGAAAAATTCTAGTCACAAGATTCTTAGCTAGATCATTTATATGAAAAAAAGATTTGATAAATGGAAATAATTTGGGTATAACTATTTTGTATGACCACTGTACCCTTACTCATTGACTTTAAATTTTTAACTTTTTCTCCAAATCCTTTTCATCCAAAATATTGTTTTACCCATGACTATCTTTCTCTTCTCCAACTCAATTTCCTCCAACTATTTTCCTCTATTGATTTCCCTCCTTACCCTCATAAAATATAAAATACATCTTTTGGCCCAAAAACATCATATAAATATGCAATTAAACTATTTAATTTAACTCTATAACTCTTAATGTCATCATAATTTTACCATTCAATATTAAACTCCATATTTATTAATCAAACAATTAATACAAAAACATGTAGTATTACGTATTCATATGCACCAAAAGAAATTTTCAATTAATTTTTTTCAAATTCAAATTTGTCCAATTCTTGTTGATAGTACATCATATTTTCACACTAAAAGGCTTGGACTCATGGGCGCATAACATAAAGCCCAATACACTTCAAGACTAACCTAAGATATCTAAAGGCTCGAAGGCCAGCATCTAAGAGGCTGTGTTTGGTCGATCTATCACCTTTCCTTACTATACCAATATAATAAATTACTTCAGTATGCCCATATCTTCAGCTAACAACCGGTACGGACACATGATTACTAATGAGCGAATACAATACATCAGCTCTCCTATAAGTAATCCATGGCATTCAACGGTAAATTGTCTTAGAACCTTTGAGAAATTCTCTTTTGCAATTTATCTCTTTAAAAACCTTCCAGACTTAATATTTAAAGTTTTTATCCCTAAACTTCATGAAATTCACTTTAGTCTTGATTTGACCCATCGACTTCGAGTTATCAGTCTAATTGAACACCTCTCATGCTTAGTCACTCTTCCTTCTAATGTTTTAGAATCTATCACTTGTATTTTTTTTAAATCCCTGTCTGAACCCGACCTAATCCCCTTTATCCCTGCCCGGACAATGCCCTCTTCCTAGGTCCAGAGGTCCCTTGGCTCATGTCGAGCCCCTCAGGCCCAGCCCGAGTCCTTTGCCCAGACCCCACCTGCCCACCCTCCCCCAACCCGACCTGTCCTCCTAGCCCAACTTGAGCCCCTTGGACCTTGCTCGTGCCCTCGGCCCGAAACCTTCTAATTCTAATTATCTTTCTCCAATCAATTTGGTAATTAGTGCTACTTTTGAATATTTGTTTTCCTTATTCAACAATTATAATTATCTTCTTTTCCAATAAGTTTATCATTAATTCTTCTTTTATTTTGGGTGAGTATTTCAAAACTATCGGCTTTTTTCTACTCCATCCGTTCCTTTTCATCTGTAATTTTTTAATAAAATTAAAATTTCATTTATTTGTCACATTTAAATTTTCAATGCAATTTATTTTTTTTTCAATTTATTTTTTTCTATGAAAGTTGATCAATTATATTTAAATTTGTACATTACATCACTCAATTTTATCATAAATTTAAGCATAATTAATACTCGTTAATACTAGTGAAAACAACAAAAATGACACATGTAATGAGACAGAGGGAGTAACAATTTGATAATTAATGCTTCTTTTAAATATTTTTTTCCTCATTCAAATATTGCAATTACCTTTCTTTCCCATGAATTTAATAATTAATTCTCCTTTTAAATATTTTTTAATATTCAATTTAAGAGCGAATAAAGGTTTCTTTAATTAATAAATAGCGATATTGATATATTTAGTTATTACGAATGTATACATACATTGATTTTTAAATAATGAATATGAGTTTACTAAATGAGACTTTCTATTGTTAATTTTCTTTACAATAAATTAGTTTCAATATGATAAAAAATTTCATATTCAAGCCTTAACTTCCCTTATAAAAATAAAAGTTTGGAAACAATTGAGTAATTAGACTTCCAGTAGTTTTTTTCTTTTTTTCTTTTTTTTGGAACAATTGATTTTTGAAAAGGAGTTTTGAAAATACACCCAAGCACCCAGAATGTGTATGGGAATTAATAGGAGAGGTGGAACTTCTTCTTTCTTCATTAATATGTGTAGACCCTCAGGCTCGGCCCGACCCCTCTGCCCAGAACAGGCCTACCCTTGCTCCCCCAACCCAACCCATCCCCCTAACTCTGCTTGAGCCCCCCTGGACCTGGCTCGTGCCCCCCAACCCAAAACCTTCGGCCTAGCCACCCCAGACCAGGCACTTTCCCAGCCCAGGCCCCCCACTTAGCCCTCCCCGACCCGAGCACCCTCCCCCACCCAGCCTTTGCTTGGACCGGGTCCAAGCCATCGCCTATCCAACCCCTGCTCAAACTTGCCCCCTTGGCCTTACCCGAGCCCCTCCACCCAACCCTTGCCCGGACCTGGTCCTTTAGCTTAACCCAAGCCCCTCCCAGCTGTTGCCCAGATTCAGTCCCCTAGCCCGGCTAGAACCTCCCCCCTACTCATACCTGGCCCGGCCCGAGCCCCTTCCCCTCAGCCCCTGCCTAGACCAGGCCCCCTAATCCAACCCGAACCCTACCCTATTCCACCACCACCCGTAACCCCACTTAACCTAACATAACCTAAACCCACCCTACCCTACCCTAACCCACCCTACCCATACTCTAGGCAATGGTCTTGCACCAAAACCATTCTAACCTAACCTACTTAACCCTAAATTATACTAACCCTAAAACCTAAACTAGCCCTAAATCTTACATTTAAATCCTATAAACCTACCTCAAATCTAAACTCAAACCCCAAAAATCCTAAATCTTAAACCAATAGCCAAATCTTAAAATCACTTTCATCATTCGAAAAAATTAAACAAGCATGTCCACATATATTTTAAAAATAGAGAAAATAAATTTCTGTATAGATTTTCATTGTAGAATAAAAAACAAAATTTGAAAGTATATTAAATTCAAAAGGTGTACGGTTTAAGATATTGGATTAGCTAATAATTGTTTTCTCAAATTTGTTGACTTACTTTATAAAATAGTAGCTAATTGTTTATTAATTCTGGAAATTCATTCTTTTAAAGTAACATTATCTGGAATTTATTAACTGATGGCTATGACAGAATTTTCATTACATTATTTCGTCATCTGCAATTAAAAGTCTTAGTCTCTATAAAATATAAAAATTATGTAGCCATTTTTCCCAAAAATGAAAATTAAGCTCTATAAAATCAACTGACAAATTATAGAATAACATTAGCCTTCAATCATGAGAAGAATTCATATTTTTTGCAAATTGGACAGTTGCATTACAATTAGGCTCTAGTGCCCTTAATAGCAAGAAAAGGAAAACACAAGAGAAAATGTAGTTTTCCTATAGCTATATTTTGATAAATATAATTACTGAAGAAAATAATCATTAAATATAATTACTGAAGAAAATAATCATTTTTTCCGATAATTTTGGGTCTTAAGCAGAGAATTGTCAAATTTAATGAGAGAAAAAGGGAGAATATTTATCAAATGCTAAGGGCTGTTTAGTTCTGGAAAATAAAGCCAGTTTTTCAGAAAATTACTCCAAAAAAATTAAAAAACGGAAATTACTGTTTATTTGTAATATTTTTCAATTTAGAAAATTAGAAAACTATTTTCTAAATTTTTCAAAATTAAACTATTGTATAGAAAATACAAAAAATATATTTTCTTATTTTTTCTTTATTAAAAGAGAGTTCAAATTCAACTACACTACTTTCTTTTCTAATTTATAAAAAAGAGACCTAATACAAAGAAGATGGAAAATGAAAATACAGATAAAAGGAGAGAAGCAAACATAATTTTCATTTTCTAATTTTTTATTTTGGAAAATAAAAAAACAGAAAAATAAAAAATGAAAATGAAAACCGGAAAAGGAAAATGGAAAATATTTTCTATAACTAAACAACCCCTAAATTAGCCATTAGCAAGACCAAGGAATTTTTCTTACATTTCATGTGTAAACATAAAATATATAGTACTTATGTAAAGTTAAAACTTTATGTGTGATCGTTCTCAAAGAATAACTAAAAGATTAATATGCCATTAAATTAACATAAAATAAAACTTCTTGTTAGATGAATGTTAATAAAGTATGCTAAGATGCCAAATTAAAGTCCCAAAATGTAATATCCATCACAATGTGTCTGTCTACAATAAGTATCCCTAAGATCATGTACTTCAATGGCTATAGCTACCCCAAAATAACTCACCCATAGTCATATTAGTATACAGATTTCTGAATTCAAATACTCATATTAACATAAGAAAAAATTGGAAAACCCATCAATATTTGCCTTTTAAAGATAAAAGCCGGTGAAGAAAGAATTCCAGTAAAATAACAGTAATGATAATTACTAAATTTTATCTTAAACAACATTTCCAAATATAAAAGAATGATTATAAACTCTTGAAAAGAAAGAAAAAGGAAATAAAAAAATAAAAGATTACATGAATGCTTGTAAGTAAAAGATTTCGTGTGAATAGAGAATGTAACTGTAGACACCGGGTACCAAGGCAGCCTACATCAGAGTTATCCAGTGATAAAATTAATGTCTGTTCACAGGTGAAAAAGTGGGAAGTGATATTTTCTTATCAAATTCTTTTTAGAAAAAAAAAGGTTTGTTGGCGTGGCAGACCGCCCCTCTTGCGATGCAAGACCACCCCTCGCAAGGGGCGGGCACATTGTAAGGCCTCCCCTCACATGCTCGCAGCACGTGCGCACGCTGCGAGGCTGTCCCTTGTCATCTTCATCGCCTTTCTGACGTTTTTGCTCTCCGAAAATTTTGGAATTTAATTCCAACATTTTTCGGGACTTTTGAGAGTCAAATACGTTTTTTACCATTTCAAAATTAAATATTTGAATTTAATTGACTTAATTTCTTCCTAAAATCTAGATTTTTGGGGAGAGGGATAAATAGTTTTTGGAGAGAGAAGAGAGGTGTTTCTTTTGCTTTTTTTGTTCAAAAAAAGTAAAACGATTTTTCTTCAGAAATCTATTCTTTTGATAGAAAAAAACAACACTTGAAGGAGAGAAATCGATTCTCTTTTCTTTAGATTGTGAAAA